>CAMZMU010000042.1:14752860-15241038 GCA_947311845.1 Poa pratensis | reverse complement strand
GGTAGACTCATCAAGACCCATGGTTAAGGTCCCTAGGTTATGAATATGGGGGAGAGAACGTGGTAGAGCTGGAAGTATCGTCGGCTGACAAGCAGGGCAAAGATTTTACCCAGGTTCAGGGCCCTCGTGTGGAGGTAACACCCCTACGTCCTGCCTGTCTGTTATTGCTTTGTGAATATGATGGTTACAAGGATCCCGGCGAGATGTCGATCTCGCTAGGGTTTGTGGCTCTGGTTCGTTGTCTGGTTCGATGGCCCTCCCAGTCCTTAAATAATAGGCTGGGTCTCGGGTGTTCGTAACCGACTCGATTTACAAGTAAGGAAACTCTAAACCGACTATTGCTTCGCCAAACTTGGAGGATACTCCATCTTCGTGGGCCTCCCTTCATGGGCTTCATGTAGGCTCTGATAGTTGGGCCTAGTCGATACGTGCACCAGGTACCCTCATGGTAGGGTACCCGATAGGCATACCCATGTCAGTAGCCCCCGAGTACTTGTCTGATTCGAAGAGTCGGGCATGGACTCATACATCATGCACGTTATATTTTTTACATCTGTATTTAGAATTCTTATGAAATAGCACATGTTGGCTATGTCGAGTGTTTCATCGACTATGAGTTTTTGCTTATGATAGTCAAGGGATATTAGCTTAGCAGGCCCGGCACACACGACGGATCGGGGCCGGTTAACTACCATTTGTGGCAAAACCATACTAGCTTTCAATCAAACTCGAGTCCCCGGACTCGAATCTGGAACAAACTGGACAGACTCGAAACAGCCGTTGAGGTCTTACGGAATCGAACTGCAGTAATTTTGAATCAACCCAACGCGTCCGTCGGGGATTTTCATCATGTCTGCTGACACGGAACATTTAAGGATAACGCTGCTGGAGCGGTCCTTAGCCCAGCTCGACTGATCGGGGGTCTTACCTTTGCACTATGCATGCAGCATCCAAGGATCGTCGGATCAACTCGGGAATATTTTGAGTGTGATTTTGCTTATGAACTTAGTCGAATGTTTGTCGACTGACATTTTGCCATTATTCTATCGGGTGCGCGACAGCGCTCCCGATGGGAGTAGCCCCCGAGATTGTGCTTTATTGCTTGCAATGGAGGATAATCTCAAAATCTTTTACCCTGCACATTTTAGTCAAAGAAATTTTTTGATACGCTCCCGATGGGAGTACGATGCTGCAGTCGAAAGAATTTCGACTGGCCTCTATGACTTTGCTAAAAAACCAACCGAGACTTATGCGAGAGACCACCCGAAGATATCATCGAGTGACTTTTATGCCAGTTGTGAAAGAGAGAACAACGTCAGCAATGACGCATTTTGCGACTGCTATCTCTGACAAGCGGTGGCGTGCTTGGAGAGGCTTTGATAAGACGTGACCCTGTTTTGTGGGCCCGTTTCTGCAGAGCTGACCAGGGATGACGCCGCGTGGACTTGATTTGACCGTTCTGGCGCGATTTTCACGGGGCGTGATGATGGTTTCCTGGATTCTCGTGCGTAGTGGGCGGAGTGGCCGGCGACGGTTGCTCTCCGTGGCGCCACGTGTATGGCCAGATTTCGCGCGGAGCGTATGCATTTTTGACGGTTACGATCGTTTTTGCGATCTGTGGTAAATAGGGGGGACGGCGCTGGCAGAGTTTTTTACTTGCCATTTGCTCCCTGCGCCGCCCCTCGTCTCCTTCCTCGCGCTGCCCCTCCATTGCTCTGCGCCCAAGTTCTTTGCCCCACACTCCTCCACTGTAGCAATGGCGAAAGGTGGAGGTGCGAAGCGTGGTGCTGCCGCCGCCGCCGCGACCGATGCGCCAAGGGCAAGAAGGCCGTGGCGGGTACATCTGCATCCGCCGCGCTGAAGAAGGGCAGCGGGGACTGGGCGAAGTCCACCATCAAGGACGCCCATTTGGTCAAGTTCCGCGAGCAGGGGTATCTGCCACCCGCGGAGCAGCTCGCCGTCCGCGCGCCGTCGCCCAAGGAGGTACTCCCCGAACCACGCGCCAACGAGCGTGTTTGTTTTGCGGAGTTTTTGCCTAGGGGCTTTTCGCTTCCCCTCCACGACTTCGTTCGTGGTCTTCTTTTTGCCTACGGGGTGCAGATCCATGATCTCACCCCAAATGGCATTATGCATATCGCGTGTTTCATCACGCTGTGCGAGTGCTTCCTCGGCGTCGCACCCAGCTGGGCGCTGTGGAAAGCCATCTTCATGGTACGGCCGAACAGAGGAGGTGGTCGCACCTACCCTGTTGGCGGCTGTGGAATCCAGGTGCGCAGCGACACCCGCTACTTCCGCCTGAAGACCGTCGACTCCGCTCAAGGCTGGAGGAAGGGGTGGTTTTATGCGACTGTCGAGCAGGATGCAGCCGCCCCTTTCTCGACTGCTGCTTTCACCAGGACCAAGGCGTGGGATCACCAACTCTCAGCCGAAGAAATGGAGGAGGCAAGCCCTTTGCTGGCTCGGATCGGAGGCATGCTGGACAAGGTCACAGGCATCCATTTGATCGCCACCTTTGTGAAGAGGCGGGTGTGGCCCATCCGTGCCCGAGCGCACCCCATGTGGGAGTATGAAGGCGCGGGTGACATCACCCGAATGAACCCAGAGGAGCTTTCAAGGAGTGAGCTGCTGACGCATGTGCGGCACATCACCAACTTGACGACAGGCGACACTTGCAACGTCGACTGCCCTGTTGCACCATATGGGTTGGAGAACCCTTTGCTTGAGGTATGTATGTGTTATAGCCTGCTTGCAATGAAGAGTTTGCCACTCGCATGTTCTGCGATATGCGATTTTTGATTCTGACTTTGCAATTTGTGATGTATGCTATGCAGGGTCACTCGACTGCTGCCTCCCTTCCTCCTCTGCCTGAAAATGGCGAGACTGAAGAAACACAGGCACAGGTGGTGGACCCGAAAGGGGATCAGTCGCCCATCCCTTCTGCCACCACTTCACATGTGGAGGAGGTCGAGGAGGAAGCAGCAGAAGAAGTCCAATCTGAAGACAAGGCCCCTCTGACCAAGAAGTCGATACCGCGCCACCGAAGCGGCGTCGACTGGCCAAGAAGGCGCCTTCTGCTGAGTTCACCCGCGAAGGGCAGGGTTGGAGGATGACGAGGAATCAGGTTCACCACCTGTTTTCCAAGCCGCTCCTTTGCGTGCGTGCTCAACAAGCTCAACTCTTCCTCTTCAGTCGAGTGGTACCCCAGCCTTTGGGGGACCAATTTTTGGCGACTCCGAAGATGAGGAAGATGAGGAGCACAGGTATGTGTTTTTTGAGTATGATATGAATTTTGTGCTGTCACATATTTGTGCTGACCGTCTTTTGCTTTGTTGTGTTGCCACAGTGCTGAAAACAATCAGCCTGGGACTCCTCCAGTCGAGAATGTTCCAACCCTGGAGCACTCGAAGTCTGCACCGACTGGAAACGAGGCTGCCCAGCCAATGGCCACTGACGCTGTCGTTGAGACAGCCAAGGCGGCAACTCCAGATGTCGGGACATCAGTCGCGGCTCCTGAGCCGTGGATGAACCACGTGAGTACTTTTTGCTTGACCCGTTTAGTTGTAGGTCTGTGAGAGTTTTGATTTTTGCTGAATCGTGTGCTCGCAGCCCTTCTACCACACCTTGGCAGATTCTGCCAAGGCTTATGTCCAGGTGGAGCAGGAGAGGGACACCATGCGCGCCGAGCTCGAGCGGCTCAGTCGTGAGTTCTCCTTTTTGCTTTTGTTTTGCCGAACTTCTTTTTGCAATGCTTGATTTTGTCGAGTATTGAATGCACGTGATTTTGCTGGGCCAGGCGAGAAGAAGGAGCTGGAAGACGCACTCGCCGCGCAGCGCGAAGAGTCGAAGAAAGAGCTGGCTGCCGCCACCAACTCAGCCGCTGCACGCGAGCGAGGATATGCTGACCAGCTCGCGGCACTCGCGCAGGTCATGGGAGGTGAGTAATCTTTTCTCCTTTTGATATGACGATATAACTTGTCGAGTGTCGTAAAATGACTTATGCCTGTTTTGAATTGTGCAGAAGCTGTTGGCGCACCGGCCTCTGCGGACGTGGCGAGTGACGATCTTTCGCTGGAACAGGCTGTGGGCGGCTTAGGCGCTCTATGCAACCAGGCGAAAGAAGCACTCGCCAAATCGACGAGCACACTTGGCGCTGTATACCAAGTGGTGTTCCCGACTGGCGTAGTGCCGTCGACGGTGGATGACTTCGCCGACGTGTTTGGCCCCGGGACGTCCACCATGGCGGGTTTCGCTCGCGCCAACACGGTACGCGGATCCGAGTCCACCATCAAGCTTCTTATGGGACATGGGATAGATTGCGACTATGAGGCAGCACTGTCTGCGTTCCCTCAGAAGCCAGATGGGAAGCCCATTTCCTGAAGGGGGTGAGCGGAGCGCCGCGCGACTGGCCGAAGTTTTTATGAACACCATGGAGCGCCGGGCACTCGAGACTGCCAATCGTCTGCTTAGGAAATCGAATCTTAGGTTTAGGGTAGCTGTACCCTTTTGCTTTTTTATGCCTTGTAATGATACCTTCTGAACTGCGCGAGTCTGCGCTTTGTTTGTGCTACCTTGTTTATGCAAAAGTCTTTTGCTAATGTCTTTCACTCGAAGAGTTGTATGCTTATGACATGAGTTTTAGCTTCTGACACAAACTTTGTGTTTGTGATTATGCTCTTTGAACAGTCACGAGAACCTGCTACTGCGACTAGTTCCTCGCAGGCTCCAATCACCACCCGATCCCAGGGTCAGGTAAATGATGCCAAGGTGATGGAGTATATGAAGGCCAAATTTGTGAGAATGGAGCAAGATCTGAAGGACGCCCAGGCTGAGCTGAATCGATTGAGGGCGAGACCCGCGTTGGCCACCCAACGCGAGGAATATGTGCTCGGGGAGATGGATCTTGTGAACAGGCAACTCGAGTGTAAGTTCGAGTCTTGCTCTGTTTACAAGCTTTTTGCGTAGCTTTGTCCTTTTGATCTGACTGGTGCGCCCGTGTTTGTAGGCTTTGTCGACAACTTCCAGGCTGAAAAGATTCGCGTGGAAGGGCGTCTGGATAGCGTGGTTGACGACCCTACGACTGGGCGTCAACACTTTTGGCTTGATAGGTACCATGCCCGCATACTCGCCACCCTGAAGGATCGCGTCTGGCGAAGTGCTGAACTGCTGGAGTTATGCCGGGCAGCGTTTATTCGCCTGAACGAGACTCTTTTTCCTTGGGGCCACAACCACAAGGGATTCGTGCTGTGTTGAACATCTTCCGCCAAACAAATCCCATTCGAGAGTTGCTGTCTCAGAGACTTGTGATTGGAGCCAACGCTGCAATGGCGTATATGCGTAGTCGAAAACCAAGGTTGGTGTTGCGGACACCTGCAGCCGGAGAGGTTCTCGAACAAAAGACCTGGATGACACGATCCAAGCTGCGGAGACACTAATCGAGTGCACTCGCGAACAGCTTTGCGGTCCCGAGCTGCCCGTAAAGGACGAGCCTGAGGATTAGAATAGTTTGCGAGTGCAATTTTTGTATAGGGGGCAGCCCCCGAGTGTAATTTTTGACTCTTTGTATATTGTATAGTTTGTATACTTTGATTTTTTGTCGAGCCCCCGAGTCAGTCGAGCGGGGTTTGTGAAATATGTGTTGGTTGTGAACCAATGACTGTGCAGCCCCCGAGTATTCGAGTGCGGCTGCAGAGTTTTTGTGTTCTTTGTTTGGATCCTTGTTACGCAGCCCCCGAGCATTCGGGTGCGGCTAAGGCATTGTGTTTCTGCAAGAGCGAGAGCTCATTTGATCGATAACACAGCCCCCGAGGGTTTCGGGTGCGGTTAAGGTATGAATTATGCGGGTAGTACCACAAAGAAGTCGAAGGAACATTGATTTTATTCCTCTTTTGAATGTTAGGCTGCAGGCCGCCTCATTAAAAACCTTCCAGTCCCCTTAGGTACCCTGGTAAGGAAAAGAGCGCGTCTGAAACCTGCAGCCATCCGACATATAGCCTATTACATTGTATGACTGTGAGCACTTTATGCGTAGAAACGGCGCAGATGCGCAACGTTCCAAGGATTATGAGAGAGTTCGCCTGTCTTCGCGTGCTTCAGTCGATATGCGCCTCCACCAAGGACCTCCGTGATGATGAAGGGACCCTCCCATGGGGAAGCGAGCTTGTGCACCTTCTTTTGCTTCAGTCGAAGAACCAGGTCGCCAACGACGAAGGACCTGGTGCGCAGTCGACGGCTGTGGTAGTTGCGAAGGTCCTGCTGGTAAACAGCTGTGCGGGCCAAGGCCGTGTCGCGCGCCTCATCGAGCAAGTCGACTGCGTCTTCGAGTGCTTCTTCCGCGTCTTCTTCATTGTATGCTTCAACTCGTGGCGCATTGAACCTTACATCTGATGGCAGAATTGCCTCTGCACCATAGACCATGAAGAATGGGGTGAACTGCGTAGAAGTGTTGGGAGTTGTGCGTAGGCTCCATAGCACAGATGGTAGTTCTTCGACCCAAGCACCCGCAGCTCTTTTGAGTGGCACCAGGAGGCGCTTCTTGATCCCACTCGTCACAAGTCCATTGGCCTTTTCGACTTGGCCATTGGATTGTGGATGCGCCACGGATGCGTAGTTGAGCGTAATGTCCTGCTCTTTGCAGAAGGTTTTGAACTCCTCAGCCGTGAAGTTTGTGCCGTTATCAGTGATGATACTGTTTGGGACACCGAAGCGGTAGATGATGCTCTTTATGAAGTTGACTGCCGTAGTAGCAGTCGAATTTGTGATGGGGACCGCCTCGATCCACTTTGTGAACTTGTCGACTGCCACCAGTAGGTGAGTATGCCCGCCATGCGATGATTTTTTGAGTGGCCCAACCATATCGAGCCCCCATTGGGCGAAAGGCCAGGCCAGCGGTATGTCTTCAACGCCGATGCGGGTGCGTGCGGCTTGTTGCGAATTTCTGGCAGCCGACGCACCTTTTGACTATGTCCTCCGCGTCTTTGAGTGCTGTAGGCCAGTAAAACCCTGCGCGAAAGGCTTTGGCTACGAGTGATCGACTGCTGGCGTGATGCCCACAGGTACCTGCATGAATATCTCGAAGTATGGCTTGGCCATCTTCGAATGCGATGCATCTTTGGAACATACCTGATATGCTGCGCTTGTATAACTCGCCGTTGATAACGGTGTATGCTTTTGATCTTCGAGTCACGCGTCGGGACTCGGTTATGTCATCTGGTAGCTCGCGCGGAGTATGTAAGCCAGAAAAGGTTGAGTCCAAGTTGGCTCAATGAGGAGTACCTCGACTGGGGGGTCCTCTGTGCTGGGCGCTTTGCTTTTGGCTGGCGTAGTCGACGGAGGAGGCTCTCGTTTCTCCTTGATAGATCTGTGTTCGATGCGCTCGAGGAAGACACCAGGTGGAATTTGTGCGCCAGTTGAGCCAAGATTGGCTAGCATGTCTGCTTCTTCGTTACTTTCCCTTCCTATGTGCCTCAACTCGCAGCCTCGAAGCTGCCCTCCAGTGTGTTGTACAGGTCGCGATAAGCGATCATGTTGTCCGCGATTGCGTCGCAGGCCTTCATTGTTTGCTGCACCACGAGATTGGAGTCGCCGTAGATCATCAATCGAGTGCACCCAAGTGCTTTTGCCATCCGCATGCCATGGATCAGAGCCTCGTATTCAGCCTCGTTATTGGAGGGTAGTTTGAATCCCATCTGCAAAACATAACGTAGCTTGTCCCCTTTTGGTGATATGAGGATGACGCCTGCGCCTGCGCCTTCGTGTTTCTTGGACCCATCGAAGTACATGGTCCAGGAATTGGACACGTCTGGTGCTCCAGGTAATTGGGCCTCTATCCACTCGGTTGTGAAGTCGGGTAGGACTTGTGCTTTGATAGCCTTCGGGTGCTCGTACTTGATGTCTCTTGGAGCCAGCTCGATGAGCCATTTTGCGACTCGACCCGTTGCATTGGGGTTTGTGAGGATATCACCGATTGCTGAGTTACTTACCACGGTGATCGGGTGCTCGGTGAAGTAGTGTGTCAACTTCCTTGAGGACATGAATACAGCGTATGCCAGCTTTTGATAGTGCGGGTACCGCTGTTTTGATATGGAGAGAACCTCGCTCAGGTAGTAGACTGGACGTTGTATGCTTTGGATGTGCCCCTCCTCCATGCGTTCGACTACCAGTACGGTGCTCACCACCCTGTTTGTAGCCGAGACATACAGGTAGAGTGGTTCCCGTTCCTTAGGTGCGACGAGGATCGGAGGGCTTGTGAGGATCCGCTTGAGATCTGTGAAGGCTGCTTCAGCTTCTGGCGTCCACTCGAACTTGTCCGCCTTCTTCATCAGTCGATAGAATGGTAGAGCCTTTTCACCCAGTTTGCTGATGAATCGACTGAGCGCTGCTACTCGTCCTGCTAGTTTCTGCACATCGTGAAGCTTTGAAGGCCTTTGCATTGTGAGGATGGCCTGTATTTTCTCCGGGTCTGCTTCGATTCCACGGGCAGAGACTAGGTACCCTAGGAGCTGCCCGGCTGGAACGCCGAACGTGCACTTCTTAGGATTGAGCTTGATATGGAAGCGTTTGAGGTTTGCGAACGTCTCCCTCAAATCGTCGAGTAGTGTGTGTTCTTCCCTTGTGGTAATGACAATGTCATCCACGTAGACCTGGACGTTGCGTCCAATTTGCTTTTTGAGGCAGTCCTGCATCATGCGCTGGTATGTTGCACCCGCGTTTTTGAGCCCAAAGGGCATAGTTGTGTAGCAGTAGACCCCGAGTGGGGTTATGAACGCCGTTTTTTCTTCGTCTTCTTGCTTCATCCTTATCTGGTGATAACCTGAGTAAGCATCCAGAAAGGAGAGTCGTGCGCATCCGGCGGTGGAGTCGACGATCTGGTCGATTCGGGGTAGCGGGAAGTGATCCTTTGGACAGCACTTGTTCAGCGCTGTGAAGTCCACGCACATCCGAAGGATGTCTGTATGCTTCTTCTCTACGAGTACGGGGTTGGCCACCCATTGTGATTTCTTGATTTCCCTAATGAATCCTGCTGCGAGTAACCGGTCGACTTCAGATTCGACTGCGGTTCGCTTTGGGCCGGAGATTCGACGCATCGTTTGCTTGACTGGCTTTGCATCTGGAAACAATTGGAGAGAGTGCTCGGCGAATTCCCTGGGAATACCTGGCATGTCGGCTGGACACCACGCAAATATTTCCCAGTTCTCACGGAGGAATTCGACGAGCGCGCCTTCCTATGCGATAGGCAGGCTCGAAGATATGTTGACTGTCTTGGACGGATCGGTCGGGTGCACCTGATGCGACCTTGTGTCATTTGTAGCATTGAAGGATCTGTCGACTGCCAACTTCTTATGCTCCGGAAGGAGTGTGCGGTCGTTGGAAATCGCCAGTCGGCGAGTGATTCTTCCACCCCGAACATCTCGGAGATTTTGCTGAACTCGCGGTCGCAAGCATCGGACCTTTGAAAGTTTCCACGGACAGTGATGACTCCCTTTGGTCCTGGCATCTTCAGCGTGAGGTACGCGTAGTGTGGCACCGCCATGAATCGAGCAAACGTCGGGCGACCAAGAATAGCATGGTATTGTGATTTCCAGTCGACGACCTCGAACTCAATCGACTCTGTCCTGAAGTGGCTTTTGTCCCCGAACGTAACGTCGAGTTGTATGGTGCCTTCTGGGCTAATTGCTTTGCCAGGAACGATACCGTGGAAGGTATTTGAAGATTTTGGGAGGTTTTCGACTGACCTGTTCATTTTGCGGAGCGTGTCCGCGAAGATGATGTTTATGCCGCTGCCTCCATCCATGAAGACCTTGGTCATGGCGTAGCCTCCTATTTGCGCGTCGAGTACCAGAGCCGCGTGCCCTGGTCGAACTACAGCTGGGGGATGATCCTCTCGACTGAAGCTTATGATGGTTTCCGATCCCTTCAGAAATTCGGGCATGGCAGGAGGTGCCATGACAGCCATGTTCACCTGTCGAGTGATTAGCTTTTGCTGCCTGTTGGAGGGGCGACCCTTTTGTATCATGTACATCTGCCCGTGGGGCTGTGGATATTGATCATCTTCCGCCCGTAGTACGGGTTGTATGGCACCTGCGAGGTTTGCGCCTGGAGCAGGCTGTGGTGGTGGTTGCGGTGGCGGCTGTGGCGCCATGAGAGCGGGCACAGCGTTCGGCTGTGGTGCGGGTGCAGGCGTGGGCTGAGCAGGTGCTGGGCCGTACCTTTTGAGTCGTATCATGTAGTCAGTCGCCATTTGGTCGAATTCCCTGCAGTTCCTTAGGGTGTGATTGGAGCGTAGTTTTCCGTCGTCCCCCTTGAAGAGGTGGAATCTGCACCAGTCGTCCATCTTTTCCTCGAATGACCGCTCGGGTTTTGCGTCGCTGCGTTTGCGCCATTCTTGCCTTTTGTAGCTGTCGCTCCGCTGCTCGCGATCTCGACTGTCCCGTCGATCATCCGAGCGTCGATTGCTTCTATCTTGGTCCTCCCGGGTTGTGTGTATCCAGCCGCCATGAACTCGGGTCTGTTATCGTCGTAAGGACGTTTGGAACGTTTGCGCCTGCGATCTTCTCTGTATGAATCTCTGCGGCCTCGACTGCCGCTTTCGTAGTTGTCGCGTGGTGGGGAAGCACGGGATCTGCGTACAGAATCCTCTCCATCTGCCCACTCAGTCGCAACTTTGATGAGGTCAGCCAGGGAGGTTGGCTTTTCACGACCCAGTGCCTCTTTGAAGTCCTTCCTGGCGAGACCTTGTGTGAAGGCATCCATGGCCCTGTCTTCTGACACTTTGCCAACCGAATTGCGTATTTCGGTCCACCGCCGTATGTATGATCTCAACGACTCGTCTGATCGTTGAGTGCATGCCCTTAATTCTTCGAATGTCTTCGGGCGCTCACATAGAGGCTCGAAGTTTTTGATGAAGTCTCTGCGGAAATCGTCCCACGAGTCGTATGATGATGGGGGAGCGCCTTGAGCCAGTCGCGGGCAGTTCCTTCGAGCATGAGTCGTATGTACTGCATCGCCGTGGTGTTCGTGCCACGCTGGCATGCCACGGCGAGTCTGTAATCTTCTAGCCACCCGGAAGGTTCTTGGCGGCCGTTGTACTTGGGTTGTTCGCCTGTCAACTTGAATCCTTTGGGCATCCGCGTCTCACGGATGCGTCGGGTGAAGCACAATGCTCCGCATGGCTCTGGTTCGCGATCAGAGTATGAATCGCTGCTATAGGATCTTCGAGATCTGCTTCTGCTGGACCTGTGCCGGCGCGTGCTTCTCCTTCCTTCATCCGAGTGGTGGCTGCGACCACTGCGATGATGTGCTGCGTGTCGTGAGTCGACTATGTCGCGACCGCGATTCCTTGCTGGAGTTTTGTCTTCTGGCTGTATGGCCTGTTGAAAGAGCATACTTGCTCTTAAATCTATTTTGGAGTCTAATGACAACACATTATCAGGACTAATGTGCGCTTGACAATTGCAGATATATCTTGTTGATACATTATGTCTTGTGGAGCTTGTTACCTGAAAATCAGCACAGTGAGCTTTTCTGTGTCTGGCGGTAGTACCGCTGTCGCAGCGGTAGTACCGCTCCACCTGGAGCGGGACTCCTGCAGCACAGCTGGTACTCCTCCTGGCGGTAGTACCGTGTGGTACGCTGGCCTCAGCCAGCGGTACTACCGCTGGTGGTACCGCCAGGGGTACCGCTAGGCCGTTTTTGCTCTCTGTATTGGTTACGGTACCCCGCGGTAGTTGCTTCGTACTACCGCTGGGTTCCTTCTTTTTTATCGAAGGATCCCAGCGGTACTACCGGGCAGTGCCGCGGTACTACCGCTCTGCTGGCAACTTCGGTGCGGTAGTACGCTGTCCCAGCGGTAGTACCGCTGTGCAGTTTTTCTGCACATAACGGTTGGATTTTCGGGGACCCCTATATAAAGACTGCTTCTTCTCCAAGAAGCTAGCTCGACGAAATAGAAGTCCACCATTATTACAAGCTCAAGAATCACTAGATCTCCCAATCCCTCCACCCAATCTCGTTGATCTTTGGAGGATTGAAGGAGAAGGCCCCGATCTACATCTTCACCAAGCCGTTCTTCATTTCCCCCTCATTCACTTGAGGGACCATTAGCTAGGGTTTCCACTAGGAAAACCTAGCCCCCTATTGTACTCACTTGATTGTCTTTGTGACAGATTGTAGCTGTTTGGGAGCCCCCAATCCTTTGTGGGTTGTGCCCCAAGTCGTTGTTGTAAAGGCTCCGGACTCCGCCTCGAAGGTTTCCGATAGTTGAAGTGAACCAAACCTTTGTGGTGCGGTTCACCGGAGAAGAGGGTGAGGCCTTTGTGGCCGTTGAACCATTGTGTTGGTTCACACCTCTCCAACGAGACGTACTCCCCTAAAAAGGAGGAACTCGGGATTACATCCGTGTCTCCGCGTGCTTTGACTTCGGTTACCTCTATCCTTGTTTACCGCCTTATTATATCGTGCTTAGTTGCTAGCTTGTCATATAGGTAAATTCACCGTAGGTGCATATATAGAGAATTTACCTTTTGTGTCAAGCCTAAATTGAAAAAGACTAAAATTGGAGTAGCACCTATTCACCCCCCCCCCTCTAGGTGTCATACCGATCCTTTCAATTGGTATCAGAGCAAGGCTCTCTTGTTTTGGGCTTAACCGCCTAAGAGAAGTATGACACAAAGTGAGGATGAGGCCGATCTTGCCAAGGCCAAAGAGACCATGGCATCCATGGCCGATATCAAAAAGTTGGAAACAACATTGACATCGTCCATGAATGACATGAATGTCAAATTTGGTGAGTTGCGTGACATGCTCATGAAACTCACAAATGCCAAGGTTTCGGAAACCATCCCACTAGAGGGCATCTCTAACTCCGATGAAGGTGATTCCGAGGAGGGTAAAAAGAAAAATGAGAAGGGGGTGGAAACCACCTCCGGATCTAAACCAACTCCTCCACCTCCTACCAAGCATGAAGATGGGAAGGAAGAGTACCATACCGTTCCGGGATGGTACCCTATCGACCCACCTATCACCACCCGCATAAACCCCATTGGTCCTCCACCTAAGCTTAATGCATTAGCTTTTGCTAGTTGGCAACGCTCAATGAAATCTCATATTAACAGTGCCTCTATCGAGCTTGGAGGATCATTGAAGATGGTTACAAGGTTGCGGATCCAAGCAATGTGACAAGAAGAGATTTGCCGAAAAGCAACTCAATGCCTCCGCACTCCATATGATTGAACTTTCAGTGAGTGAAAGTGACAAGCATTATGTTCTCAATGCCACCACCGCCAAAGAAGCTTGGAATTGTCTTGAGGTTGCATTTCTTGGGAATGAAAGCATGAAGAGAAACCGATATGAGTCTTTGAGCAATGATGCCGAAGGCTTCTACATGTTTGACAATGAGAATCATGAAGACATGTATGGAAGACTCAAGACTCTTGCAAAGGCCTTCTTTGATGTGGGGGCAACCTATGTGGATGATGCTTATGTCAAGAGGAAGTATGTGAATGCTCTCTTGCCTTTCGAGCCCATCGAGTTGAAGTCCATTCAAGGAAGACACAACTACAGCGAAATGACATCCAATGAAGTTATGCAAGAAGTGCAAGCCTCCAAGGTTGCCACCAAGAATGCCGAAGATAACCGTGCTAGGGCCATGGGGATGAAACAAGGCCCCTCACTTGCTTTGAAGGCCAAGGTGGTATGTCTTGATGAGGTTGAAGCGTGCCCAAGCAACATTGCTCCAAATGATCTTGAACCGGCTCTAAATGGTCATATAGCTCTTGCCACAAGAGAGTTTTGGCAAGACCCGGCGAAAGCTAAAGCCAAGGTTGATAAAGAGAACAACTCAAGTGGGAAGAAAGAGCTAGCCTCAAAGTGGAAGACGTGCTACAATTGTCATGACAAGAACCACTACATAAGAGAGTGTCCTTATGAGAACCGAGAGCAAAATGGTGGGAAGCTCATCCCCAAGGACCACTCAAGTTGATCCAAAAGAAGCCCGCAAGACCAAGGAAGCCTTTCTACAAGAAGGCACCAAGAATTGTGTTGGTGGCTCAAGAAGAATATGCCACAAGTGATTCCGAAGATGAAGATGCATCTACTAATGAGGTAGCCGCTTTGGCTATTGTATCAACTCCATCATCTTCTCTCTTTGAATCCCCCAATGAGAACTTCTCCACCAACAACGCTCGTTGCCTCATGGCTAATGTCACCGAGGTATCATCTTCTTCTCCCAAGACCATGCATGAAATGAGTGATCAATCTAGTCTTGCGATTAAGAAGGAACTTGTTGCCTTCGATACTTTCATGACTAACTTGCAAGGTGAAGCTAAGGAACATGTTGAGTCTCTCATGAGACAACTATGTGCGGCCGAAGAACTTCTTCAAGAAAAGAGTAAGATTGAGAGAGAGGATTCTCTCACCATTGCCTCTTTGAATGCTTCCGTAGCATCCTTGAATGCCTCTCTTGATGAAGAGAGTGAAGAAAGATGTTCTCTTGAGGAAAGACTTGAGTCTCTTGATGCTAAAAATGATGATATCATTAATAAAATCATTAAGGATAGAGATCATGTCTTTGCTAAATATAAAGTGCTTAAAAAGGAGAAAGTTGAACTTGGGGTTGCTAATGCTAGACTTCTTGAGGATATGGAGAAGCATGACAAGGCTCACAAGGCCTTGGAAACGACTCACTCCCTTTTAGTCAAGTCTCATGAGCAACTTCAAACTCAACTTTCTAAATCTAGCTCAACTAGCATATCTATTCTTCCTCGTGTTCATGAAAATGTTATTGAAGAAAATGTTAGTGCCAAGACCTCTATTCCCAAAGGTAAAGATAAGGGTATTGCTTACTTATTTGAGCAAAAACCACACAAAGGGAAGGAGGGTCTTGGTTATGTAGCCGACCCAAGAAGAAAGTGGGCAACAACAAGAAGATCAAGACCAAGCCCGCACAAGCCAAGATTTCCATTGCGAGTGGTAGTGCCACAAGGGGCAAGACCACTCGTAGTGACTTTGCGGGGCATAACAACCCCAACTATATTCTTTATGTTGATTACTATGGGGATGTTTATGCTCAATATGTTGGTCCATATGATGGTTACATTGATTACTCTATTTGGGTTCCTAAGACCCTTGTTGCTAACCAAAGAGGACCCATTGAGAAATGGGTACCTAAATCCAAGCAATGATTTCTTGTAGGACTATGCTTCCGGTGGATCGAAATGGGTGGTTGATAGTGGATGCACTAGTCATATGACCGGAAGCAAGGAGATTATGACGGAGTTGAGACCAAATCTAATAACATCCGTCTCTTATGGTGAAGTCAAAGCGAGGTAAAGAGTCTCGGCAAGGTGGTAGTTGCAAGGGATATCACCCTTGTAAATGTCATGCTTGTTGAGTCTCTAGGTTACAATCTTATGTCCGTTCGTGCTCTTAATAAGATGAACTTTGATGTCCATTTTACTATTGATATGGTGGTACTCTTGAGGAGCAAGACTCTAAAGGTCATGTTCGTTGGGTATGTTGAAAATGAGTTGTTTGTGGTAGACTTTTCGGGGTCTACCAACACTCAAGCAATATGCCTATTCGGAAAGGCCGACGTGGGGTGGTTGTGGCATCGCCGCTTGTCCCATGTCAACATGAGAACTTTGCAAAGTCTTCACAAGGGTGGCCACATTCTTGGACTAAAAGACAATGTTTCTTTTTCTAGAGATCGTCTTTGTAGGGCTTGTGTTGAAGGAAAGATGCATGATTCTCCCCATCCGGGCAAGACCATCATTTCATCAAAGAGGATATTGGAACTTCTTCATGTTGATCTCTTTGGTGCCGTGCCTCAACCTAGTCTTGGTGGGAAGAAATATTGTTTGGTGATTGTTGATGACTATTCAAGATTTACTTGGGTTTATTTCTTCAAGACGAAGGATGAGACCCAACAAGCCGTCATCGACTTTTCCAATATTGTTCAACGCCAATACAATGTCCCTATTTTGGTCATTAGGAGTGATAATGGCTCCGAGTTCAAGAACTACACCTTAAATGAGTTTCTTAGTGAAGAGGGGATTCGTCATCAATATTCCGCTGCATATACCCCTCAACAAAATGGTGTAGCCGAAAGGAAGAACCGGACTCTCATGGATATGGCAAGGTCTATGTTGGCGGAGTTTAAGTCTCCGCTATTCTTATGGGCCGAGGCTATCTCCACGGCGTGTCACTCATCTAACCGGTTATTCTTTCGTGTTGGCAAGAAGTTTACTCTTATGAGATGCTCACCGGCAACAAGCCCAATGTCTCCTACTACCGGTTTTGGTTGTAAGTGTTTCTATAAAACAAAAGTGTTCGTTTGTCTAAATTTGAATCTAAAGCTTTAGAGGGTGTTTTTGTTGGTACGGTGCCGAATCTCACACTATAGAGTCTATGACAAGACCGTTGGGAAAGTCATAGAATCTTGTGATGTGAGGTTCGATGAGAATGACGGCTCCCAAGTGGCGCAATTTCATGTTTGTGATGTAGATAATGAGGAACCTCAAGATGCAATAAGAAGAATGGGGTTGGTTTCCATCGCCCCATTGAAATCCATCATGAGCCTCCTCAAGCAAGTCCTAGCTCCACTCAAGTGGAGACTCCATCATCACAAGTTGAAGTTGCACCTTCTATGGAAGCAAATGATGCACCTACCCAAGAACAAGTTCAAGACCCTCCTCATGTTGACCATGTTGCTATGCAAGAATCAAGTTCTCCTATTGTTGATGCTAGCCAAGGTCATGACCAAGATCAACCCTCTCCTTCCTTTGTTGAAGATGTGCAAGATGATCAAGGTCAACACTCCGGTCAAGACGGGGACTCAAATGATCAAGATGATCAAGCGGAAATTCCTCGCATCAATGAGGATATCGAAACCCGTCGTATAGCAAGAGTCAAAAAGGATTGGAGAAGAAAGAGTCTTCATCTAGAAAATATCATTGTTAATGTCAAGAACAAGGTCACCACAAGAAAACAATTGGCAAATTTTAATGAACATCAAGCCCACATCTCTATGGTGGAACCAAAGAAAGTCTTTGAAGCTCTTGAAGATCCGGATTGGTTGGAAGCCATGCATGAAGAGCTCAATAACTTCAAGCGCAACAAAGTGTGGAATCTAGTGGAGAAGCCAAAAGATTGCCTCAATGTTATAGGCACCAAGTGGATATTCAAGAACAAGCAAGATGAGCATGGAATGGTTGTGAGGAACAAGGCAAGATTGGTAGCTCAAGGGTACTCTCAAGTTGAAGGCATTGATTTTGGAGAGACCTATGCTCCCGTGGCTCGCCTTGAGTCCATCCGTATCCTTCTTGCATATGCATCACATCATAATTTCAAGTTGCAACAAATGGATGTGAAAAGTGCCTTTCTTAATGGTCCTTTAAAGGAGTTGGTATATGTTAAGCAACCTCCGGGATTTGAGGACCCACACTTCCCTAACCATGTCTACAACTTGATAAGGCGCTCTATGGTCTCAAACAAGCACCTCGTGCTTGGTATGAGCACCTAAGAGAGCTATTGGTAGACCGTGGCTTTGAAGTGGGGCAAATCGATCCCACTCTTTTTACCAAGAGGGTTAAAGGGGAGCTTTTCATATGCCAACTTTATGTTGATGATATCATATTTGGCTCTTCTAACAAAGCTTTTAATGATGAATTTTCAAAGCTTATGACCGATAGGTTCGAGATGTCCATGATGGGAGAGTTGAAGTACTTCCTTGGTTTTGAGATCAAGCAATTGAGTGGAGGGACCTTCATCTCTCAAGCCAAATATATCCAAGACATGCTCAAGAGGTTCAAGATGCAAAATGCTAAAGAGAAGAAGTTTCCTATGGACACCAAGTGTCATCTTGAACTTAATCCAAAGGGTAAAGATAAGGATGTTGATCAAAAGCTCTATCGCTCTATGATTGGTTCTTTGCTTTATCTTTGTGCATCTAGACCCGATATTGTGTTGAGTGTAGGAGTGTGTGCAAGGTACCAAGCGGCTCCCAAAGAAAGCCACCAAACGGCGGTTCTTCGAATCTTTCGATATTTAGTTCATACCCCAAGGTTTGGTTTGTGGTATCCTAAAGGCTCAACTTTCTCTCTTGCCGGTTACACGGATTCGGATTGGGCCGGTTGCAAGGATGATAGGAAATCAACTTCCGGAGCTTGCCAATTCCTTGGTAGGTCCTTGGTGAGTTGGTCTTCTAAGAAGCAAAATTGCATATCTCTCTCCACCACCGAAGCCGAGTATGTGGCGGCCGCTAGTTGTTGCACTCAATTGTTGTGGATGAGGCAAACTTTAAAGGAATACGGTGTCCATTGTGACAAAGTGCCTCTTTTATGCGACAATGAAAGTGCTATCAAGATTGGCCACAACCCGGTGGAGCACTCAAGAACGAAGCATATTGAGATTCGCTATCACTTCATCCGTGATCACATCAACCGGGGTGACATTGAGCTTGGCTATATTCCCACGAAGATCCAACTTGCCGATATGTTCACGAAGCCACTTGATGAAGCAAGGTTCACTTATTTGAGGCATGAGCTAAATATCATCGATTCGGGGAGCGTCGCTTGAATATCTTGCATCACACCTATTTCTTAGCTATATGTTTGGTTTAGGTGTAGGCATGGACATAGGGGGAGTGCGGTCCTAATCCATTGGACTATCCCTCCCCCCATTATGCCGATAGTAAGAACTCATTTTGTCTCTATTTTGTTCATTTTATGAATGATGAGCTTAAATGACGAGTAGTGGCGGTGAACCCAAGATATATCTTCGCGGTGTCACACCACATATACTCATACATGGTGGCCTAGGCCACCGCCCTCCTCCTTTTGAGGAGTTGATCTTATTTGATCTTATTTGGGTTTTTAGACCTCTTTTGCGTTTTGTGGAGAGCACCAAGTTTGGCCTTTATCTTTGATTCTTGCAAACTTGGGTTGTCTCTCTTCCCCCAGTTACTTTCTCTATCCTAAGCCAATGCCGTTCACCTTAAAAACATCTCTCTTTTTGCAAAAATCTTTGTGACCAACCCGTCGAAGTTTCGTGGCAAAAGTGCCCGGTACTATCGGTGCCCTCGCGGTACTACCGTTGCCTGGAGTTTCCAGGCACAGCAGTCCCTCGAGCGGTATCGTAGTCACCAGGTACCCGGTACTACCGTTGAATTCCCAGAATTTTTTGCTGGAAGTCAATAGTACCAGGTAGCGGTACTACCGGCAGCTCAGCGGTACTACCGTTCCTTCCCAGGAACGGTACCACCGCTGGCTACCGTAAGTACCAGTGCGGGCGGTACTACCGCTGGGTCAGCGGTACTACCGCTGGGTGCGTTTTCACCAGAGGTTAAGTTGGGCGTGGAGGGGTAGTTTCTTTTCTATCCCCTCCACCCCCGACCCTCTCCTTCGAAAACCGCCCCCGCCGCCGCCGCCGCCAGGATTCTTCGCCGGGGAGCCCTACTCCGGCCTGGATAGCCCCTCTCCGGCCAGAGGAAGCTCAAGGACCATCTCCTTCCTCCTCTCCTCCACGATGAGCTCCGGTAATTTCTCTCTCCTATCTCTCAACCTAGTTGATTCGTTGAGATGCAATGGAGTTAGGTTTTCCGTAGTTCTTGTGGTAGAAGTTGTAGGAACGAGTTGGTGCTTAGTTTAGGATCCTTCTTGCGAAGTTTGGTTGGAAGATTCCATAGATCGAGCAAGTACCGTAAAGTCAACCGCTAGATCTGGTGGTAGCGGTACTACCGCCCTCGTGGCGGTACTACCGCTCCACGGTACTACCGGTGGACCAGCGGTACTACCGCTGGAACTGGCATTTTCCAGAACTGTGCAATCTGGATTCTTTTCGTTTGGTCTCGATGTTTTTGGCAATACTTATCTCCTGCTATCCTCCTATGCTATCACAGGTGCTGGTAAGAAGGCTAGTGGGAGTCACACCAAGCGGGCTGCTAAGCGTGCTCGTTCAGGCAAAGACCTAGCTGACGAAGATGAAGAGCCTGAAGTTTTGCCTGAAAAGACCACTCGCCGTCAGAAGTCAAATGCTGCAAAGCTCAGAGCTGCTCAGAGCAAGTCGCTCAAACTCATGTCATCAAGGGATTTTGTCAAAGAAAGAAGGATGAACCCCTATGCCACTCCTAAGCTCCGTACTTACACCACTCCGGGGTTCCACAATCTGTTTCAAGAGAAGATCTTTTATGAAGTCCTTCCCAAGCACAAGACCAAGGTTTGTGAACAGTTTTGCATTGACACCGATCACATGGAGAAGCACCTTGGGTATTTTGGCGAGCTATTGAGATTTGCAAAGAGTTTGGGATTTAATGATCACCTTGTCATGCAATTCTTTGCCACCGTTCACTTCTTCGCGGATGAGCCAAGACGGATTAAATGGATGTCAAAAGATGAGGTTCTTGAGGCCACATGGGCTGATTTTGCTGCTCTTCTTGGGTTGGCTGAAAATGGGTTTGTGTTGAATGAAGATGCTCAGCAACAATTCTTTCGCATCAACTATAACTCAAATCCGATGAAGCACGAGGTTCTCTTTGACTTGTACATCCAAGGACGTGCCATGGTGGGGTTCCAAAAGAATTTGCTAAAGGTTTGGGACATCATGCATCGGATCTATCGCAACACCGTTATGCCTCGTGTGGGAAACTTTGACCAAATCCATGGAAAACTCATTGATCTTATGTTTGAATCCTCTATCATGGTTGGGCAAGGCAAGAAGCTGGATGTGATGGACATCATATGGCATGAAATGTATGCTGTGGTGATGAAAAGGCGACCTTCTATATTTGGTGCTCACATTATGCAATTGATCATTTCCACGTGGGTCAAGAAGAAGCTTCCGTTGGCTCTTTTGGACAATGAGGAGGATCCCACCGACCACAAGGTCAAGGAGCTGAGCATAAAGAAACATCTTCATCCACTTATTCCCGATGAACAAGAAAGTTCCGATGATGATGAGGAGGATCCCTTGTTTGAACTTCCCCCCAAGGCAAATGCTCAAGACAAAGGGTTCAAGAAGTGGCTGGCTGGTGCTGTAAAAACCATCTTTTGCCGTATAGATGATGCTGACAAGAGGGCCTATAAAGAACATGAGAGGAACAAGAAAGAGCGTCAACTCAACCGTCAGCGTTTTGAGCATTTAGGCGTTCCGGTTAAGGCCGGATCTGAGGATAGAATTACTGCAGAAGATGAGTGGCTCAAACCACGTCGCACTTGGGTGGACTATGATTTTCAGGATGATGCATCCTCTTCTCAGCCAGATATCCCTTGGTCTCGCACTCAGATTGGTCGCTCCGCTGCTCATGCTGAAGATTCTGAGGATGATGATGCTGAGGATGATGAGGAGGGTGATGCAAGTGGTGAGGATGGTTCAGTTTCAGCCGATAAAAGTGACGACATTGCTGCAGCCTCCACCTCCGATGAAGAGTGACTTCCTCTTGGGACGTTAGCTATGCCTCTCCCTTTTTGGTGTCATGATGCCAAGGGGGAGATGGTTCTATTAGGTTGTCCGGGGGAGTTGCATGGTTGAGGGCACAAGCTTGTTTTTCTCGATTTGGTGTTTGTTCGCTTGTGCACCTCTTGTATCTCGTTTTACTTTCGTTGAACTCATGGGGTAAGACATGTGGACCTTAAATTATTGTAAACTATGTGGACTTTATGTGCTATTATCTCATGTCTTACCGTTGTGCAAGTTGTGCTTTATTGTTTGTTTCAATAAACTTGCCCGGTTTATAAAATCTAGGGGGAGTGTTGATCCTAACCTATATGCATTTTGCATTCAAACGCAAAATTCTACTAATGCATATAGTTAGGGGGAGCCCGCCTATATTTTGTGAACCTTTTTAATGTGTTGTCATCATACTCCAAAAAGGGGGAGATTGAAAGAGCATACTTGCTCTTAAATCTATTTTGGAGTCTAATGACAACACATTATCAGGACTAATGTGCGCTTGACAATTGCAGATATATCTTGTTGATACATTATGTCTTGTGGAGCTTGTTACCCTGGAAATCAGCACAGTGAGCATTTCTGTGTCTGGCGGTAGTACCGCTGTCGCAGCGGTAGTACCGCTCCACCTGGAGCGGGACTCCTGCAGCACAGCTGGTACTCCTCCTGGCGGTAGTACCGTGTGGTACCGCTGGCTTCAGCCAGCGGTACTACCGCTGGTGGTACCGCCAGGGGTACCGCTAGGCCGTTTTTGCTCTCTGTATTGGTTACGGTACCCCGCGGTAGTTGCTTCGTACTACCGCTGGGTTCCTTCTTTTTTATCGAAGGATCCCAGCGGTACTACCGGGCAGTGCCGCGGTACTACCGCTCTGCCTGGCAACTTCGGTACCTCTGCGAGGTACCGCTGCTGCTGGTTCTGCAGTGCACTAGGTACCGCAGGGAAGCAGGCAGCGGTAGTACCGCTGTCCCAGCGGTAGTACCGCTGTGCAGTTTTTCTGCACATAACGGTTGGATTTTCGGGGACCCCTATATAAAGACTGCTTCTTCTCCAAGAAGCTAGCTCGACGAAATAGAAGTCCACCATTGTTACAAGCTCAAGAATCACTAGATCTCCCAATCCCTCCACCCAATCTCGTTGATCTTTGGAGGATTGAAGGAGAAGGCCCCGATCTACATCTTCACCAAGCCGTTCTTCATTTCCCCCTCATTCACTTGAGGGACCATTAGCTAGGGTTTCCACTAGGAAAACCTAGCCCCCTATTGTACTCACTTGATTGTCTTTGTGACAGATTGTAGCTATTTGGGAGCCCCCAATCCTTTGTGGGTTGTGCCCCAAGTCGTTGTTGTAAAGGCTCCGGACTCCGCCTCGAAGGTTTCCGATAGTTGAAGTGAACCAAACCTTTGTGGTGCGGTTCACCGGAGAAGAGGGTGAGGCCTTTGTGGCCGTTGAACCATTGTGTTGGTTCACACCTCTCCAACGAGACGTACTCCCCTAAAAAGGAGGAACTCGGGATTACATCCGTGTCTCCGCGTGCTTTGACTTCGGTTACCTCTATCCTTGTTTACCGCCTTATTATATCGTGCTTAGTTGCTAGCTTGTCATATAGGTAAATTCACCGTAGGTGCATATATAGAGAATTTACCTTTTGTGTCAAGCCTAATTGAAAAAGACTAAAATTGGAGTAGCACCTATTCACCCCCCCTCTAGGTGTCATACCGATCCTTTCACCTGTGCCGCTAGAGCTAGCGATTTGAGTTGCTGGCGATGCAGGGCTGCGTTAGGGTCATTCGCCGGAGGTTGCATTGCCTTGAGGTAAGCACCTACGGAGAATAATGCACCCGCAGCAGTTTTGGGCACTGGGATTCCGTTAGCGTCCTCTGTCATGAACGACAGGTTACGGGTGATTGCTACCCTTTCATGTTCTGGAAGGCTTGCCAACCGCGACCTAGGTCGTGGGGTTGGTTGCTGTGTGGATCCGAGGGATTGCTCCCTTCTTCGGGCACTCGAGAGGCTGGCCTGCCTTTTGCGCTCTTCGAGCGTTGCTCGGTAGTTTTGCAGTCGAATTGACTCCTGCCAGTTGAAGTACTGGAAGGTCAACATCTCCTCTGGGGTGGAATTTGGTGGCATCATTGTGCACTCCTTTATGGCTTTATCTGCTTTTGCTGCCATCTCCTCCGTGATTGTCAAGGTTGTGACCCATCCGGCATGGTTACCGTGCATGGGAATTGTGCGGGCCTGCGAGCGGCTGCGTCTGCGGATGATTCCGCGGTGAAGGCCACGTAGACCTGATGGGGCGTGACCCGAGGACAGGTGTATGTGCTGTCGATTCCAGTCATGGACTCGACGTCGCCGTCGAGGCTCATGTCAGAGCCAGTATGTTCATCGAGTAGATCTTCGAGGCGAATCTCGTTGTCGGCGTGTTCATCGCCTATGCTCATCTCGGAGTTGGCGAAGCCATTATGGATGTCTGAGCCGAGGTTGGTGTTGGTGAAGATCTCCGAGTCGACGTTGCTGTCGTTATGAATCGCGGGCTCGCAGAAGTCATCGAGAGAGATCCCGCAGTCGAAACTCTCGTCGAGTGGTAGGTTGAAGTCGACGTCGCTTGTGCGGTATGCTGATTCTGCCTCCTCGCCTTGGAGTTCCGCCATCATGAACCTGTCGATCTCGCCGGTCGACATGGTTGTTGCGGGCGAGCAAGCTTCAGGAATCGACGACGGGGCGAGCGCAGTCGACGGAGCCTCGAGTGCGCCTAGCGCCAGTTGTTGCGGATCTGTCGAGTCCTGCGTGCCAAGATTGTTTACGAAAAAATTGAATGCTCCAACAGTCAAATTCAAACCTGATTCAAGGCCGGAAAACGCCTCCTGAAGCTCCGGCGAGTGCGGATTGAAATTCGTTGGAAGAGCAGATGCGCTTTTTGCAGGTGAAGCGGGTAGGCTGCCGCTGTTCGAGTGGATCGGCGAGTCGCCGTGTGTCGCCTGGATCGGCAAGTTGCTGTTTGCTGACATGGCCGGCGAGTTGCCGTTTGCAGATGAGATCGGCGAGTTGCCGTTCGCTGGTGTGATCGGCGATTTGCCGTTTGCTGTTGGGACCGGCGAAACTTCGAGTCCAGCGCTATTCTTTCCCACAGACGGCGCCACTTGACGAGGGGTAGACTCATCAAGACCCATGGTTAAGGTCCCTAGGTTATGAATATGGGGGAGAGAACGTGGTAGAGCTGGAAGTATCGTCGGCTGACAAGCAGGGCAAAGATTTTACCCAGGTTCAGGGCCCTCGTGTGGAGGTAACAACCCTACGTCCTGCCTGTCTGTTATTGATTTGTGAATATGATGGTTACAAGGATCCCGGCGAGATGTCGATCTCGCTAGGGTTTGTGGCTCTGGTTCTTCGTTGTCTGGTTCGATGGCCCTCCCAGTACTTAAATAATAGGCTGGGTCTCAGGTGTTCGTAACCGACTCGATTTACAAGTAAGGAAACTCTAAACCGACTATTGCTTCGCCAAACTTGGAGGATACTCCATCTTCGTGGGCCTCCCTTCATGGGCTTCATGTAGGCTCTGATAGTTGGGCCTAGTCGATACGTGCACCAGGTACCCTCATGGTAGGGTACCCGATAGGCATACCCATGTCAACTAGCTTATAGGAGATATGCCGACGGTTTTCTTCGCCCGGCCGTCGGCATACCACCTGCCACGTTACGGCCTGTTTGTTCGCCGGACGAAAATCTAACGTCGACAGCTGTATGTAGGAGCCGTCGGCTTATATATTTTATTACTTCAAAAAATTAATCCATGTGAGGGTCGTTAGAAACGTGCACCTGACGTGCAGCACACGATGGAAACGACTAATTGACCAACTGACCTGCTGGCGATTCCTGTAATCAACACAGACGCATTTTTATATATCTACTATCTACACGGCAGTACTAAAAATTTACATCATACAAATAGATTAAGCGTGCTTTAGATGTGCTGCCGAACTACTTTGTGCCCTTTAATAGGAGAGAACTCAAGACGGTAGTACTAATAATTATGATGATAAATTACAAATTTGAAATATTTTTCCATACGTAATTATTTATTTATTGCTCCATTTATAAGTAAAAAAATTGTGCGCAAATATATTTGCATAAATAATTATTTATTGTGCTCATATATATTTGCATACATATATCTGCACCTTTATAAGTAAAAATATATTTTGCTAAAATATTTTTGCATACATAATTACTTATTTATTGCAACATTTTTAAGTAAAAAGAATATTGTGCTCAAATATATTTGCATACAGAATTATTTATTGTGCTCGAATATATTTGCACACATCATAATATATTGTGCTCAAATATATTTGCATACATATATTTGCACCGTTTACAAGTAAAAATATATTGTGCTCGAATATATTTGCATACATAAATATTTATTTATTGCACCATTCAGGGAAGTCCGAAAGAAAGGTTATGCACTTAGAGTGCGAAACTCCCACTTCGGCTGAACCGGATGGAATATTTGTGATAACTTGTGCTCAAATTTGGTTTTTCATCTTCCTATGTCCTACTAAAACAATCAAGTAAATAAGTCCCCTAATCAGCCATCATTCGACACCGGTCAAAGGGGTATGCGACGTTTGCCAAAAGGTTAGGTTTTCGTCCGAAACGGAGCTTCAGATGGTCGAAATCGCTTTGAATCTTGCATGGTACCCTAATATAAGTATACAAGTGCGGTTGATTGTCTAAAGAGCCAAAACCCAGCTCCCAGGTGTGGCCCGCTTCATAGACAACACTTATCTCGCGGGTAGGTTATGCAAGAGTGTGAAACTTCTACTTCGGGTGTACCAGATGGAATCTTATGCTCAAGTTTGGATTTCCATCTTCCTATTGCCTAATCTAACACAATCAAGTAAAAAGTGCATTGGTCAACCGCCATACAATGCCGGTCAAAGTGGTTGACGACGTCGGTCAAAGGGCTAGGTTTTCGCCCAAAACGGAGTTTCGGTGGGTCAGAATCCGTCCAAATTATTTGTGTCTATGGTTTTTTTCGTCCTGGTCTGAATGTTTGCTGACACCAATGCCGTCGGCATAGACAGTGACCAGGCCACCTCAAAGTGCTCCTAGATTTTGACATGTGTGCATCCAGCTGATGTCACGTGACTCTTGTTTTTTATTTTCCTGTACCGTCGGCATATAGGCAAACAGAAGCTCATCACGCTTTGACATGTGGCCGTCTATGCTGATGGCTCGGCCGTCGACCACTAGGCCGACGCCGTCAAACATAACCGTTTGTTACTTTTTTGCCAACGGCTCTGTAAATCTGTTGCCCCACCTATGTATGCCGACAGCCATATGCTGATGGCTGCCGTCGACATACCTGTTTGCCGACGGTTATTTCCTGTTTTATAAGCAGAAGCCTTCGGCAAAAAACCGTTTACCTGTAGTGCCAGGTGTAGATAGAAATTCCTTTATGATCTAATTCCAGGAGGTAGTAAATATCAAGACTTAGCAATATTTGATTTATTACAATTCGGTATATTTCATTTATAATAAAGGTTAACTCAACGTTCGACTAATGTGGACAGTGTTTGTTACTATGCTACGAGTGAAGTTTAAAAAATTACCACGTCATGGAAATGTGCAAGTTTCTTGTGTTGGTTTCCTGTAAAGCGACTATCGATGTCCCTGGCAGGAAAAGGAGGCAACAGCGCAGAGCAGATCGTTGCCGTGCCGTGCCATCATCAGTGCATGTCTGGCTGCCAAGATTGGTCAAGTCCGTCGTCAGAGGCCTCCTCCTTCTCACGTCCAATCCCATTGTGGTCATTCGCAGATCTCTCAACGCCCAAGAAATAATGTGGTTTTCCTCGCTCGCCTTTCTGCCGCTGCGCATCTGCTGCAACTGCAATGCGTGCCTACGTACGCGCGCCTGGACAATTCCAGAGAAATAATTAACAATATAGCTAGTGAACGTTGTAGGTGATGGATACAGTGTAAATTAACTGTTAAATACTGTCCCAAAGACGTGATGGGACTTGTTGTTGGTCTAACTTGTGGTTAGTTGCTCGTGCTTTCTGCCTGCCTACACCTAGCTTTCTAGTGAGTATAGGAGTAGTAGCTTGTAAATTTTATTTCTGGGAAATTTCAGGAATCGTATCAATCACAGCTGAGATGTGATAAATCGCTTTTGGTGTCGTGATTGATTCAAGAAGAGGAGCTCGTGTTATGTGTGACCAATCGACAATCACGCTGGTCATTCGTGTGTTTTTTTCCGTCTCCCCAATAATAGATCGTACGGCATGCAGGGTGAGGACCCACGTACAATGAGACGAAGAGATGCGTGTCAACGTTTTCCGATACTTACAATGGTGCGCGAAATACAGCATATGTTGTCCGTGCTTTTTCGACGGATTTATGTATGGAACACACGGACATATACGTACCGTCTGTGAGCGGAGAGACCACCTACGTACCGGACCACGTACATCCGATGCGTAGCTAGCCAAGTAGCCAGATGGATCGTTTTGGTCGATTGTATTGTACTTGTACGTACATGTTGCTATGTCTGCATAACTCGTCACGAAAGCATTTTTCTTGTGTGCAACGTCAACTGTGCGCGTGCTTTTTCGAGAGAGCAATCCAAAGTTTGTTTCGTTTCCGGCCCTCGGAACCCATCTTTATTTTTCCACCACTCTCTGTTCTCGTTGTTCAGGATCAAATCGACAGGCGGCCTCTCCGGCAACAAATTCACAAGGAGGCATAGTGGCTCCTCTAGTTAGGCTTCAAGGTGTGGCTACTCCTTTTTTTTCTTTTTTGTATCATTTGATATCTATGTAAAAGGTTTTTCCTCATCAATTATATTGGTTTGGCCGTACGGCTTTATTTCTAAAGCGGGCGAAATTATGTTTTGAGGAGGACTCCACACAAAATAGAACCACAAGAAAGCATTATTGCATTGTCCGTTTGAATTTAAGCTTTTCAGTTATGGAAATGTTCGAACCATTGTACGCATGCATGGTGGGCGTCAACTTACAATTTTCTTTAAGTGGCCACACGTTCAATCTGGCCATGAAAGTGGGAGACTGGGAGTACAACACTCTACGTACTACTGTAATCGTCCTACCAAGAGTAGTAATTAACCATCATTGTAAAGTGGGATCTCAGGTGACCGACCCACTAGCCCTTGCCACTCTCCACTTCTGACAAGCCGCAGCTGGCTGTATTGTGTACACATAAAGCCAGATAGAAAGTGCAAAGCTCGGCTCTGGCCTCTGGAGCGGCAGCACTCCTGGCCGGCCGGCGGGGCCAACACTTCTCTCGGTGACAGGCCCTTAATTAATCCACTTTTATGTGAGCAAAGAGGTCTAAACATCGTTTACTAGTCAAGCTAGACTCGGGCCGGCACGTGTGATGTTCTTATCCGCTCCTCAGTTCGTCTAGAACATATCGTGCTTGCACTGTCGCACGCCACCGAGTCATCTTTGTCTTCTCATTTTGGAGAGTATACTCTGCCCGTGATACAATTTATACTCCGTATTAGCCAGCATAAAAACAGCATCAAGTGAACCCCCACTTTACAAGATCCATGCGTTATCTGCTGCTGTCCTGGATAATGGAGAAAATGACAGAAAACCACCACAATTGGGGCTAAGTTGTCTGAGACCACCGAAATTGAGGCTAGGGACACAAACCACCTATCTTTGGGGCAGGAGTGTGACAAGGAGCACTGATTCTGAATTTTAGTTGTCTTAACAGCATTTCTGACCGTGCGGTCCCACTGTCAGGCCTAGGTGGCAAAAACAAAACAGAAAAAAATAAAAAAGTCAACAACCGGGGTTTTCTTTTCCCTTCTCTTTTCTCCTCTCCCTGATCCCTTTTCCTATGACGCCGATGGCCGCTGCACCTGCGCCATGGCCGCCGCTCGCGGAGGGGCCGCACCCGCGCCATGGCCGCCGCTCACGGAGGTCGCCGGAGCCGGCCGCGCCCGCGCTCGTGCTCCGCACGGTCGGTCGCTAGCGGCGCCCTGCCTCCTGGCCGCCGTGCCGCTCGCGGCGCCCCGCCTCCCACTGGCCGGGACGACGACGACGTCGTATAAAAGGGCCACCGCGGCCGCCGACAAAGCCCCTCCATCTTCCACCGACCGGTGCCACGCCGTCGGCCATGCTCGAGCTCAGCCTCGGGCGCTGCCCGCCGGCGGGAAGCTTCCCCGCCGCGGCGATCCGTGTCGACGAGCTGCGACCTGCACCCGGAGGAGGCCTTCACCGGCTTCTGCACCGCCTGCCTCCGCGAGCGCCTCGCCGGCCTCGAGGACTACTCCGCCGCCGCGGTCGCCGCGCCGGGCCGCAGGTCAACCTCCGCCATTCGCTCCCTCTTCTCCAGGCCTTTCGCGGCCGGCGCGGCCCCCTCGGGCTCCGGCCAGGCGCGGGCTCTGGCACAGGTGAGCTCCGGCCAGCTCGGGCGCGGGCACGGGCGAGCTCCGGCCAGCTCGGGCGCGGGCACGGGCACGCTCCGGCCAGGCGCAGGCTCTGGCACAGGTGAGCTCTGGCCAGCTCGGGAGCGGGCACCGGCCAGCTCGGGCGCGGGCACGGGCACGGGCGGCGGCCCTCCGCGTCGAGTAGCTCTCGCACGGACACAGCCGTCTCCGCGGCGTCGTCCTCGTCGTCCGCCGGGTCGAGCAGCTCCCGAACGGACGCGGCCGTCTCCGCGGCGCCGTCCTCGTCGTCCGCCGGGTCGAGCAGCTCCCCCGCCCGGATGCGACGAGAAGCAGGGGAGGCGGAGCTTGGAGGCGTTGACCTCCCGCCATCCCCGATTTGGTTTCTTTTTTACTTTTCTTTGCCACGTGGGGCTGGCAGTGGGTCGGCTCGGTCAGAAATCCTGTTAACAGCACTAATCTGTGAAATCAGTGCAACTTGTCACACCTCTGCCCCAAAGATAGGTGGTTTGTGTCCCTAGTCTCAATTTCGGTGGTCTCAGACAACTTAGCCCAATTGTGGTGGTTTTCTGTCATTTTCTCTGGATAATGAGATCATGGAACCAGCATAATTAAGCCAACTAGCGCAAAGTCGCCAGGGCATTATATATTAATTAATATCTTATATATTAATTTCAGATGCATGACAGGAAAACTTCTTAGTTCATTGTAGGTGGTGGTGAGGGTCATGCTGTAAACTTGGGAACATGTTTGTCCTATCAGTTTAATTTTAATGAAATTGGGAGCTCTCGCTCATCACATCCAAAAAAAAATCTTTCCATTTGGCTTCTTCATTTCAAAATACATGACGCTTTAGAGGTTGATACATATTTGGAGCCTAGTTACATTTGTTCTAATCTGGGAATTTGAGATTCTATCACAACCTTGTCGACGTATCTTGCAATGAAAATCATTTGTTTATTATACTCAACCCGCCATAGTCTACTATGTCTAGGTTTCATCTACTATGTGTTTATTCTGGCCGAAAGATCGAGGAGATGGGAGAGAAATTTCTTTTTTCGTGTTCGGCCAATGGTTGTTATTTTTTTCTGACAATTCGGTGCAACTTACGTTACCATTTTGCTTAGCGAGTTGTAAGAAAATTGAGAAGGTAGCATGCTAGCGAGGACAAGAAACAAATAGTACAAGTTCTTTTTAGATTGTAGGATTTCATAGGATGTTTTAGTTACGAATCCTTTGGATTTTTTCTCTGAATCATCTATGCATGACAGAAATATTTGTACCTAAAACGTATTAATAAGATTCATTCACTCAATTATGTAGGAATTTAAACATTCATTCCAATCTCTTTATATGTCTCCTTTGATTCAAAGGGTTCTATATGATTTTTCGAGTATATTAACGTTTACGATTTTTTGCTATGTACATGTTGGAGATTGCATTGCATTTATTGCAATAAAATATCTAACCCATCTATTATGTTTGTTTTCTTATGATTCATTCGCTGTTGTTGCAAATCTTGTTGTTTTCCAGTTTTGTGGAATTCATCAGTATATGGAACTAGAATCTAGTTTTTTATTATTCCTAACCTGAGGTATGCAAATCATGTGAAACGAAGAGCCTTTTGACCCGATCGCATAGGATTGAGACACTTTTTCTATGTACTGTCCGAACGATTATCGTTGTAGCGTTTTCCAATCCTCCCTTTTTGCACTAAAACATTACGAGTATTCGTTGTCTCGCTGGAAATTTAAAGGATTTTGAGAATTTGGATATTTCTTAAGACTTGTTTGCTACACTAATTTAAACGAGTAGTCGGCATGTTTGGTCCTTCAATTGGTATCAGAGCCAATGAAACTCATTTTGAACTTTATCACTTGGAGATAAATATGAACGTCAGGGAGGCGGAAAAAAACAATTAAAGACCTAATGACTCTAGTTGAGTCATGTGTGAATTGTCTTTGGGTCACAGGAATATTGCTACCTAAATTCTTTTGAATTATATTTCATTCAACTTCATAGGAATTGGAACGTTCACTCGAACCTCATTTTTTTGTTTCCTTCGATTCAAAGGAATTCCATTAGAACATTTGGACTATTTTTATCCTTGAGAATTTTTGCTATTTATGTCATTTGATTGGTGGGATTGGAATATTTAGGGATTTTCCTATATTCCTGTAAACATTGAAGATCCTCCGAATCAGGACTCAGGAGACTGGTTCATGTGCACGTGATCTAAAGATACCCTGTATGTTAGATTCTCCTGAGTCCTGATAACAGCCCCGACAGTTATTTTAAGCGAGGAAATGCCAGATGCCGAGGCACCGTGGTAAGTCGACCGCACGGCGGCAACACGCACCTGCACTGTCGCGAGTGGCCGGTCGGATCGGATGCATGCACCGGTGACCGGCCGGCAGGGCGCCGCGCGCGCGTGCGCGTCTGGGAAGAAAAACTTGTCATTTTTGCGCTGGCATTTCGCTCCGCTCCGCTCCGCGAGATTCAAACGGCCGCGTCTCCCGTTCCCCCACAGCGTTCCCATGTGCATGCATCCACGGGTGGTGGATCTCGGAGCCGATGGTAGAGTACGTGGCCCATCCTGCTGGCCATCGGATGCGTGTGCCTAAATTAATGGACCATATAACACATATGAACTCACCGGTAGTTGGTTTGAGCCGATGGCTAGCTGGAACATTGAGGTCGTAGATAGACGCCGATCTGGGCCAGACCAAAGGCTGAGATCTAGCGAGAGGGGAACACGGCACACCGCATGCAGTACTGGTAGCGATTAATCTCTTGAGTATCCAGGAACAGGAGTACGTACACTAGACCCATACCATACGCATACGCTCACCGGCCAGTGGGCCCCGTCGAGTTCACGTCCGTATATAGCCCCATAGCCCCAGGCGGGAGAATATCTAGTGACCCAACCCCCTACATGCTCCCATCCCCTTGCCAAGTCGGTCGGTCGGTCATGCATGCATGCAAGCACGGCAGCCTGGTCCCGGCGACGACGACAGTGCAGTGCTCGCCGCAGTCATGCATGCATGCATGTGTCGTGTCTCTGCGCGCGCTTCCATTCCAAGCCGACGATCGATGCCCAAGACGTCACGCACCGAGCCGGCCGGAAGCACTGTTGTTGGCGCGCACTCTCAGACTAGGGAAAAGCATCTCCTCAGGCAAGGGGCACACTGCTGCTCATGCTCCACCGCCACCGACCCCGCTGCTCATGCTCCACCGCCACCGACCCGCGCACACTAGTGTCTCGCGGATTCCGCATTTCCTCGACCATCCCTCGTTGTTTAATCGTCTAGCTAGATATCGAAAATTCATCAAGTATACAAGTGATTAATTAAGAGTTGATCAGCTGACTCGTTGATATATATTATGATTAGACGGCTATGAATTAGTTCTAAATAGATACCCAAATCGATTCTTAGAGACACCGGCGTTCTCAATAGAGTGCCCGGTCAAGTGTGTCGAGCAAGTAACAGTGGGAGTGCCGGCACACGTTGCCGCATTATCGACAAAGTCTCCCCCACTAGCAATCTCAATAAAGTTAGTTTCCAAGACAATCGAACTGTGAAATTTTATCGAAACTTGATGGATTTTACAACTAAACTAGTAGTATTTGTCGTAGAACGTCGTACAACACATTTTGTTCCTCTTCCTTGACCACGGTCTCTCCGGCGTCGTCCATGTCGTCGACTCCGGCCAGCGCGTCGTCATCGTCACGGATCGTCAATCTTCCGCACTCTGTCGTTGACCACTCCTTCGCCCATTATGGGGTGGCCGGCTGGACCTTCTCGAGCAACACCCGCTCGACAAGGGCAAACTATCGTTGGAACGAGCAAATTTTGTGTACTATGTCAATCCATAGAGGTTCTTTATTCTATTTCGAATATTACCCAAGAAGCAAAAAAAAAGGCATGGCGCCGTGCTATCGATGTGTGGGCCCGTCTAGCAGGGTTGACGACGCCTTTTGCCGGGGCATCGTGCAGTAGAGCATGACGCCCCAAGGCCGGGCGCCGTGAAAAATGGTTAGATCGTGAATTGATTTGAATTTGGGTCTATTTTGTGAGATGAATTTAGAAAAGGGTCAATTTTGTCAAAATTGGCACGGATGAGCACAGAGGGCGTGCGGATACTTATTGCTGGAGCAGATAGACAAGATTGCAGTCCATCAGCGCTGCTTGTTCATCACATCGCATGTCTCCGTGTCCATCGGTCAATCCGACGTAATACCTACGTCCTCCATAAAATATGCATGATTCTCGAGTCTCGACGAGATGTAAAATGTCTGTAATTTCTGCAGCTGCAGTTTGCTCTGTGCTAATTTTAGGTCTCTGCAGGTTTAGTGATGTTTAATGGGAAAGTGCTTTGCTAGTTGTACCATGCATCTTACTGGATGTGGTAGATCTGGAGATCTGATGTGCATGTGCTGCTACTCCTGAGCACCAACAATAACTATATGTGGCCAGTGTATTGGTACTTGGTGCCTTGGTGGTGGAAAAGTACCACATGACCAATTATTACCCACAACCTTGATCATGCATGTTTCGAAAAAGTAGAACAAATTAGCAAGAGAATCCAACCTGCCACATTTTAAAATAAAGAGGATGCACGTAAGCATTATGCCTAGTTAATTAACAAGTATGTTGCGTCCAAGCAATACCCTCCCTCTAGCTCCAACATCATTATTGGCTAAGTGACTTGTTTGAGCAAATCTAGGCATACATATGCATTATAATTTGTGTAGTACTAGTAGTGTAATCTTTCTTTACAGAAAGGAAACTTTACCAAAAAAGGGCCAGTATTTGTCAAAAAGAAGTGGATCAGTATCCAGATTTGATCAACACCTCCTCCTCAAGATAGGCATCTGCAATTGCTTCAAGAGTACTAGCTAACTAGCTGCAGGGGGTTAAAGCTACGAAGTTTAATTAGTGCAGCACTGGAGAAAGAATGTGCCAAAACTTAGCGATCATTTGATGGTTAAGATGCTTGCTATAGTTAAATAGTACTTCTATGATCAAAATGGCCCCTTGATCCACGGAGAGCAAAGGCAGACATGCATGCACGACTAATCAACCTTTCGTTTACGAGAGTTGTTAATTAGCGTTTGATGGTATCTCTACTTCTCTAGCTAGGCCTAGGACGTTAAAATGAAGTCCTAAAGTGCTTTCGTGACTGGTTAGTGGCAGCTTAAAGCCAGCATATACATATGGCTTCATTGGCACGAGAGGGACAGTGCAGTACAGTGATAGACTGCTAGTACTGGTATATTCGCGCTTAATTAGGCAGCTTCTGTTTGTTAATTTGCTTAACTAAGACCAAGGCAACGTGCAATTAGCCAGCCTAAACAGCTGCATCTGCATGGGACCACAGCATTGCCCTAATTTGTAAGAGCAAGCCCCGCCTTTCTATTTTAAAACTTCGGAATCAAGTTCACTTTTCCTTTCTTGGAATCGGTTTAGAATTTAGCTTTTTCCTTTTTCTTTTGTAGAAACAGAACATAGAAAATTGGTCAGAGAAACAACCAGGGGAACCAGAAAAATACTTGATTTATTATACATATATGCAAATAACCTTCTAATCATACATTTCTTTGATAATTTTGTTTTATTAAATTCAAACATTAACATCGAGCTGATACAAACAATAAGAGTTTACACTCGACTTTTGCATATCCACATTGCACATAGTTATTGGAATAAAGATAAAAAAGGTAAAGCGGCAAAATACAAGCTCATGCATGACTCCTATGATTTCTAAGGTGTGTGTTCTAAGGTCTAGGGGGGGGGGTGATTCGAAGACTATGCTGCCATCCATTCTTGGCTACACGTTACGAATCTAAATCGTGTACATACCGCCGTAAGTAGAGCGCTATAGGTGTTATGAAATCTGAAAACCATATACTTTCTACATAGGCATATGGTCCATATTAAGGCAACCACTCTCATCCTTGTGAGGATTATTTTCTCGTAATCAATAATGCTATGCATTCAGTTCTAAAAAATATTTGCAACATTGCATGGTAGATACAAATTCAAAGCGACTGGGTGAGTGATCATATAGAAGGGGCAAACTTGCAAGAACATATATATGTTTAACATTTTTGTTTTGAAACAACACTTTAAACTTGCTTGCCATTCGCATTTTGTAAGATTTTTCTTGGTGAGGATGATACATTTGTCAAGGTACAACGTAAATTTTAATTGAGACACCTTTATTTTCTAAAGAAATATTTTCGTTAACCGGCACATCCGCACATCTGATGGATAAGTGGTATGTGCATGAAATCCACCAGAAATTTGCCATATTATATTCTCATGTACTCCCTCCGTTTCACAATATAAGACGTTTTAGCAAGCTAAAATAGTTTGCTAAAATGTCTTATATTGTGGAACACATGGAGTAGGTTTTAGTGGTACATTTACTCCATGGAACAGTAACGGAGAAACCTAATCGAATGTTTGTGGGTGATTTCACATGAAACCAATTAAATTCGCTCGTACGTACGTTCAGGCGCATTTGCGTGTAGAGTTTGCATGCTATGTGCAGTTGGAGTTTGATCAACTTTTGTAGGTTAGCATACGCTGTAGTGCTAATTCATGTCGTTGAACTACCAAACCAGCTTAGTTTAGTGTGGTTCAGGGTTGTACCATACGCACCTGTATGTGTGGTCCAGTTAACGTTTGTAGCTAATTATTTATTGAACCTTCATTGTTTCGTCTATCTTGCTATACAATTATCTACGGCTATGTGGTCCGCGCGCCGGCAACCTAGTACTCTCACACTGACACTAACTAACACGATATTAATGAAGCGTAGATTCAAGCTAGGACCATTGACGATGGTGTCATATAATTCGTTACTGACAAAGTTGAGTTAGATTTATATACTCGTCGAAGTACACGAGTATGGAGTATATATATGTAACTAGGGAAGTTCAGTTAATTAATTAGGTCAATTGTTTCTTCATCTCGTCTCCGAGTTCTGTAAGTAATATATACTAGATTAGTAGTACTTGAGTGGTACTATTAACGTGAGTTCGATACCTAAAGTAATGTGTCACATTGCTATAGGTTAACGTGTGGAAAGTACAGCGCTTCCCTTTTGTTTTTCTAGCTCTTGGCTCACCTTGATTTGCGCTTGCTTGCTTTGTGCCGCTGGCTGCTAGTTAAACCCATCTTGATCTTGTTTTCAGGGCCGGTCCTGAGATTTCGGGGACCCGGGGCGAAACTAAAATTTGGGCCCCTTAGATCATCTGAAATGCGACGCTGTCTACGGGCAGTAGGGGAGAAAATCGCAACTGTTTTACCAGAGTGGGATTCTTTTCACGTTGAAGGTTGGCATCGCCGCTTGACCAGATGTCAGACGATTGCTCTAATTTACGCGGTCGGACCGTTGCAAGAAACACTAGACATCTCTGCTTATGTTCACATGTGCGTTGGAGACCAAAGCTCTTAGTAGAGGTGCTATCTAAGTTAGGCATTATTTTGTCCCTTAAGATTTCATACAAGGGTCTAAGCATTGCGGATGCTCTTAGTATAAATAAATAAACACATGTATTAGCTAATCAAATAGAGACTAAACGAGAGAAATGAGGCAGGGGCCCACGGACGCACGAATGCGTAATTTCAGTGTGATAGAGTTGTATTACATTTTGAACTTACCCTAATCAGTCAATCAGCTACCTTGGTCCTTGGGCGCCGCCACGGATGAGAGGAAACTGGAGCGGCAGCGATGTGGTTTTCCATCGGGCGAGTATAAGCAAACATGCCTATATGGAATGTTTTTTTCGAGGGTAGGGCCTATATGGAAATGGAATACGTACGTGTGGTGCTCCTCTTCCTGGGCTGGGTCTCCGACGGAAACAGAAGGGCCCAATCAGCTTGTATGGATTTGTTTTTTACGTGGACCTGAAACTTGATTGACTAGCGATTGGTATTTTATTTTTTCATACGTGCCATATACAGTATACTACATATACCTGGAGGGCCCCCAAAATTTCTGGACCCGGGGCGGCCGCCCCTCTCGCCCCCCTCCAGGACCGGCCCTGCTTGTTTTATAGTACTATATGCTCTTGCGTTACGAATCAAGGCTTTGCTGAACTAAGACAGGCTTAATCAATTGCATGTAGATTCGGGACCAGGCTCCAGGTCCACGCATATACTCCTATATGAGTATAATGGGCATCACGCACGGACTTAACTGTGTAGGGGGAATTTGAAATCTTACATGCCAGATTAGCACAGTGCCTAGTGAAATGGGATGATAACCACAAGTCACAAGAAAATAAAGAAGTCCTCATCAAATCCATTGCCCAATCAATACCGGTATATGTGATGGGTGTTTTTAAACTGCCTTTGGGGTTGTGTGATGAATTGACTAATTTATTAGCTTGGCGTCGAGAGAAGCGGGGCATTTTTAAACTGCCATTACCTTTCCGGAGATATTGGTGGGGCACGAAAATGGCAGGAGGAAAAAGCACTGGGTAGTCTGGGACATCATGCTCCGTCGCAAGGGCTATGGAGACGTTGGCTTTAGAGACATGGCCTCTTCAACCAGGTTTTGTTGGCTAAGCAAGCATGGAGGCTCCTCCAGTCTTGGAACATACTACTCCCTCCGTTTTTTAATATAAGATGTTTTAGGTGATACACATGTTGTCTATATGCACACTAAAATGAATGAACATGCATATAAAAATGTGTCTACATACATTTGTGTGCATGTGCATGTGGATAAAAGCTAAAACATCTTATATTAAAAAATGGAGGGAGTATGTGCAAGGCTATTAATTTAAAGCAAAATAATATCCAAATGGCCCCTTGACGGACACGGTATTCTCAAGTAACGCGTCGTCTGTCTGGCGCGCCATCGAGTATGGGTTGGAGCTTCTGAACCCAAGTTCATGCTTGGCGTGATCCATGGATATCGAGAGACGCAAATTACTACCCTCGTTCACAACAAGGTCGATGTCGATACAGGTGGGTAGCAGATTTCCTTGAGCCTACTGGTGATTGGAACTTGCAGAGGCTACAACTGTATTTCAGCCCAGATGATGTCTCGGAAATTTGAAGATCAAAACATCAAGCCGAAACGAGACAAATTTCTTAGTTAGATATTTCTTTTTTGATGATCAAGCAATTCCCTAATGCGGATATGGTGAAAGGGCAGATGGTAGTCAACCATAGTCAGAGCTAGCCGTGATGTTAATGTTGCCAGTCATGGACTAGCTTGAATAGGTAGGGTTCAAGGAATAACTGCGGTCTGGCCACCTAGTCCCGGAAATTGCCGAGGCAGTGGCCAATGGTTGTAACCCTATTATTGCTTAACTAAAATCTCTTTTCCTCACAAAAAAAAGCCAAATTTGCCACGTAAGTATAAATGGCATCGTTGTCAAATTCTGTTGGACATGCACAATGTTCCATTGCCAAATTTATTTACATATAGGCCCAAATCTATCACAAGATGAATAAAATACTCTCCCTCATGTTTGGCCTTTCCCTATTTAATATAGGCATTAAATATGAGAGTGTTAATTGGGTGAAATATTGGGGAGATAGATTTTACATGGCCAATCCCCATTCACCTACGTTATAGAGATTTGCCAAGTACATCCTATAAACCGGAATGGAGGGAGTAGATGGGAGCGAGAGTGCATTTATTATTCCATTACAAAATTTGGTATTGGATCTTCTAGTTGCTCGCACGCCATATTGTTTTAGCTTTGTCATTCTAATTTGGCATCCCACAGTGGAGGGACCTAGTGCCAAAAGCCAAATGTCCAATTTGGAATCATAATTTGGCACACACTATGGGTGAAGTAAGTGTTTGTTATGTTCATAACATGGTCTCTCCTTCATATCACATACCAGTATAATACTAGCAAACATGTGGAGATATTTTTCAGGATATTGTATACTGCAGGGTTAGAAGCCTTGCGGACGTAATTCTGTTTACACCCTTCTCTCTTCGATTCCTTAGTTACATCAAGATTTTCACCTGCAATTTTAGCAATTTCTTTCTCGCATAAATTGTTTTTCGAAAAGGCAAAGTAAATCCTGGCCTTTGCATCAATCGTTACACTAGCCATTCCCTACATCAATATTTTTTTCAAAAAAGAAAATAAACCCGGATCTCTAAATCAATAGATGCACACACACTATTTATGAATCAAATTTGTATGCATTTATGCCTTCTTGAATGTCTGATGTATTGTATGCATTTCTGCCTTCTTGCCCATGATCACCTTAATTTCTCTGAGTACTACTCCGATTCCCGAACGTGATAGAAGATATTTTATAATAAAACTAGAAGAGACCAATGCCTTTTCTTTTTTTATTTTAATTTCTAATTCTAGAACCCCCCCCCCCCCACCCCCACCACACACATAGAAGTCGTTGAAACCCTGGAACGGGTTTATGATCGATCAACGGCGACAAGGCTATGATACGTCTCCAACGTATCTATAATTTTTGATTATTCCATGCTTGTTTTATATCAATGCTACATGTTTTTATTATAGTTTAATATCATCAGAGGTTTTGCTCCCAAGCGTTTTGACAAGTATGCTTTTGTACCCTCTGATGGTGCATCGGGTGGACTGCTGATTCTCTGGTCTAGTAAGGTTTTCGATGGTCAGGTTTTGCTGCAAGAATATTGTGGGCAAGTTATTTCTTTCAGTTCAGTTCACTCTCAAGATTATTTTTTCTTGGTGAACATATATGGGCCTTGTACTGGTACTGCCAGAGAAGATTTTGTGGCTTCGCTGTTTCACTTGGAGATTGAGGATGATAAATTGTGGCTGTTAGTCGGTGATTTCAATTTCTACCGCTCAATAGAAAACCGCAATAGAGAGGGTGCCAACATGAATGACATTGAGACCTTTAACGAGATTATCAGCTACCATGGATTAATAGAACTACCAATCAAAGGAAGAGCCTTTACTTGGTCCAATATGCAGTCAGACCCTCTTCTAGTTCAACTTGACTGTTTCTTCACCTCCACAGCTTGGACTCTGAGATTTCCTAACACTTTAGTCACACCTCTTGCTCGCCCCACTTCTGACCATGTTCCATGTGTCATTTCGGTTGGTACCTCCATTCCCAAAGCTGTTGTCTTTCGGTTTGAGAACTATTGGATATCACTCCCAGGTTTTTTGGAGGTTGTGAAATCAATATGGAATATCCACTGTCCTGGTGACAGTGCGAAAAGATTATCCTCCAAATTTAAATTACTAAGGAAGGGGCTGAAAAAGTGGTGTACCAGCATCTCACATCTGAGTAATACAATTGATAATTGCAATGAAGTGATCTTCCTGCTTGATGAGTTAGAAGACCAGAGACCACTCCATATTTCAGAATGGAATTTTCGTGCTATTGTTAAGAAAGACCTAGATCATCTGTTAAAGTGCAACCAGACATACTGGAAACAAAGATGCACGGCAAGGTGGGCAAAGCTTGGCGAAGAGAACACTTGTTTTTACCACTCCATGGCTACAATTAGCTATCGCAGAAACACAATCGCCTCCCTTGCTAGAGAAGATGGCTCTTTGGCAGTTGAACATGAAGAAAAGGCTGGTGTCCTATCGCATGCTTACAAACAAAGGTTGGGTGTGACAGAAGGTATCAATGCAGAGTTTGATTTCTCCAAATATCTCACCTCGCACGATGGTCTGGCCTCCCTCTCGGCTCCGTTCACTACTTGAGAAATTGATGGTGTTCTCAAGGAATTGCCAAACAATAAAGCCCCTGGCCCCGATGGTTTCTCCGGTTTGTTTTTGAAAAAATGTTGGCCTATTATCAAATGGGATTTTTGACCTATGTCGAGATTTCTGGAGTGGCCATGTTAATCTCCAAAGCATTAATGATTCTTTCATTACGTTGATTCCTAAAATCAATTCTCCAGAGGGACCAAATGATTTTCGGCCAATATCGCTACTCAACACAAGCCTCAAATTTCTCACAAAAATACTGGCAAACCGTCTACAGTCCAAAATTTTGCAGCTCATTCATGTAAACCAATATGGCTTTCTGAAGACTCGTTCTATCCAGGACTGTGTGGCGTGGGCGTATGAATACATTCACCAGTGTAAACAATCCAAAAAAGAATGCATCATTCTCAAGCTTGATTTTGCCAAGGCTTTTGACACAATTGAGCACAAGGCCATTTTGGAAATCCTAAGATGCAAAGGTTTTGATGATCAATGGATTGGCTGGATTGCAAATATTATGGCCACAGGCACCTCTTCTATTATGTTGAATGGCACACTAGGGAAAAAATTTGCATGCAAACGTGGAGTCCGCCAAGGAGACCCCCTCTCTCTGACTCTTTTTGTAGTTGGCTCAGATATGTTGCAGTCTATGGTTAACTACATTTTTCGTGATGGAGTTCTACAAGCTCCTCTTCCAATTCCAGGGGCTGACTTCCCGATAGTACAATACGCAGATGATACCTTACTGATCATGCAGGCTTGTCCAACACAGCTTCTAGCGCTGAAAGCTCTGCTACAGGATTTTGCTAGGGCAACAGGACTGAGAGTGAATTATGCCAAATCTTGTATACTACCAATTAATGTATCTGAAGAAAAAATGTTGGAACTAGCTGCCGCTTTTGAGTGCTCGATTGGTTCTTTGCCCTTCACTTATTTAGGGCTGCCGCTTGGGACGGCCCGGCCAACAGTCAGAGATTTAGCCCCAGTGAGTGATCAGATTGAACGCCGACTGAATGCATGTGCACGTTTTCTTCCACATGGAGGTCGACTTCTTTTGGTTAACTTGTTCTGTCAGCTCTCCCCACCTTCCTCATGTGCTCCCTCAAACTCTCCAAAGCTTTCGTTAAAAAGTTGAATAGAGCTCGGCGGCATTGTCTTTGGGACAAAAGGGAAGATTCCACCAACACTGTTGGCTTAGCTGCGTGGGATATGGTATGTAAACCAAAAGATAGAGGTGGATTGGGAGTTATCAATTTGGACCTCCAAAATAATGCTTTGCTCATGAAACAACTTCACAAGTTCTTTGCCAAGGAAGACATACCCTGGGTTCACCTTGTGTGGTCTCAGTATAATGACAGTGCACCACATGCTCAACCTAAACGTGGATCTTTCTGGTGGAGAGACATCTTCAACTTGGTTGACATCTACCGCAGCATTACCACCTGCCACGCCGGTGATGGCTCCACCATCTTGTTCTGGAAGGATTTTTGGATCGATGACGTTTTATTGGCTGACAAATTCCCTAGGTTATACTCCTTCTCACAGAAACAAGATGCAACGGTTCAGAACTTCCTTTCCACTACAGATCATAGCTCTCTTTTTAGCCTGCCCCTGTCTCTAGAAGCCTTTGGGGAGTTTCAAGAAGTACACAGTTGTGCGTTGACAGCATGGTCACGCCCGGTGACAAGGATGAAAGGTATTTCGTGTGGGGCAAAACAAACTACTCTTCAGCTGATTTCTATCAATACATGTTCCAGTGTGTGCCAAAAGACCAGCAGCTGTCCAAAGTCTGGAAATCTCGTTGTTTGCCCAAACTGAAGGTTTTCAGCTGGCTGCTGATTAATGATCATTTGAACACAAAGGATTTGATGCTTCGGAAACATTGGAAAATCGAAGGTGGTCCTCATTGCATTTTGTGCAACCACCCTGTCCTAGAGGACTGTAACCATCTCTTCTTTGGTTGCAATTTTGCTAAAGAATATTGGGAAACTATTGGTGTTGTCTGGGACCTGTCTAAAGAAACAAGACCAGGAATCATGCTGGCAGCTAGCGCTTTCGGACACCCCAATTTCTTTGAATTCTTTGCATCGGTGGCGTGGAATATCTGGAAGGAACGAAACGATTTCATTTTCAACAAAGTGGTTCCATTGATTAATAGCTGGCGCAGACACACTAAGCAAGACCTGCTGCTCCATCAATACAAAGTCAAATCCACTAACATCCAGCCTTTGATTGACTGTATCGCTCTCTTCCTCCACTAGAACATTTTTTTTCTTTTTGGCCCGAGTCATAATTTTTTGACTCTCTTGGCCTTTAAATTTTTCGACCTCATGTAATTTTGTTACGGTTCTCTTTTTATAAAATTATACCGTAGGGGCTTCCCCTACGGTAGTTCGGTCGAAAAAAAATATGTATTTTCTGGGACTAACCTATTAATAAGATGCCCAGTGCCCGTTCCTGTTTTTTGCTGTCTTTTTGTTTAAGAAAAGTTATTAAAGAAATATTCTCCGAAAGACCTGAAAATTTATGAGGATTATTTTTACGAAAAAACGAAGGAACCAACCAAATATCAGCTTGGAGGGACCCACGGCTCATATACATTCCCCTATCCGGAGTGATGCCTGAGTAGTTCATCTTTGAACTACGGGTCCATGGCAGTAGCTAGATGGTTGTCTATTCTCTTTTGTGCTATCATGTTATATCTTGTGAGTTGCTTTACATGATCAAGATCATCTTATTGTAATGCTACATGTTGTGTTTGCTGGGATCCGATGAATTGTGGAATTATGTTCGGTTGTTCATCATATTATTATCATGTTTTATTTATGATCTTGCATGCTCTCCGACACATGTGGTTACTCTGTCCAATTAGTTGTTTGTATCTCCAAGAGTGAGTATTTATGCTAGATAGTAGGTTCAAAGGGCCAGCACAAGAGAACATCAACCGTCGCCAAAGATGAAAATCATAGATCGAAATAGCCAGACCTGCAACCACACCAATTACTACAAAATTGTCATGATCCCAGGAGATCCGCTGGAGATACACACAACTTTACGCACCCTCTGCTAGCGCTGGGTGCACCACTAGAGCGGTGATAGGGCGCGCATGAACTTATTCTTACATAGGGATATTGTCGCCGCCTCATCACCCCGATGAAGAGGTAGAAACTATCTAAAAGGGAAATGGGTTCCGTGCCTCCATTTAAAGTCCATCAGAGGTGGGCATACCGACGGCGTCGCGAGCGACATGGATGGAAACGCTAATCGCAGGAGGATCACCTATGTGTTTTCTTCCCGACTCTCGTACTAACACGGTCTTTGGTAGATAACTCACAAGAGGAATCCATAGGCGTTGCAAAGATAAAAATTGCTCTGGCGGCCTCTTAGGTAACCCGAAGATATAGGGTATCGACAGATCAATGTTGAAGTGCAAATATGTAGTTTCGGTTTTTCCTGTGTTAGATTTGTATATTCTTGACAATGTTGTCTCGAAATTAATGAAATCCTAGGTTCATTAGCCATTATGGCATATATGTTGATTTTTATATTAAGCAACTTACAAAATGAATTGGATACTCATAGTATCTGAAGGTACGTCTCACTGAGTGTATGAAGGTGTGGAACAATTTTGTTTAGAGCAACTATGTATTTCATTAATAGAAAACTAAGTTAAATGAACAAACACTTGTGGAAACTAAATGATAGATCGGGAAAAACAGTTGTCCTGAAAACATTGCAATAGAATCCTAGAGGATTGAAATATTTACACAATTATCCCCAGGGTTTAATGCACACACCGAGACCAGGGCCGCCACCAAATATAGCGCCGCCAAGGTGCATGCCGGATGAGACGCCGAGCCACCATTGACAAATCCAGAGAAACAACATTGCGAACGAGGTTTTGTGAGTTAATGAAGAACCCCGCAGCAAACAACGAGGCACTTGTCGCCCTCGCACGTCAAACGGGGACGTTCCCGTGCTACCATGGACCTAGATCCGCTGCATCCCAACGAGAAGTTGGGGAAAAATGGCGATCCACCATCTTTGGACCAATATTTTCGCTCCAGAGCACCCGCTTCGCTCTACCCACCAACGCTCCCTCGAATAACGGCAAATGCCAGAGCGGCAAGAGGATCAAGCCAGCTGCTACATGCCGCCGCCTATTAGACCACCACCGAGATGATGGAGAAACATGGGCAACTTATTCCGACGCGGCGCCGTCCCTACCACCGATGCGAAGCCTCTGAAAAGACCTAAATTGAAGCGTCAATGTACCCACCCCTGCCGTCGCCAGAATGGCGGATGGAGGAATCATGCACCCGTGGACTCGCCGCCGGGGAGAGAGGTGGCAAAGTGGTCGTTGTTGACCTAGTCGCCTCTAGGGTTGGGAATTTGGTACGTGCGGCAAAAAGGTGTGCATAGTTAGGTTGGTCGCTGTCTATAAATTGTCTTTTAGTTTGCTGCCTATACTATACTTGAGTAGCAACGTGCGACCGAGTCCCAAAGTAAAGTAGATTATCGTGTGGAAAGTACAGCTGCCATTTTGTTTGTTTAACTCTTGGTGCACCTTGATTTGCTCTTGCTTTGTGCTGCTAGCTAAGCTCATCTTGTTTTTAAACGTTTTGCTTACGAACCAATCAAGGCTTTGTTGAATTAGTATAAGACAAGCATACTAATTGCCGTCGATCCAGGACCATGCGCATGCATTGAGTTTACTGGAACGTCGAAGAAAGTACTAGTACTACTAGTAGACATGTTGCTCTGAACTGCTCTTAGGTTTTATCTAGAAAATGGTAGATCTGCAATGGTGTACACATGCCCTCGTGGCCTCGTATATTATCTGCACTCCAGTCAAAGCTTAAGTAGGGACCGGTCTCCCTCGCATTCAGCTAAAGAATGAAGTACAGAGATGATTTAGCAAGTGAAAAGCAAGCAAATACTTTAGTTAACAGGAAGGAGAAATCGGCTAATCAATTCCAACATAAGTTTTTTTTTATAATAGATTCCAAACTTCTGCTGGCTAATCCTTATGCATTTTTCGAAAAGGGGATATCTCGTGTTGAATTCTTACTATGAGCAACTTGCTGTATGAACATCTCGCACTCCGTTCCCTACATCATGAATTCTTGTGCTAAATGTATGGCTGCATATATGCCAACGGTTTGAGAATCCAAAATGTACAGGAATCACGTGAGCAACAAGTGGTGATTAGTTACAACAGAGCTTCGGAAACCTATATCGAGTTTCAGTTTTGTACGGGCGAAAGCCCTCTGCCGGTTCTTGCCGGCGCAGACAACGGCGGCGCCTTTCTGGGCGCCGTATCCCTCGCTGGAGGCGCTGTCGGGAAGTCTCTGCATTCACCCACCACATTTGAGCCCCGGGCGAAAGCCTAGAGCCAGTTCTTGGTTCGGACTCGGCGGCGTCTCGTCTGTGACGTCGCTACCCTTTCTTGGGCGATGTCTTGGTGTGCCAAGTCCCTGCTGCTGGATGTCTCGGTGCAGCCAGCGCCGCTCTCCATCGAGGTCTACAGATTCCTCTTGTTGTTCGTCCAAGCTTTGGAGGTGCTGATGTTTTTATCGGAAGCCGGGTTAGCGGGAGTTTGATCCATCTTTGGATCCTCCCGTTCCTGTGGATGCCCCTCCCTCTCTGGGAGTGGTGTCGGTGGGTGGCGACCAGACAGCCAGCGGCCATGGCGCTGGTTAGATGAAGATGGAAATTTGAAGCCCGCCGGTGTCTTTGCGGATTGCTCAAGATGTTGATGAAGACCTCTTTCCATTTTTCACCCTGTTGTCTCTTCTCGGCTGGCCTTCACGTGGTCTCGGTCTCGTGAAGCGCTTGCCCAAGAGCCTCTCTTGTTTGCCGTCGCGGTGTGGAGAGCTTCTGGCTCTTGGTGGCGTCTCGGCTCGCATTTGTTCAATGACGACGCAACTGATGCCCCGTTCTTGTTAATCGTCTCGACCTCCGTGGCGGAGCTCCCTGTCTAGGTTAGTGCTAGGTGCTAGGCTTGACACTCACCGATGATGGTGGTGGTGCTCCTCAGTTGTGCTTGGGGTTCGAGTCGCACGCTGGTGTGGTGTGCTAGGCAGTTGGTCGAGACTTGGCATTGTGATCCCTGGCTGCACCCCTCGCCGCTTGTGCCTCTCATAGTGGCTCTTGCCGTTCTTTTCTAGTTGTTTTTTTCTTGTATTTCGTTGTTCCTCTTCCTCTGTATCCCCCTGTAAACCTGCTATTCTGTTGTAAGAACATGGCCCGCCAGGCTACTTTCGGTGAATGAAACAAGCGGTGGGGATTTATCCCCCCCCCCCCCCCCCCCGTTATTCTCCAAAAAAAAGTTTTGTACGTACACAAACATCCAGACATATTAATTAGGATGGAGAGTAGATGGTATGACGGTACCGATATATGCTGGCACCGGCGCAAACATCGACCAAACAGGCCAAACAGCACGATAAACAAGTACACTGAACTTAGCTCAAGCAGGCATGCCTAATCAGGTCATTAGCTCCAGTACGTAGGGAGAAGTGACATGTTCGTTGGCCCGAAACAACGATTTTTTTCTTGAAGGAAAACAGTGGCATAATACTACTGCACGTAATTATATTTTTGAGTTTAAGAGCATAAATGTACAAAAATGATTGAACAGAGAAAAGAAAAAGGAAACTAACTAACTCAGGGCAAGCTTAAAGAAAGCTCTCAAGACATGCTGAATTTTTTGATGAAACAGCAGACTGACGGATCCGCCAGCTGATGCTGGTGAAATCTATCAATCTGTTATCTGTCACCGCGACACTATCACACCGCGCATTTCTTTGTGTTGCAAACAGCAGACTGAAGGAACCGCAGTTTGTTTGTATCAATCATCCATGAATTCAGCTGCCGTGGGAATCAAGACTATGATTTGCTCTGTTCGTAGTCGCACGAGTGCAAGTGCATCAACATTCAGAATACCCATCAGTACCGCTCTTGCGGCGGCGAGCAGAGGAGTGCCGTTGTACGCTGAGCAATGTATTTTGTACGCTGAGCAATGTTCGAATTTTAACCCTAATGATACGGTGATTAAGCCATTGCCGAACATGCATGCAATGTGCATGATGATTACGTAGTGTAGTACGTATGCCGCCACTAACGTAAGGCGGCAATCCCTTCGGAGTTCCCCAGTTGGTACTATACTTCCAACCCTGACTGAGTTTTCACTCGCATATTCAGTGATTTTCCTACGTTAGTTTCGATCGTGGGTGGCCATGTCGCTCTAACTCTGACGTACGTACCTGCTCCAATCCAAGCAGCGGGATTCGATGGCTCCATCGCATGCCTCATATTCAGATTCTTAGAGTGGTTTGGTTGCTAACCTAGTAACTAATAACTAGCTAAAATGAACAGATCTTGTGTACCGAAATTCATCGTCTTGCGACGATCACCATCCAAACAACAGTCGTTTATTTTTTGTCTTTCTTGACGGCAGATTCTAGTTTTTAGCGGAATCTATCTAATGCAACATGCAGCTCAACCACTCCGGTATGGCTTGTGACCAACACAAATAGCCCATTATATATTGGGGCTAATCTGATCGAAAAGAGAACTAATTCGATGTACCTCCTACTGGCCCTACCGACTACTAAAAAAATAGGAAACCACGAACCACCTGCTGCTGGCCAACCATGCATAAAAAATCTAAGAGAGAGATGCATCAGTTTTGGCATATATCTGTTCCATGTAAGCAAATCCTAGCATGACAGTTCAGGATATCTTATGTGCAAGTGTTATTGCGCTAGTTCATTTTTTTCGGAGTTTTTATGTGATATTGTGAAGGCTCTGGGAAATGTGCTTATAAATGGCTTTGCATCGAGCTAAACAGATGGCCCAAAGAGTGATTACGACTTTGATGAACTCTTGAAGAAATGACCCGATTATGAAGAGAAACACTCTCCTAGGCGTCATGGCATTGATTCACACTCAAATGTTCAGATTATTCCACTGGTCAGGGTCCAAATGCAGCGGGAAATAGTGAAGCAGAGGAGGGAGTGGCGCTAATCATATTTTACAAAATGGCAGAAAGCACATCCAAAGAATTTCGACATATTTCTACCCTGGCGGAGGACCCCTCGAGAGGGAAGGAAATAGGAATTGATGCCTTAATCGCTCGAGGAAGACTTGCAAATTATTAGGCTTCGTTTTTTAGAGAGAGGTCTCTAGCTTTTGACCCTTCGCCATGGCTGAGCTCACGTGTTTGTTCTTGAGCCAATATGCCCGCACTTTCTTTATCTCGACGAGCACCAATTTAAAGTGAGATTCAATTTTATATGTGAGCTGAATTGCAGTGAAAATGTGTGTTTGATGAAGTTTGGGGGTCAAAATGCGAGATTCGTTGAAGCAAAGAAAAATGCGAAATCATCATGGGTGAGCCTTGCGAAATCATCATGGGTGAGCCTTGGGTTCGTTAAACAGTTATGTCCAGCAAATTTTGATAACTTATGTTATTTACCTTCGGTGGGAAGGTCTGGAGGCATTCTCGTGGCTTGGAAAGGAGCTGTTTTCACGGGACAACTTGTCTTTCAGAATGAATTTGCCATTTCTGTGGATTTCCATGCCACTGTTTCTAATGATCAATGGACCTTGACATGTGTTTATGGGCCCTGTGTTGCTGACAAAAAACTAGAATTCCTTTCGTGGCTGAATGGTATTCAGGTTGAGGATGATACAAACTAGCTCTTGCCCAGAGATTTTAATCTCATTAGAAGTCCAGATGATAGAAATAAACCAGAAGGGAACATCCAGGAAATGTTTTTGTTCAATGAAGCAATTAGCAACCTAAGTTTGGTTGAAATCCCCTTAAAAGGAAGAAAATACACCTGGAGCAATATGCAAGATCAACCTTTATTGGAAAGATTAGATTGTATCAAGACAGATTTCTATGATCTTTGCAACCAGTTTCACCAGGGAACTTTATGTCTGCAGAGTATAAACTCCTCTCATATCACCCTTGTCCCAAGAAGGATGACGCATCTACTGTCAATGATTTTAGGCCAATCTCTTTGCTTAATTGCACTCTCAAGGTCATCACCAAACTTCTGACAAATAGGCTGCAGACAATAATTTTGGATTTAATACACACTAATCAGTATGGCTTCCTCAAGAAAAGATCTATTCAAGATTGTGTAGCCTGGACCTTTGAATATTTACATCAATGTCATAGGTCAAAAAAAGAAATATTTCTACTGAAATTGGATTTTGAGAAAGCTTTTGATAAAGTGGACCATGCTTTCATTCTTTAAATTCTTATAAAGAAAGGTTTTGGCGATAAATGGTGCAATTGGATTAAACAGCTCTTCACCACTGCTAACTCTGCCATTCTTTTAAATGGTGTCTCGGGGAATTTCTTTAAATGCAGAAGAGGTGTTCGCCAGGGAGACCCTATCTCTCCCATTTTGTTTGTGTTAGCCGCTGATTTTCTGCAGAGTGTTCTCAACAAGGCGCTTAGAGATGGTCACCTTGGAAAACCTTTGAATTCTCCTGGAATTTCAGACTTTCCAGTCATTCAATATGCAGATGATACTCTTATTGTGATACCTGCTGATTTGGATCAGCTGCAGTTTCTTAAGAACACACTTGGTAATTTTGCTGCAACTACGGGTCTCAGAGTTAATTACCAAAATTCAAGCCTCATACCTATCAACATTTATGAAGACCGAATTCTATTATTCACTACTGCTCTGAACTGTTAGTTGGGAACAATGTCGTTCACCTATCTGGGCTTGCCTCTCGGTACCACGAAGCCAAGAGTAGAGCACCTTATGCCACTGGTTTGCAGAGTGCAAAAGAGACTGGTGGGTTGTGCTCAGTTTCTTGGATCAGCTGGTCGTCTTGAAATGGCCAACTCTGTCCTATCGTCGCTGCCAACTTTCTACCTTAGCTCTCTCTTGGTATACAAATCAGTCATTGACCAGGTGGATAAGTACAGGCGACATTGTATTACTTGAGGTAGTGACCTCACCAAGAAAAATCCTCCCTTAGCTGCCTGGGATTTAGTATGCAGACCAAAAAGTAATGGTGTCTTGGGGGGTCATCAACTTGCAAACTCAGAACAAATGCCTGCTACTTAAGAATCTTCACAAATTCTTTAACAAGCAAGAGCTGCCTTGGGTGAAGTTGCTCTGTCGTCGTATGAAACAACAGATGCCTAGGGGTAGGCTTAAGTTGGGGCCCGATGGACGCTAGAGGATTCGGGGAGGGATAGCGCGCAGGATTGCGCACACAGACAAACAGATCAACACGGGGATTTACCCTGCTTCGGGGCTCTCGTGAGGAGATAAAACCCCTACTGCAGCATCTAGTCTACTTGGTGTATTCTCCTCTCTGTATACGGTCTGTACAAATGCTCCTCGAGCTGTATGGAACGAGCTATGGAGATGAGCTCCAGGGAGCCAGCAGAGAGAGCGGGGGGAGAATGAGCCCAAGGGGCAAGAGAGCCCGTGTGGAAGCTAAGGAGAGCTCTCCCCCTGGTGCCCTTTATATAGGGAGAGCCCAGGGGACAAGGGGTGGCCCACACATCACTGTACACACACTGTACATGATTTGACTACTGGGGTCTAATCAACACTGTACACGCGTCACCATCTGTACTGTAGTCACATCCATGCCACTATAGCCACGATTAGCCATGCCCTGGACAGACACGGCCTGTCTTGTCTCTGTCCTTGTTCTTGTCTTCTAGCATCTGTCTCCGGGATCTTCGGTAGGTGGCAGGGAGTATCTTGTACTTGACGAGGAAGTGCCCGAGATGTCGGTGTAGAGGTAGCGCTCCCAGAGGTTGCTGCCGAGGTATGGAGATACCTCGGCCCAAAGAACAACCGAGGTACTGATACGAGGGATGCCAGAGATGTCTCGATCCAGCCGAGGTTGGCACATCTCGGTCGAACCTGACCGAAGGAATCGGGAGGTCGTGGCGATCCCGGTCGAGGCGCTGGAGAACTCGGTCTTGAGGCGTGGATCGCTGCTGGTCGAAGCCGAGGTGAAACCTCGGCCCGCCCCGAGACTGGCGATGACTCGGTCGAACAAGGAATCGTGGCGACGTAGCGCATGCTACTCGGTCCAGGCACGATGACCCGAGGCTGGGAGCAACTCGGTCCGTCCGCGCTCTGCCTGCCCCGAGATGCTGGCCTGCTTCGGTACGACGGCCCGCTCCGTGATGGTGGCCAGGACGTGGTCCGTCCGGGGACTGGGGAAGTCAGATGGGCCAGCCTGCCCGGGTAGAGAGCTTGGTCTAGCCGGGTTGAAGCCCACCCGAGGCAACTGAGCCTCGGTCAGCCCATCTCGGCCTGGCAAGGGGAAGCTGGCCCGTTCGTGGAGAGAGGCCGCACCGGGTTAGAGGAACCGAGATAGCGGCCCGAACTCGGTCCATCCGAGGTTAAAGGACCTCAGTTCATCCGAGACAAGCTGAATGTCGGCCCAACAAGTGATATCTCGGCCCAGACTGCTTTTTTAGCTCTTTCTCTTATCTTTTATTCATTAAACCCTGCTTTTATCTCTTTTACCAACACAACCACCCCATAACTTTGGGGTACCGGGGATCACATCCCCGACATTAGTCCCCGAGGCTGCGGGGGACTCGCAGAGTCGCGCGCAGTCTTACAAAATTAAATAACCAATACCAGAATCTCCATATAAGAAATATCTTACCAGCATGGGCATCATTACATGTTGGTTTTCAGCCACTCTGGGCACTTACCGACACTGGATGTCATCAGCATATCTCATGTGTCTCTTATATGTCGGTTTTCAGCCACTGGCACATGTCTGCACGGACATACCTCATATGTCTCGGAGCATATGTCTGCACGGACATATTTCAAGTGTCTCGGAGCATATGTCTGCACGGACATATCTCAAGTGTCTCGGTACCTCGGCCTCTCTATAAGCATATCTCATATGTCTCGGAGCATATGTCTGCACGGACATATCTCAAGTGTCTCGGAGCATATGTCTGCACGGACATATCTCAAGTGTCTCGGAGCATATGTCTGCACGGACATATCTCAAATGTCTCGGAGCCTATGTCTGCACGGACATATCTCAAATGTCTCGGAGCATATGTCTCAACGGACATATCTCAAGTGTCTCGGAGCATATGTCTGCACGGACATATCTCAAATGTCTCGGTACCTCGGCCTCTCTATAGGCATATCTCATATGTCCCGGTTTTCTGCCACACCGGGCATTACCGAAATCAGATGTCACCAGCCTTAGCTGGACTGACATAAGCACATCTCATATGTCGGTTTTTAGCCACTCCGGGCATTACCGAAATCAGATGTCACCAGCCTTAGCTGGATTAACATATAGCCGTCAATGGCTAAATCTGACATTTTGCCTTCATGGGCACTTATCAGATGACGAGTTGAGACATCTCTCAACCCGTAAAACTCAAGGAGATCAGATACCTTTTGACCCATTGTGCCGAGATAATGATGCTATGATACTCTGGCAAGCTCGGATAATTGAAGAACCATGATAATTGATCAAGCCGATAAAGATAGCAATTAAGAGACGCTCGATGATATGAGATAGATGCCGTGATATCTTGGCAAACCGAAATAAACGGCGATTTGAGATATGAGGTGATGTTGAGATATATCCGCATACCGAAATAAACAGCGATTTGAGATATGAAAGATGCCATGATATGTCGGCAAACCGAAATAAACGGCGACCTGGAGAATACCGACAATACCATGATATCCGGGGTGATTCAAGATAACCAATATAACCATGATCTTGAAGACGAATATTGTCTCGGTAAAACCGATGCCACCTTTCAACGTTAGTACAGGCACATATGTATATTGAATATTAAACGAGACAGCAACTTCATTTAAGAGATAAACACAAGTCTAGCAAACGACGGCAGTTACTTCTAGCAGCAAAACTATGCAACTGGACACAGACTCGGACTCAACCGAGTCCCCGAGTCACTTTACAGATCTAGGAGAAAAGGCAGAACTGACTGACCAGCCAGTCCCCGGGTCAAGGCATCTTGCTCCCGGGGGAAACAACTAAGCAAAGCAGAAAAGAGGGGAGAGTCCCCGAGTACTGTTTGAGACTATCTAAAAGCATAATGCAGACATATAATTGATACTCACGAGGTAGTGTTGTTGGAGCAGTCGAGGAAGATGCTTATGCCGGCCTGGACACCGGCATATTGACCCAGGTCACCAACATCTCGGTTTGAGCCACCTGCATGTCGGATTTGACCAACATATGTCAGATTTCCCAAGCTTAACTCGGATTTTCCAACCTTATCTCGGATTTCGCAACCTTATCTCGGATTTCCAAGCCTTAACTCGGATTTTCCAACCTTAACTCGGATTTCCAAGCCTTAACTCGGATTTACCAGCATACCAGCATATCTCGGATTTCCAGCACAACTCAGATTTCCAGCATATCAGCATATGTCGGATTTTCAGGATACCTCGGATTTCCAGGACACCTCGGATTTCAGGATACCTCGGATGGACAGTGTCGCCAGGACATGGACATGTCGGATGAACAGTGTCGGGTGAACAGTGTCGTCAGGACATAGATATGTCCGATTTCCAGTGTCGGCAAGACATGGATATGTCGGATTTCCAGTGTCGGATGAACAGTGTTCCCAGGACAGGGATATGTCGGTTTTGGCTATGTCAACCCGGATTTGACCAAGTCAACTCGGGAATGATGTCGGAGTCGAGTCCCCGAGTCACTTTTCTCATCCGGGATCTGCCGATGAAGTCCGTTGGTGGAGGCAGCGCTAGCCTCTGCTCACAGCGGCGAGCTAGAGCGCGGGGGAGAATGGCGATGTCGAGTCCCGCGTTGATGACGAAGGTCCCGTCCGAATTGATCCAGCAAGCGCCACTGTCAGCCCCACGGTGGGCGCCAACTGTCGTCGTATGAAATAACAGATGCCTAGGGGTAGGCTTAAGTTGGGACCGATGGACGCTAGAGGATTCGGGGAGGGACAGCGCGCAGGATTGCGCACACAGACAAACAGATCAACACGGGGATTTACCCTGCTTCGGGGCTCTCGTGAGGAGATAAAACCCCTACTGCAGCATCTAGTCTACTTGGTGTATTCTCCTCTCTGTATACGGTCTGTACAAATGCTCCTCGAGCTGTATGGAACGAGCTATGGAGATGAGCTCCAGGGAGCCAGCAGAGAGAGCGGGGGGAGAATGAGCCCAAGGGGCAAGAGAGCCCGTGCGGGAGCTGAGGAGAGCTCTCCCCCTGGTGCCCTTTATATAGGGAGAGCCCAGGGGACAAGGGGTGGCCCACACGTCACTGTACACACATTGTACATGATTTGACTATTGGGGTCTAATCAACACTGTACACGCGTCACCATCTGTACTGTAGTCACATCCATGCCACTGTAGCCACGATTAGCCATGCCCTGGACAGACACGGCCTGTCTTGTCTCTGTCCTTGTTCTTGTCTTCTAGCATCTGTCTCCGGGATCTTCGGTAGGTGGCAGGGAGTATCTTGTACTTGACGAGGAAGTGCCCGAGATGTCGGTGTAGAGGTAGCGCTCCCAGAGGTTGCTGCCGAGGTATGGAGATACCTCGGCCCAAAGAACAACCGAGGTACTGATACGAGGGATGCCAGAGATGTCTCGATCCAGCCGAGGTTGGCACATCTCGGTCGAACCTGACCGAAGGAATCGGGAGGTCGTGGCGATCCCAGTCGAGGCGCTGGAGAACTCGGTCTTGAGGCGTGGATCGCTGCTGGTCGAAGCCGAGGTGAAACCTCGGCCCGCCCCGAGACTGGCGATGACTCGGTCGAACAAGGAATCGTGGCGACGTAGCGCATGCTACTCGGTCCAGGCACGATGACCCGAGGCTGGGAGCAACTCGGTCCGTCCGCGCTCTGCCTGCCCCGAGATGCTGGCCTGCTTCGGTACGACGGCCCGCTCCATGATGGTGGGCAGGACGTGGTCCGTCCGGGGACTGGGGAAGTCAGATGGGCCGGCCTGCCCGGGTAGAGAGCTTGGTCCAGCCAGGTTGAAGCCCACCCGAGGCAACTGAGCCTCGGTCAGCCCATCTCGGCCTGGCAAGGGGAAGCTGGCCCGTTCGTGGAGAGAGGCCGCACCGGGTTAGAGGAACCGAGATAGCGGCCCAAACTCGGTCCATACGAGGTTAAAGGACCTCAGTTCATCCGAGACAAGCTGAATGTCGGCCCAACAAGTGATATCTCGGCCCAGACTGCTTTTTTTAGCTCTTTCTCTTATCTTTTATTCATTAAACCCTGCTTTTATCTCTTTTACCAACACAACCACCCCATAACTTTGGGGTACCGGGGATCACATCCCCGACATGATCTGAATACTTACTATCAGAATTCCCTACCCCTGGCTAAAGTTGTTGATTGCTCCTTCTGGTGGCGTGATTGCCTCAAACTTCTGCCTGATTACCTGTCTTTAGCCAAGTGCTCTGCTAAAAAAGGGGATACTGTGAAATTTTGGAAGGACAAATGGGCAGATAATGTTCTTCAAGATCAGTGGCCACATTTGTTCTCATTCGTGCTAGATGCTAACATCTCTATACAAAATGTGGTCGCTGCTCAAACTCTAGATGATATGTTTGTTCTACCGCTTTCTGAAGTGGCTTATCAGCAACGGGGTTCTTTCCAAGCTTTGTCCCATGGTTTGGAGTTAAGGGATACTAGAGATGAATGTACCTACAACTGGGGCAAGGACTATTCGGTATCCAAGGCTTATAAACTATTTCAAGGAAAGCCCCATCCTATGCCATCTTTTGCCTGGCTCTGGAATTCTTGCTGTCAGAAAAAGCACAAAGTGTTTGCCTGGTATCTGCTTCATAACAGGCTGAATACTCGAGCCCTCCTACAGAGGAAAACTTTCTTTTTACCTGATTACAGTTGCATTATGTGTGGTTCACAACAGATCGAATCTCGAGATAACCTATTCTTCCATTGTCCATTTGCTATGAGGTGTTGGAATCATCTTCTTCCTAACTGGATCATCCCACATGGAGATATTCACGAAGTCTTGAGGTCTTTTCGCAGCAGGTTTGGTCAGCCGTTCTTCATGGAAGTTTTCATTCTTGGTCTTTGGTCAATTTGGATCACCAGAAATGAGCACATCTTCAATGGAATCAGAGCAAGCCTCTTCCGTTGTTTGCGAAAATTCAAAGAGGAACTTGATTGGGTCAGTTATCGTGCCAACAGAGCTAAGCTTGCTGGCTTCAAGACTTGGATTCAAAACTTGAGACCCTTAGTCTGTTTAGTTTGTTACTTTCTCTGTAACGTAGCTAACTAGTTTTTTCTTTTGTTTGCTTGTACTAACCCCTTTTTGGAAAATCAATAAAAAAAATCAGCAGGAGATTGTTGTCCTTTCCACACACAAAAAAAAGCCTTGGGTTCGTTAGGGGCATGATTGATTAGGGAAACCGGCAAGGCAACATATGCCATACCTATTCTCAAGCAACATTCACACGTCTGCAATTATGCACTTGTCTCCGTATCGGCAGACTCCAGCAACACTGAGCTGAGCGTTCCCGGGCGTTCCACCGAGCACCGATATAGCGACCGAATCGGTAAACTCGACCCATGGAAATCGTGCACCGGAGCGTGGGGTTACAGGCCCGGCGAGAAGGAGCAGTGATGTCATTATCTCTACTATATAATATCGTTAAAGGTGATGGTCGGCGGCGGTACGTCGTGTCCCTCGTGCGTACGGACTATGTTCCCTCTCGTATCAAAATCGGAACGGCCGTCCAATCCATACTCCAACCCGAACGGCGCCCACATCGGCCATTACCTGGGGACAAGTCCGATCCAGACTCCAACGACCCTGGGATCTATACGTCAAGCTAGCTAGCTAAGGTAGTCATAGCGAAAACTAGCAAAGTAGCAAATACGTGCATGCATGTCCACTTGATCGATCAACCAGCCCGCTTGCCAAGTACAGTAGTTTCAGCAAATACGTGCATGCATGTCCACTTGATCGATCAACCAGCCCGCTTGCCAAGTACAGTAGTTTCTGCGTGCGCATCTCGGCGACCTGAAGTTTGTACGTGGGATCTGAGATGTAAACTCTAATTTGTTTCTTGTTTTAATCAACGGCAGAGTGGCAAGCAATTTGGGAGGCAGTCATAGATGTCAATGATGATAGAAGGAACAAAGATAGAGATCGATATGCACTGATGACCAATCAAGATTAAAGATCGTCGTGAAAACTATGCAGATTTAGAACCAAAACAATTGAAGAGTCAACCCAATTGGGGAAAAAAAATGCACACAAGGGAGGAAGAAATATGCAGATTTAGAACCAGAACAGAAGAGAGAAAACATGTGGGCGAGAAAGATAGAAATTTGCAAATATACCGCCAAAACAAAACAAAAACTATAAAAGAGAAAATTATAGCTAACCGCAAGTTTAAACGCAACAAACCATGTAAATTATTAATCCCCTGCATATATCGCAACAAAATAGGAGATTACTGCACTTACTATTAATGTATACCATGAGGTCATATGAGATTGATTTATATCAAGTTATCACAAAGATAAGATTGTACTGTGTCAACATACATTTTAACCATCCAATTACTTTTACTGATGTGTCAACTTGATGCTCATCTGTGTACAAAAATAATAATATCTTACATATATCATTAAATTTGGGGTAAAAATCAGGTTGTGCCAGCGTTTTTAATTAAATTATTTTTTTCAATCCCGTAGCAACGCACGGGTATTCTGCTAGTATGTGTAAAACCTACAAGAAGTCTCGATGTGGGACAAAAACTTCACGTAGAATGTGTCAACGGATTGATCGATCGGGAATTTATCAGGTGCGCGTGTAGTGTCACGACACGGATCGTCAATGGGCCAATTGTTCGCTGTGTGGCCATGATCCATATGAGCATAGCAGGTTCTTTCCTTTGAAGGCATAGCAGGAAGCCCAATACTACTACCAACGAAAGTAAATATGGACGTGCCAGGCCAGCAGAAGAAAGCAGGCCGGCGCGGCCTACCATTCTCACTGTGCCTTGATATATTGAGTTAGATATATTTTGAGGTAGATATATTGATACTGGCTGCCCCTTTTATATCTGCGAGAGGAATCATGCATGCTTTATTCTCGAAAGAACCACCACTACAGCTCCTAACGCGTGGACCAACACACAGATAAACACAAATTTATAAAGATATAAAGATATTTATTAAGATATACACCAATATTAGCTAACAAATTTGAAATTAATTAGTATTTAAAAATATTTTATTACAAATTCGAAATTTAGATTAACTTAATTAAGATTATTAACTTCTAAATTATTTTTTATGTGTGTTTTGCTGAATCTTTGGGCTTGTGAAGCCAATGGTTTGGTCGACGGTGTGTGTAGGGCTTGTGATGCCCCTACTATATGCTTTGTAGGCTATATTTCAACAAAGATTCATTACCTTTCGCGACTCCAGCGAAGCCAATCAGTGTGTGCAGTGGTTGTAATACCCCTACTTGATACTCACCATATGCGTTGTATGATATATTCAAGAAAGATTCACTACATTTAGCTACTCCATTCTAGTTATATAAGGATGTTCTTACTATTTTCCAGACCCGAAGGGAACACTCTCTACGGCTACATGTTCTATACGAGGCCTTATATGGCTTAAACAAGAACTACATGTAGAGTTTTCTCCTATAGAATCCCTAGAGCAAGAACACACATCGCAAAATTAGACTGGAATTGCAAAAGGAACTCACTTTATTAAAGTAACCATACTTACATACGGCTTTCTCTTTCGGGGAATTTTGAGTTAGATATATTTTGAGGTAGATATATTGATATGATTCGGTGTTGTAAATGATTATATTTTTATCTAAAAATATGATTAAACTTATATAACATTCACTTCTGTATGTGTACGCCTTGTTTTGTGAAACAGAGGAGTAGGAAGGCAGATAGGGCTGATCTAGCATGTGTATGAAGATTTTTGCCACAAGCATGCATTTGATCATTATGGCCCTCGTTGTTGTGTCCCTTTAAATTTTACAATATAATGATAATAATTTCAATAATATGTGAAGACATGCAGATGAAAATTAAAATTTTCATAAACATATTTTGTTCGGTATTGTGAGATAGGTATTATGCTTTATTCTCGAAAGAACCACCACTACAGCTCCTAACGCGTGGACCAACACACAGATAAACACAAATTTATAAAGATATAAAAGATATTTATTAAGATATACACCAATATTAGCTAACAAATTTGAAATTAATTAGTATTTAAAAATATTTTATTACAAATTCGAAAGGTTGTCCTCCCACGCCAACACCACGTGCTCCATGAACTCATGCATCAGCGCCATGCGCCATCCACGCCAACCCGCCGTTGGCATCTCCCGCTGCGGCGACACCATGAAGATGTGTTTCTTAATTTTTGGCGAAACCGTGAATATGCCACTATGTTGGCGCGACCGATCACCTCGACGTTGTCGACGCACTGGTACACGGTGGTGTTGCCCACCCACGCCGCCAGCTCCAGCCGGTCCTCGACGCCACACTTCTTGCCTAGCTAGCTGTCGGTCATGGCGGAACACAAGAGACAGCTGATCCACCCGGTGGACCTGGACGCGGGGGAGCCGAGGCCGACGGCGCCCCTTGTGCCGCCGGGGGGCTCGGCGAGTCGGCGGTCGCTGCGGTCCGGCGAGGGCACGGAGCCGGGCGCGGACAAGAGGCCTCCGCCCCAGCAGCAGCAGCTGCCGCCTCCTCCACCGAAGAGGCGCCATGGCTGTTGCCCGCTTCATCTCCTGCAACATGATCGCCGTCGTCGTGCTCGCCATCCTCGCCGCGGCCGCGCTGGGCGCCGTCTACATGCATGGTGTTCCAGCCCAAGATGCCACGCTACGCGGTGGTCCGGCTCTCAGTGTCCCAGTTCCAGGTGGACCAGACCCAGACGGCGATCGCGCGGTCATGGCTACGCAGGCGCAGCTGAGCAGCGCGGTGATGACAGCGCTGCGGCCGTCGTGATGCTCTTGTTCCGCGCCGACGTGCCCGTGCGGGTTGAGCTCGGCCTCAAGCTGTGGAAGGTCATGTCCAGTGTGCGCTGCGACCTCATCGTCGACAACCTCCTGAACGCAAGCAGCCAGTCAGCCAGATCAAGATCAAGCCCAACAACTGCAAGTTCAGGTTCAAGCTATGATCCATTCTTTGGGTTGTTCACGGGGATTGATCGACCGAGTTCTTGACCCGCGTTGGATTCTTTTGGCAGCCGATGCCGTGCCGTATTTGCATCGGTTCGCTGCACATTCCGCCCCCTATCGCTCCGTGCATGTACATCATGTGTTTAGAGTTGATATTATTAGTGAGGAATAATAATATGCAAGCCCACTAGGCCAGTATCTCGTACTAGCTCATTTTTTGCAGCAAATCGTCCAGCGACCAGCTGTAGCTGGCGGCGCGGGTGAGCAACAACACGGGGTTTCTGCGCTATACGATAGGGATTCGTATGAGGACCGTAGTTGGACATTCAGAGCAACTTGTAGGACTGAATCAGCGCAAATCCTGAGTTCGAGGACTGTTTTAAACATAGCCAACAACTTCTGGGACTGTATATGCATTTCAGTGATGCTTGACTTGGGGGGACATAGTGAGTCGATTTATCAACAAGAGTAGTTGCCATCTGAAACTCGAAGGTATAGCTCGACTTGGGGGGACATAGTGAGTCGAGGAGTAAGTGACAGTAATCATGTTTTACAACATGTCAAAAAGCACATCCAATGAATGCCGATTTGAAGCAAGATTCGATTGTATATGTGGGCTGGATTACGGTGAAAATGATAAAGTTTGCATAGTAAAAAAAGAGTTGGCAAATTGATGAGAAGCATCACGGGTGAGCCATGTGTGCCTTTGGAGCACAGAGTCAATTAGGGAAACCGGCGTGGCAGATACGCCATACCGAATGTGTATAGGTTCTAGTCCAACAAACTTTGCGTTGCCGGACCCGCCTTTACCGACCCGAACATGTCTTACTTACCCATGGAAATCATCACCAACTTGCCAGCTCTTGCCCCCCGGAGCGTGGGGTGACAGGCCCGCACCACCAGGCCCGGCGATTGAACGAGCAGTGACGCCCGTTATATGCATGTGCCCAAGTAGAAGAACTGGCGATGTGGGACAAAAAAAATCACGTAGATAGATTGTGTCAACGGATTGGTCCGATCGGGAATTTATCAGGCCCGCGTGATGATGGGCCTATCCTTTGTTGTATGGCCATGACACGCGTAGCAGGATCGCCGGGCCGTTTTTGCCAACACATGAGCGTCCGAGCACGCGCCAGATTGCTGGGTCTGGGCCTCTGGCTCGCTGTCGCCGGATTCTCATTCATAGGCAGGCAGGCAGCCGAAAGCGACCCGACGGCGACGGCTTCGATTCGTCGCTGCGCCGTCCGTCGATGCCGGCCGGCGCGCCGCCCCAGCAACCTGCGAGACGTGCTTCATTCGATCGATGGCCCTGCCGCAAGATGTAGAGGAACCTCTGACAGAGCCGTCACGCACAGCTACAACAGAGACGCAGCAGCATGTGCAGACCCACAGGAGCGGGGCGCCGCCGTCCACTGCGGGCAGAGCAAGGCCGTACCTGCGCGCTGTCCCTGTGCCACTGATACGTCGCCGTTGCCTCATCGGAGTGGGCCAACCAAGCGTTCAATGCAATGCAACGGTGCTCTGCCGCCGGGCTAGCTGACGGTCGATCGCCGGGACCGCGCCACGGCGCGTACTACGTACTGTACGTACTAGGAGCACGCAATACGTACTGGTCCGCTTGGCGGGCGCGTGCTGTTCATGATCACAAATCACCTCATTTTCTTGCATCCACCACCACCAGTGTCTGGTTACTCCAACTTCAGCGTGGCGCTCTCACTGTGATACTATCTACGTTTCCGACCGTGAGGAGGATGTGTGCCACTGATACAGGGTTTGCTTTTACTTTACCTGGGTCGGCATGCAGCTCAAGTGTGTCGAATATCGAGAGAGACTGCGCTGCCGAAACGGGGACAGACCACAACGACTCCTATGAAAATGGAAAAAAGAAACTTCCGAACAAAAAAAGAGAAAGATTCAAAGGCAAAGGGCACATTCGCAGCCGGCTCCGTCTCTCCTGTGTATGCGTAAACCGAGGCGAGGCCAACCGCAGTAGTGGCTAGGTAGTACTAGCCAACCACGGAATCCGAGGCCGGCCACCCTCCGTATCTGGGCTGGTCGATCCGGCAAAATTTCATGGGCGCCACCACCATGTGATAAGATATCCCTTCGCCTTTGCGCTTTCGCCGGCCGGTGCGGATTCGATTCCGGCGCACTAGCGCTGGTGCGTACCGGCCGCCACCACCGTCTCAATGATCGCAAGGCGACGACGGCGGCGGTTCCCTGTAGAGCGCCTTCCCGCCTCGTTCGCCAGCGATTCCGTTCCCGATCGGTCGAGTAAACTACTGGTCCCAGGTTAAACAACACCGTGGCGCTCGATCTGTCCGTACGTGCATTATTGTTGCCCAAATATCGTCTCCACGAGCGTTACAGCATGCAGCAGGTTAATCAGGCGACAGCTAACTGCAAACTACTCCAACGTCGTATGGTTTAGGCAAAGGTTGCTGTAGTTTATAAGAGCCGGCTCTCTCTCTCTCTACAAGTTGCTCGATGGGGTGGGCCCCGTGTAGTCGATGTAGATACCGTATGATTAGCCCAGCTTACTTTACTACACCGCACGTACGGCAACTGGTACGAGAACGTGCTGCATAGACTCTATGAGTATTATTGGCACAGATAAGGTGACGATCGTTAACCAGGCCAGTGGCATTGTTAACATCCACATTGTTAGAGCATCTCCAATAGTTTGGTAAAATTAACTTGCCAAATGTTGTGTTTTGACAAGTTGCTAAAAGAATATGGCAAGTTAAAATTTGGCTCTCTCCAACAGTTCCCTATTTTCAACTTGCCAAAACAAAAAAAAAAGCATGGCCCACCACTTGAGTTAGTTGACCGGGACTTCTCCCTAGCGTGTGCGTGAAGGAGCGCCGCGGTTTATTTCGCTGCGCGATCGTGTAGGGCGCCGCCGCCGCAGGAAGTCCCATCGCGACGCCCGTGTCTTCCTACGCGGTCTCTTCCTTCAAGCCGGCCATCTCTTCCACCAAGCAGGCGCCCAACCCCTTCTCTCATCGGGTAAGCATCATCTCCCATCCGCCTCCAATTGATCTAGGTTTTGTTCTTGATCCTCAATACTTGTTCGTCAGGAATCATGCCTAGGAAGAGATCCCGTGCGCGAAGACAATTGGAGGAGTCATCATCCGATGACGATGAATCGCTGATATCATCGGCTGCTCAAATTGTGCAAGCCTTCTCCAATGACAAAGGAAGACACGGTGGCTCTGTCAAAGGTCATAAAGTTATTTACCATGATAGAGAAGGCGGCCATGACAGGATGTATCAAGATTATTTAGCGGACAATCCAACATACGGCCCCGAAATATTCCGTCGAAGGTTCTTGCTCTTTAACTTCAGATGAATTTGTTTTTATAATGTGCTGAAATATTATTAGAGTTGCAATCTTTAGTTATGTCTTCTTCAGGTACAGGATGTATAGGGAGCTTTTCAAACGCATAATGAATGCTGTTGAAGCGCACGATGATTACTTTGTGCAGAAAAGGAATGCGGCCAATGTTCTTGGATTGAGTTGCTTCCAAAAAATCACTGCCGCAATGCGTATGCTCACTTATGGGGTTCCAGCTGATGCGACAGATGAGTACGTTCGCATTGGCGAAAGTACTGCACTTGAGAGCCTACGTAGGTTTGTTGCTGCAGTTGTTGAAATTTTTGGAGATGAATACCTCAGGTATCCCAATGAGGCGGACACGGCACGCTTACTTGTAATGGGTGAGCAAAAAGGATTTTCAGGAATGTTAGGGTCCATTGATTGTATGCATTGGGTGTGGAAGAACTGTCCATATGAAAAACAGGTCAGTACAAGGGGCATGTGGCCAAGCCCACTATCATCTTGGAGGCTGTTGCTTCGAACGACCTTTGGATATGGCATGCCTTCTTTGGAATGCCCGGGTCTCATAACGACATCAATGTTCTTCATAGATCTCCTTTGTTTGATAACCTGGCGGAAGGTAGAGCTCCAGAAGTGAACTATTCTGTTAATGGCCACGACTACACAATGGGTTATTACCTAGCAGATGGTATATACCCTTCATGGGCTACTTTAGTGAAGTCCATCACGCTTCCTATGGGGAACAAGAGGCAATATTTTGCCAAAGCGCAAGAAGCAGCGAGGAAGATGGTCGAGAGAGCATTTGGGGTTCTTCATCTAGGTTCGCCATTGTTCGAGGACCAGCTCGCATTTGGGACATGGAGACTTTGACATTGATCATGAGGGCTTGTGTCATCATGCACAACATGATTGTCGAAGATGAAGGATTCGTGGTCGACCCTAACGAGCGTTTTGATTACGGTGGTGACAATGTCCAACCTGCTCGTGGTCAAGCTCATCGCACACTTGATGAATATATTGAGGCGCATAGACAGATCAGAGACAAGGACACACATGTGCAGTTGAAAGAAGACCTCATCGAACACCTGTGGAACCATCATCCAGATTTATACTCGTACACCATATGAATTTCTATGTTATAGTTCATTTTGATGGACTCATTTGTATTAGCTATACATTTATACACCATAGCACACCGATAGCCTGACACTATATGTAAGTGCAAATAATTCTGAAACAATATATTTTTTATAGCTGATAAAACAAAGGGTCTGCTGAATGAAGTAAATAGACTAAAGGTTCATATGATGAAGAACTAAAATGACAACAACTAAATTTGATTTCCAAGACGCCTAGTGAGAATGTCCTGCTGCATCATCTGAAGCCATTGAAGCTGCGTCGGGTTGAGGCCGTTCATGTCCGCCAACATAATTTCTTTTTGCTGTTTCAGCAACTCCGCTTCAGCTCTTTTGTGTTCTGCATCAGCTCTTTTTTTCTCTAGCTCTAGTGCTTCCTTGTCTAGCTCAATTGAAGCCATGAACCTCTCCTGTTTTGCCTTCTCTTTCTCCTTATCTGACTCCTCCTTCTTTCCCACATCTTGTCCAAAGCCTCCAAGCAAGCTTCCCCACCTCCTCGCCTAAGATTTTCTTTTACCTTCTTGTTCATTGTCGGTGCCTTCTTCATCCCTTGGCCTGGACACCTTTGCGGACTTCTGTTTCTTGTTTCTCCAACTCTGCAAGTTCTACCATCTTGGCTGCCCACTTGTCTTCCCCCTTCAGTATGTTCCAACAAGGAATAAGAGTGAATTTTTTTGTCCTTGTCTAGCACCGTGTACAGCTTCGAAGCTTCTGAAACCTGTAGAAGCAATGTATCAATTTATATATCAATTAAAAAAACAAATTGTGGTAAAAGATTAAACACATAATACATACCATGTCTGTGATAGTATGTCCACTTTGATGCCTACGTTGAATCGCCTCGTAGCATGAACAAAACTTGTTCACTTGACCTGAATTGTCAGCCACCGATGCATAATGGAACTTTCTGTCCGCACAGTCTCAATTTTGTTGTTCTTCTCAAAAAAAGCATGAACTCTACCCCAAAACGTGGTACGGTTTTGGTTGGCCCCGTGGATGGGATCCTTGCTAGCGTTCAACCAGCCAGAGCAAACAATTTCGTCCTCCTTCCAATGAAATTTTTTGGCCGCCTGTTCCCTTCTTACCACGACTTGATGGCACAACTTCGACATCGACATCTAGAGTAGTCTGTGTGTCTGGAGAGATTGGAATGGTGAGGTCGTCCAAACCAGCAACACGGCCATCTTGTCCATTCAGGAGAATGTCCGACAAGAAACCTTCTCCTTCCATCTCCATGAGTCTAAAAAAATGTAAACAATAGAATTCCATCACCTAGAAATCATCTATCACCTAAATTCCTGAACCCTAGCTAGACAACGAGTACGTACAAACTCTACCAGAAACAGATCAACAGAAACATATCAAAGAACGGCGGGCACAAACTGATCTACTACACACGGCATGAATTGATCTACCAGCTGATGAACCCTAGAAGGACTATTCAGATCGAGGGAAACAAATCACGGGAGGAAGTACCTGGTAGCGACGGCGGCCAAGGCCTTGCGCGGATGGCCTTCGCGCGCAGGGTTTCCTCGTCACGCGAGAGGAGGGTCGACGCGTACCGGGGTTTCCTCGTATCGCGATGCTGAATGAGGCGGCCAGGAACTGATCGGCCAGGCGGGATACGTCGAGATATATGGCGGCCGGGCTTCCTCCGCGCGGGAACGGGACGGGGAAATTTCCACGAGCGCGCGGGAAGGCATGCGGCGGCGCGGAGTCGCGATACGCAGTAGGATTCGCACGCGGGTAAATACGCGCGCGGACGGCCTCGTTGGCAAGTTGCTAAAATTTCCAAAGTCAGATGGCAAACTGTTGGAGAGCTATTTTTGCTTGTTTTGCCAAATTTTGAAGATAGCAGCCTCTTTACAAAACTGTTGGAGATGCTCTTAGTTATGTCAACTATGGTAAACTTGAGGAAATCATCTAGAGTTTAGATCGACTGACATCACATTGTTAAAAGGCTAGTACCGCCAAGTGACATAATCTTGATCGACGGATTTGCGGATATTTTAAATTTATGGATTTTTTGTACACCGGTTAACTCACTTGTATCATAGACCGGCCGAGTTTTTCTTACTCCTCTGTCCGGAAAAGGATGTCTTGGATTTGTCTAGATTCGGATGTATGTAGACATGTTTTAGTGTACACATACATCCAAATTTGGATATAGGAAGACATCCTTTTCAAAACGGAGGGCGTAGTATAAAACTAGTCGATTTTTTTTAGTTTGCTCTCAAAATGTGCAAAAGTTGTTTTTGTATTCTTTGCACTACTAACATTTTTTTAATAAAGGGAATATATTAATATTATCTATTTATACAAATTCAAGATTTATTGATTACTCAACATAATATAAAATATATATCAATTACACTTGAACATTGAAACAAGCTAGTCGAGACATTAAAGATGCACGCATAGGAAAACAAACAAATAATAAGAAAATAGTTGTGTCATTTAAATGTCCGACCAACCTGCACAGTGATGACCCCAAGTGTAAGAGATAGTTGTACCATGTTTCGATGAGTATCTGAGCATCGAACCCACGAGAAGCTTAAGCTCAACAATCTATTCTATAAAGCTATATAATCAATTATATAATTCTGCTTATAAATACCAGTGAAGACTATTATGCAAGAAAAAACTTAAGTTAAAGAAGAATATTGCGCTGGTGGCACGCCAACACAGCTCATGGCCCCTCTAGCATACCTCGATCGCCTCATTACTTTGTTTTCTTCATATATGACAGTAACTCTTTCTAGTTCTTTCTTATTTTATTCACTTCTTGCAGATTCCTAAAACAAAAGGATAAAATAAAAAGGTTTCGGCTTTCCAATATTAAATAGAAAAATACATAGGATTTAGTGAAAATATCTTAATTACAACGAAAACATTATCTTTAACTATCTAAAACATTTTATGTATGATAAAAATACATAGGACCGTATTTTGGCATGTGGTTCACTTAATTATTTTTCTCTGTATGAACTTCACATTGAAATATGTAAAACATTTTATTTTACGGAACAGAGGACTATATGATACATTTCATAAATCATCGAGAGTTTAGATGGACTGACATCACAGGGAAGTCTAGTACCTCCAATTGAACCAATCTTGATAGAAGGATTTTCTTTAGATCGGTTAACTCGTTTGTATCTCAACCCAGTATGCTTGTTTTTATTATGAAACTAGTCAACCTTTTTAGTTTGCTCTGAAGGTGCAAATAGTGTTTTGTAATATGAAACGTGCCATTGAAATTTGCAACGGACTACAGGCGGCGATGCACACTTATCCATCCTGTGGGATGCTCTCTATGCATGCATTAAGTGAGGTAATAGATGACATCATTTAGATTCCCTTTATGATTAAATTAAAAAAATGCCTCTCAAACTACTAATCCAATTGAAAATACATTTTCACCATTGGCTTAGTCGCGACGAGATATTTTAAACTAATGTAATATTGTCATGTTTTGACAAAAAAACTCGGCGTTAGTTAACAAATTATTATATCTAACTTATCAGATTATATTGACATGGTTACCGAGTTCCTATACCCATTCTGCACTAATGTAAAAACTGCATGATACTACTTTGTGCTGAGTGATACCATATATGAGGGTCCTAGAAACGGTTGAACCAATATGCTCAATCTATGTGCATCATAACAAATGTGTAGAAACGTATGCCATATTATCCGATATCCACATATAATTATCATGATAATTGTTCGCTGCTAATTAGGTAAGCATAATGTAGTAATATGGAAACATGTGAAGGAAAATATTCTTCACACCCAGTATGTAGTTGTGTTGTAAATGTCTAAAAAGGTGTAAAAAATTTATCTAGTAACCACATACAATTATCCTAGCCGTTGTTCGCTGCTACTCTGATAGACATAGTACCATAATCTGGTAATTGATGTGATTTTTTTGTCAAAACATATTAACACGAGATCTAGTTTTCAACCTCCCGTCAAGAAGAACTCAACAGTATAATCGGATCGCTAATCACATAAACGACTTAGAAAATAATTTTTATTTTTGAATTTGACAATCAATGAAATGATATCATCCATGAAGATTATATGCATGAACGTGCCCTCCCATATAGGAAAAAGGACTTGCAAATTAACCGGCGCATGCGGAGGACTTGGGTCTTGCGCTTCCATATAACTTTTCTCATTTATTTGCACTATTAACACTTTTTATAAGGAATATATGGATATTAAAAAAGTACCAGTTACACCTGAACTCTGGACAATGTAATGTCAAACTAGTCGGGACATTAAAGATGCACACATAAGAAAACAAAGAAAATAAAGAATAAAGGAAAATAAGCCCCACCCCGCCCAAACGACCAACGATGCACACTGATAACCCCAAGTGCAAGAGATATTATACTATGTTTCGATAAGTAATTGAGGGTCGAACGCATGAGAAGCTAAAGCTAAACTATCAAACTATCCATTCTCTAAACTATATAATCACTTATATAATTCTGCTTATAAACCCAATACTAATGAAGACTATTATGCAAGACAATAAAAAAAACTTAAGTTAAAGAATAACATTGGTTGGTGGCACGCTGGCACATCTCATGCCCCCCCCCCCCCCCCCCCCCCCCGGCCCCTGGAATTTGCCTCGATCGCCTCATTTGTGGTTGCCTTCATATCTGATAGCAACACTTTCCTATTTTTTCGGTGATTTTATTCACCTATGGAAGGTTGTTGAAACAAATGATAAAATAAAATGGTTTCTGCTTCCCAAAATTAAGTAGAAATATAAATGAGATTTTGCGAAATACCCAATAAATATCTATATTACAAAGAAAATATTATTAAACTATGAAAAATCGTAGATAGCTTATGTTCAATCACGCCATCAACCAACCACCACCATTGACATCATCCGTGCTCCGGCAAAGGTTCTCCAACAACGACGTCTCCAATAAGGTAACACTGCAAAGTGACAAGTCTATAATGTATATATGCCTTCTGAACTTTATTATATTAAATTCTTAAATATTTGTCTTCACTATTATTTTATTTTTTTAGTTTACAAGATTAATGTGATTTTCCAATAAATCCCATTTACTTGTTATCTAGATTCTCAAAAGTGGAAGATCTCTTTCGCGTATTTGTTTTTTACTATTAGGAGCCTTTTGAAATCCAATTAACACGCGGCAAATTATACGATTTTTTAATTAAATAAGAGGAACTCCACTGGAACTTCCCCGAGAAGCTGAAGAAGGGGACCAGAGACCCCTCAACGTGGAATACCCAAAACCATGTGATGGGCTTGCACTTCCCTTCGAGCTTCTGTTTGGACAGTTCTTTAGATGATGACTCCGTACAAATATTCAGGTTTACTCGAATGTACAAATATTCAAGTCGAGTGGAATGCAAAGAACATTCCGCCCGACTATCAGATAGTAGTGGGTTTATGCCTTAACCTCACGGGACTATACCACTTTCAGCCCACGATGTCGTCGTATCGGCATCTTGGATAGGAGACGGGGTCCTGCTAGCCGAGGGTGAACGTAGGGCAAGAAGGTGGACGTCGTCAAGGTCGGGATTGTACACGGCGGTTTACCCAGCTTCAGGCACCACGGCGGTGGCGGTGCCCTACGTGCTGCTATAATCACTATAAGGCAATATCGCCGTGAACAGGTTACAATGAGTTGGATGTATGAGAATGGATTGTTGATCCCCTAAAGGCGTCCCGAGGTCCAGCTTATATAGGCGGCTGGACCTAGGGTTACAAGGTGATTACGTATCCAGCAAGTATACGGAGTCCTAAACCTAGCCGGCAAGTATGCCGCCTTCCGTCTTGGTCTTGGTGGCTTCATGGGCTTCAGTCTTGGGCCTCCTCCTTGCCGGCATCCGCCTTCCTTGGTCGTCAGCTATCTGGGCCGCCCGGTAGGCAAAGCCTTCACCACCACTGCGGGCCACCCTGGACTAGCCGGATTGATCCATGCTGGTGATACCCCTAGTAGGTATATCCCCAACATTAGCCCCTGGGAGGGTTCGAGTTCTTCAGGCGCCGTCTTCTTTGTCGGCAACGTCCGCCTTGTCTTGTAAGCGTCTGAAGAGCTTGAAGCATTCCAAAGTTGAAAGTAAGCGGCGGTCCGCCTAAAGTAGTCGGACAATTGCCGCCATCATGGGAAAGACGGCCTGACCATTGTCAGGAATCTTCCTGGCACCAGTCTTGTCAATTGACTGGACCGTCAAATGTTGACGGATGACGCCATGCAGTCCACGACAGTTTGGACTTGGGCATGCGTCATGATGGTTTCTCCACTACGCACAGAAATCGGAGCGAGGCCGCAGACGCCGTTGCCACGACGTGCAAATCGTGGGCACGTGGCGGAAATCTCGCGTCCCCCCAATCTCGGCACGGATCTTGGCGCGTGGGGATAAATACCCCAAAGGGCACATCGATGCACCTTCTCATTCGCACCCACCGTGGCCTCCTCACCTTCCCGAGCTCATCTCCTCCCGTACTCAACTCCGGCGAGCACGAGCGGCCTCTCCCCCAAATGGCGAGCACTCAGCAGGATGCGGCGGCGACGGCGGCACTGGCTGCGGCTTGCGACCCCCGCCGGATCTGGATCTGTCCCAGCGGCGGCGGCGGTGCCCGCAGGCGCATCGATGACCTCTCCCGCGGCCACCGTGGCCACGGGCGGGGTTTCTACTTCTTCCCCAGCTCCGGCGGCGCCTGCAACCGCCGCTCCAACCTTTCCCCTCCCATCCCTCGCGGCGACCAGCTCAGAGGCTGCGGCGGAATCTGCCGCCGACGAGGATGACGACGCGAGGAAGAGGAAGAGGCTGGAGACCTGGGTTCCAGGTACTGGCTGCCGTCAGTTATGACGTCAGCATACTGAAGGAGCTGGAGGAAGGCGGATACATTCCGCCAAAGACGAATGCTCCTGGAGGGTTCCAGGCGACGAGGCGGTGCCTGACCCCCAAGACGGCGAGCGTCATGTTGGCGTCGCACAGCCTTCGCGGTATGTCTCTGCCGCTTTCCGCCTTCTTCTTGGCGGTGCTTAGTTTTTATGGGCTGCAGCCACACAACATAGCGCCCAATAGTATTCTAGTGCTAGCCGGCTTCCAGGCTTTGTGCGAAGGGTACTTAGGCATAGCTGCGTCCATAGAGCTGTTCAAGTACTGCTTCCTGTGCCGCCGGCAAACCATACCAGGCGGCCACCTAGCAACCTGCGGTAGTGTCACGTTCAACTGCCGCCAACCCGACTGGTACCCAAAATACCATACATCGAGTCGGTGAAGCACTGGACCAGCACTTTCTTCTACTGCAAGGACATCCCGACACCTGGCAGCACACAAGGGATGCCGCCTTCGTCAACGGTCCGCCAACCCACAAGGCTGCTGGACGGCAAAGGTGCCGCTCAGCAGCTTGCGGCGGAACTTCGATTGCCGTTAGGCGGATCGAGTTCTTGACGAAGACGATGTTGGCTCCACGACTTGACGGAGTTGACACCGTCATTGCTGGGTGTCGAGGAAGATATGCCTCCGCCATCGCCCACTGAAGATGTGCGAGTACAAGGCGGATGACGCCGGCAACAGCACCCTTGATCAGGATGCCTTGGAATACCGGCTTAGAGAGCTTATCAAGCCTCTGTCGGTGAAGGCGGCTGAAGGCGTCGCCATGTTCACCCATGACAACCCAGCCCCAGCGGTAAGTCAAAGCTACTTTGTTATTTCACTAACATCCTTGCCCACTAGGTACTGATTAATATTGTCTTGTTCCTTTTCAGCTGCAAACCTTGGGGAGGAAGAGTTGGCTCCAAACTGGTACGACAGGTGCCAGCAAATCGAAGAAGCGCAAGCTGAGCTCCTCCACCAAGGATTTGGAGAAGAGGAAGAAGGCGGCCACCTCTGTCGATGCAGAGGATGAGACCGTGGGGAATGTCCCTTCAAGCGGTAAGCAAACTTTGGCTTTCCCTGACTTAGCTATTTTGATATGTTTGTGCTGACAAACTTGCATGTTTCTGCTTACAGAGGCAAGCCTGCCATGCCCAAGCTCCGCTCCAACTTGAAGATTGCTGCCGGCAGGGGCAAGCCACCACGCTCTCCAGCCTGCGCCGACAACGCCCACAGTTGGCGTTCCCGTGGTTGTATGCCAGGGAACGTACACAGCTGCCGGTACCGCAGAGGCGGCTACAGAGAAGATGGCGGGCAAGAAATCAGTTGCCGGCATACTTTTTCCAAGACGGCTGAAGCTTCGGCTAGTGATGCCGCTCGATTTATTGCCATGAAGCAGGAGATGGATGACCAGATGGCGGCCGAACAAGGCGGATCATCCTCCCATCCTGGCTCCCAATCTGGCAAAGGGTTGCAAGACCCCCGGCAAACACTGAAGACCATGCGTGACGGTACCCGCAACTGGTACGCGCACATGGACGAACTCCACGACACCCTGCACGGACAACTTGAGGTAAAATAGCCTATGGTCCCAGCCCCCGAGCACTTTGGCGGCTGAAAAATTTAGCCGGCAAAGTGGTCTCGTTGACTAAATAGTGCTAACCATAATGTTGTTTTCGTGCATGCAGGCCGTTCTTGCTTCCAATCTTGAGCTATTTCGTGCTCAAGAGAAGAAAAAAGGAATGCCAGGAACTGCAGCAGGACGTGGAGTTGAAGAACGCCCAAATTGCGAGCTTGGAAGAAGCTCGCAAGAAGGATGAAGGTGACAAAGCTTTCTTTGCCTTCTTTTCGTCCGACTTCTTTTCCTTTTCCGACAAGTATTTTAGTCGTCTTTTCTTTTTATTTGTAGAATTACTAAACACTGCGCAAGATATTCTCAAGAACTCCACTGACATGCAAGCTTTGATGAACGAAGCTGCAGATCTTGCCGGGCTGGTGACCAAGCTGAAGGCGGATCACGCCAAGGAGCTGGATGAGCGTGCGTTGGCCATGCTGCCGAAGTTAGCAAGTTGACTGGACAACTTGAGGCCATGAGCAACAACCTTGACCAGGTGAACAAGAACGCCAAGGAGCAGCAGGACCAACTGTCAAAGGCGGTCCAGCTAGCCAAGAAACGCTTGAGAACCATCTGGATGAGGTCAACGCCATCCACGACCATGTCTTGGGTATGCTCCAATCCTTCATTTGTCACCTTGCTTTCTTGAAACTTGAAGCTGCAGTGTGTAACTTTGTGTTTGTGCAGTGCCGGCTAGCTTGGGAGATGACCTGGCTACAACGCCGCGCCTTGCCCGAATCTTGAAAGTTGGCGAAATCGTCAACCAGATTGTCGGCGCAGGCAAAGCATTTGCCGCCAAGTTCTACCCTGGGGAAGACGGCGATCCCGTCATCTTCGATGCTCTGCCGGACCTGCTGGAGAAGGCGGCAGCTGAACACGACAGCACTACGCTCAGCAGCACGAGGCGGCGCCAAGTTGGCATTGGCAATGACGGCGGCGTGGTACCCGGAGGCTGATATTCATCAAGTCACCGAGTACTTCCCCACCGAAGACGAAAACAACCAAGCCATCGTGATGCAGGACGTGCTGCGGTCTGTTCGCGGCTATGCGACCCGGGTTGCCAACATGGTTGACATCCGCAAGTTCTACAAGGAACACCCGGACCCGCATGTTGCCGTAGCCGATCCCTCCTTGGCGATCCTGAAGCTTCCGAGGCGAAGAAGGCGAAGCCGGAGCCGACAAGCGCAGCCCCAAGGATGGCGGAGCCAGCCCCAAGAATGCCGGCGTCAGCCCCCAGGATCTCTCCACCAGCTCTACCAAGGCGGCAATCCCTTAGACTCCTCCTGCAAAGGCAGCACAAAACACTGCGTTAATCTGTTAACGCATAAAACTTTATTTTGGGTTGTAAATATTTATGGGCCAACTTTTATGCTACACTTGGCGGTAGGCTTATTAAGTGGCCCGCCTTAATATGTATCTCGCCTGCATGTTTAGCTTTTTCATATGTTGGCGGAACCTCATCTTAGTTACTTTAGCTGAGCCAACCAGGTGCAATACCAACTAATTTAGACTCAGAGACCAAAGCCAGCATGTTGGTGCCAACGACATACTACTAGGCGACCCACACAAACAGACAGATAAGCATATTAGGCGGTGCAAAGATTGTTTGCGTTTTTAGCCGGCAGACGGCAAATGTCAAAAAGTTTGGACCTTAGCACGGAGCAAAACTTATTTTGTTTGGTAACTTTTATGACAACAGATATATGATTGCGAGAAAAGACAAAAGATGGCATGATCCCAAAACTGAATGAGCAAACCACAGACTTTTATTTCATAATCATATAGTACTTATTACAATGTGGAAATTGCTAAGTGTAAAAAGGACGTAGCTGCTCAATGTTCCAGGTCGCTTGGTTTCTTCGTACTTGTCGTCAACCTTCCTTTTGCGCTTGCGACCTCGCTTCTTCTTGTATCCGTCTCGTGCATCGACCAAGTAATAAGAACCATTGAGCAACACCTTACTGACCACAAAAGGTCCTTCCCAAGGCGGGGATAACTTATGCAAGCCCTTTCTATCTTGGATTAGGCGGAGAACCAGGTCACCACTCTAAAACTTCGTTGCCTCACCCTTCTGCTGTGATAACGCCTCAAACTTTGCTGATAGATGGCGGATCGTGCAAGGGCAACATCTCGTTCTTCATCAAGTAGGTCAAGGCCATCCTGTCTTGCATCTTCTGCGTCTTCCTGGACGTAGGCTTGAATTCTGGGAGAATCGTACATCATGTCGGTTGGCAACACTGCTTCTGCGCCATAGACTAAGAAGAAAGGAGTAAACTTGGTTGATCTGTTTGGAGTTGTGCGTAAACTCCAAAGGACAGACTGCAATTCATCCACCCAAGCCCCAGCCGCTCTGTGCAATGGTACTTCGAGACGTGGTTTGATTCCTTGTAGACTAAACCATTTGTACGCTCTACTTGACCGTTTGCCTGCGGATGCGCTACGAGGCTAGATCTAGGCGGATACCATGCTTATAACAGTATTCCTCGACTTCGCCTTGCGACAAGTTAGTGCCATTGTCGGTGATATGCTATGAGGCACCCCGAACCGAGAGATTATTCCCCACAGAAAGTTTGCGGCTGTGGCGCCGTCTAGCTTTTTGATAGGCTTAGCTTCAACCCATTTGGTGAACTTGTCTACAGCCACAAGTAAATGTGTGTAGCCACCAGGCGCCGTTTTAAACGGACCAACCATGTCCAAGCCCCAGACTGCGAAAGGCCATGTGATGGGTATTGTTTTAAGCTCTTGAGCCGGCATGTGTGATTGTCTGGCATAAAGTTGGCAGCCCCTGCATCTTTTAACAATGTCTTCTGCATCTTGCTTGGCTGTCAACCAATAGAAACCTTGTCGGAAGGCTTTTGAAACAAGGGCGCGTGAGGAAGCATGATGTCCACATACGCCGGCATGTATCTCATCCAACAGTTCTCTGCCTTCTTCGGGCGAAATGCAGCGTTGGTAAACACCAGTGGTGCTACGCTTGTACAATTCGCCTTTGATTATTGTAAATGCCTTGGCTCTTCTTATTATTTGCCTTTTCAAAACCTCATCATCCGGTAACTCCTGATTGATCAGGAAGTCCAAATATGGCGTCGTCCAATCCGGCTTTACCAAGTAGACGGCATAGCTAGCACTATCAACTGGTTCTGCCGATTCTGGGTCAAGGAGGTCTGCTCCTTTATTGACGGCTTGTGTAGGTGTTCCAGGAAAACATCTTTTGGTACCTTTTTGCGTTCAGACCCATTCTGGCAAGTGTATCTGCCGCCTCATTTTGAGCTCTTGGGATGTGGCGGACCTCGTAGCCTAGAAAACACTTGGCGAATTCGTCAACGGTAGCTCGATATGCCGCCATTGTCTCGCTCTTTGTGTCCCAAGTACCACGTATCTGTTGCGCCACCAAGTCTGAATCTCCGTAGCAGAGGACACGCTGGACGCCAAGTTCCTTGGCAATGTGTAAACCATGAAGGAGAGCTTCGTATTCAGCAACATTATTAGTTGCCTTGAAGTGAATTTGTAACACATAACTAAGCTTGTCTCCTTGAGGGTTTCTTAAAACAATGCCAGCCCCCGAGCCCTGAAGCATTTTTGATCCATCAAAGTGCATGATCCAGTATGCATCTTCAGGGAGAGGTACTTCGTCCATGGCCTCCGTCCAATCTGCTACAAATCTGCTAAGGCTTGAGACTTAATGGCCGTTCTGGGTTATACAGATGTCGAAGGCGGCAAGTTCAATGCCCCATTTGGCAACGCGGCCTGTTGCATCTGTATTATTGATGATATCCCCCAGAGGTGCCTTGCTCACCACCGTTATTGAATGTTCCTGGAAATAGTGCCTTAACTTCCTGGCGGCGTAGAAAACACCGTAGACCAGCTTCTGGTAATGCGGATAACGCTGTTTTGAGGCGGAAAATACTTCACTGATGAAGTAAACCGGACGTTGTTCCGGCAAGTCTGAAATTTCCGTCTTGCGTTCCACAACCAGTACCACGCTAACAACCAAGTTAGTTGCGCAATGTAGAGCAGCATTGGTTCCTGCGAACGAGGAGCTGCCAAAATTGGAGCAGACGTTAACGCGTCCTTGAGTTGCTGCAAGGCGGCGTCTGCTTCGTCTGTCCACTCGAAGTTGTCGGATTTCTTCAGAAGCCGGTAGAGAGGCAGTGCCTTCTCACCAAGACGGCTAATGAAACGACTGACGGCAGCCGCCGAGCCGGCAAGTCGCTGCACGTCCTTCAGGTCCTTGGGCCTGGATATGTTGAGGATCGCTTTGATTTTTTCTGGATTCACTTCTATCCCTCGTTCGGAAACGATAAAGCCAAGCAATTTGCCGGCAGGAACCCCGAAGACGCATTTTTTCGGGTTGAGTTTCATCCTATATACCCGGAGGCTATCAAAGGTTTCTCTCAAATCGTCAAGCAAATCTGCCTTCTTTCTTGACATGACGGCAATGTCGTCAACATAGACGTGAACATTGCGGCCAATTTGCTCGTGAAGGCATCTTTGCATACACCGCTGATACGTTGCGCCGGCATTTTTTAGACCGAAGGGCATCGTGATGTAGCAGAAGGTCCCGTAGGGCGTAGTGAACGCTGTTTTGATTTGGTCGGATTCTCGCATTTTGATTTGGTGGTACCCGGAGTACGCATCCAAAAAGCACAGCAGCTCGGAGCCGGCTGTGGAGTCTATGACCTGATCTATACGAGGCAAAGCAAAGTGGTCCTTAGGACAGCACTTGTTCAAACCGGTATAATCAATGCACATTCTCATTTCCTTATTAGGTTTTGGAACCATTACAGGATTTGCCAACCAATCAGTGTGTACTACCTCCCTAATGAACTTGGCTTCTTGCAACTTGATGATCTCCTTCCCTATTGCTGTCCGCTTCTTCTCACCGTAGCGCCTTATTCCTTGCTTCACTGGTTTGGCTCCTTCGTAGACGTTAAGAGAGTGCTCGGCAAGTTCCCTCGGGACACCTGGCATGTCGCTGACGACCATGCAAAGATGTCCTGATTCTCACGGAGGAACCTGACGAGCGCGCTTTCCTATTTGTCGTCCAAGCCAGCCCCTATGGTGACTTGCTTGGAGCTGTCACCTGGGACCAGATCCGCCTTCTTTGTGTCTTCGGACGCCTTGAAAGTGTTCTTTTGCTCAGCGGTCTTTACATGCTCCGGCAACTGTGACGTATCGAGCTCTTTTTCAACATGGCTAACTCCTCTGCGTGGAGGACTGCCTCAGCGAAGGCGGCGTTGCCACGCTCACTCCTTTGCTTTCTTGAAGTTGCCACTGATGGTAATTGTACCATTGGGTCCCGGCATCTTCAGCTTGCTGTATATGTAACACGGGCGAGCCATGAATTTGGCGAAAGCTGGCCGTCCAAAAATGGCGTGGTAGGCACTTTTGAAGGGGACTACTTCGAACCTGAGATACTCCGAGCGGTAGTTTGTCTCAGGCCCAAAAGTAACCTCCAATCTGATGCTTCCCATTGACTTGCTTGCTTTCCCGGAACATGCCATGAAACTTGACTTGCTATAGTCAAGCTGGCTTTCCGACAAGTTCATGCGCTTCAGAGTGTCCGCGTAGATGATGTTGAGGCTGCTGCCGCCATCCATCAACACCTTGGTGAGCCTGAAGTTATCGACAATTGGGTCGACGACAAGGGCGTATTTGCCGGGGTGAGGAACGTGATCTGGATGATCATCTCTATCCCAAGTTATTGGCTCCTCTGACCAGTCTAGATACTGGGGAACGTCTGGTACTGTGGCGTTTAGCTCGCGCATCTCCGCCTTTTCTTCTTTTGCCGAAGGAGTGCCCAGGAAGCACACCAATTGGCCATGTACCTTGGGATATTTCCTTTCTTTGCATCAGCTTGGGTTCCTCATCCTCGGACATGGACACAGCCCCATCATCGTCTTCCTTCTTTGTCTTCTCAGCCTTTTTGCTCTTTTTTGATTTCCAGCCAACCTCGGGGTCCTTCTTGAAGTCCTCCATGAACCGGCATTCCCCTAATGTGTGGTTACTTTGCCTAAGGACGCGTGGATTGGGCAGGGCAAGGCTTTCGCCTGATCGTACGTCAGGCGCTGCTTGCTGGAGCCGCCATCTTTACCCTTTCCTTTCCACTTGCGGTTGCCGCCTTTGCCTTCGAAGGCGGCGGCGACCTCGTTTGATGGTCCGGCTTTGTCATCCTGGGGAGCCTTGCGTTTGTGACTTGCTCGCCTGTTTGGCGCCATATCATGTGCGCCATCTCCATCGCGTGCATCGTCATCCGCCTGTGCGTACATGGCTGCTACTTCGAGCATGACTCCGAGATCCTTGACTTGCATGCGTACGAGCTTATGTCTGAGACTTGAGCCCTTCAGGAGGCCTGTGGTGAAGGCATGGATTGCTTGATTGTCGTCTACGTTCTCGCAGCTTGCCTTTGTTTGAATCCACCTTGCCAAGAAGCTTGTAGCTGTTTCATCTGGCTTTTGCACGCAACGAACCAAATCTGTGTATGTATTGGGTCGCTTGTACGTGCCTTGGAAGTGCTGCGTGAACACCTTTTCCATGTCATGCCAGCTATGAATGCTTTTCTCCGGCAAGTTTTCGATCCAGCTTCGGGCTGTCCCCTCCAGCATGAGGGGAAGGAAGCGTGCGCGACGAGGCCATTGCCTCCGGCAATTTCAACTGCCAGCGCGTAGTCCGACAACCATGAGTTTGGCTTGTCCGCTCCATTGTACCTTTGATGAGTTTTTGACACTGATGTCATGTCTCTGGGTACTTGAACGTTGCGGATGGCTGGGCCAAAGCACTCAGGTCCTAGATAGGCATCTTGCTTTCCAGCCTTGATGTCATTGAGACGATGTCTCGCGTCTTGCGGACTGAGCTGTTTGCCAGATCTATCAGCATGAGGCTCGTCCTGCGCTGCCCGGCTGTGCCTAGGCTCATTGTTGTGTCCCCGGCTTCCGCCTTCGTGCCTGGGCACTGGTGGTGGGGACTGTGTGCGGTCCCTGCTTCTTCTTGGCGGCGGGGCGTCGTCGCGGTTGCCGCCACTCCTTGGCGGCTGCTTGCTGCCCCTGCTTCCGCCTTCATCCCGCCTAGGCGGTGGAGGTGAGGCCTTGCGCCTGTTGCCGGTCCTGGACGCCTCGTCACGCTGCCTTGGGAGGTGGTGATTTGCGTGGGTCTTTCTCCTTGTCCTTCCCTTTTCCGTGGCTACTGGAGCCGGACGGATCTTCGGGTTGCCACCCCGCAGCTTTGCAAGCGTTGGATTTTGATTCCAACTTTCCTCCCCTTGCGTCCGCCATGTCGGCGCGAGAATCAGCACGGGCCTGCTGCTCTAGAGCTTTGTGAGCAAGGATCGATGCGTAGTAGATCTTCTCGTCCTTGTCATAGTCATCATTGTTGAGGATGTCCAAGGCGGCTGCAGTGTTGAGGACAGGGGTTGCGAGGATGACGTCCCCGTTCTTGTCCTTACGCTGCGGCGCTGTAGCCCACTCGAAACCAAGCTTTTGGGCAGGGGATTTGAAGGTGTCATGATCCCTGCCTTTCTTTTTTTCTTCTCCCCAGTCCTGCCGGCTTGGGCAATGGGTGGTGGTGAAAAGATTACGCTTGGGGTCGCACTTGGCGGTTATCTTGGCGTTTTCCTCCTTGGCTTCGTCGAGGAGGCTCTGGACCTCTGCTTGCTTGCTTTTGAGGTACTCAGTTTGCTCCACCAAGGTGTTCCGAAGTTTCTCCAAATCAGCCGGATTGGTTTTGTCGTTTACCGGTGTGTGAAGAACTTCCGCCAGAGCCGCCATGTTCCTATCTTGCTGGGCTCGCCCTTCTCCAGAATTTCTTCTTTGGAGCCCCAGGAGGCTCTGGAAACTGTGGATCGGTTGCCGGGGTCCCCAGGTTGGCGGCGTCAGTTGCCGCCTTCTCTGAAGCTGCACCGGTGACATCCGCCACAAAACCTGCTGCATGTTGACGGAGAGCCCGTAGCCGCCTCAGATGGCGGAGGATCAGGTGTACAAAACACTGCTTGACCCGTTGCTCAAACATGCTGGCAGAATCTTCTTCGGAATCAGAATCTACGTTGACGTGAACGGTAGATCTGGATCCGGCATCCGACATCGCATCATCCTGGAGCAGGAAGAATAGATTCGGGATCTTGACTGTTGGGCTGGGAGTCTGATCCCAGTCCCGTCATGCCGACAAAGTGTAGATCTGAATCTGCGGACTCCTCAGAGGAGGCAAACTCAGATCCGTCTTGATTGTAGGGCGGGTGGGATGGCGAATAAATTCGCGGCAACCCATACGCCTCAGAAGTGTAGCCGATGAACACATCGACGCCGCCAAACGGCACAACTCCGCATCCGACAATGTAGTCGTCTGCGGGGATGTAGGACTCGTCGCAGCTGATGTAGTGGTTGTCGCCGTAGCGAACAGCGCGGCCGACGGCGATTGTTTCGCCGATGCCGCCAAGGTTCCCGCCTGGAACGTGACGCCTGACGCCTTAGGCCCCACGGTGGGCGCCAACTGTCGTCGTATCGGCATCTTGGATAGGAGACGGGGTCCTGCTAGCCGAGGGTGAACGTAGGGCAAGAAGGTGGACGTCGTCAAGGTCGGGATTGTACACGGCGGTTTACCCAGCTTCAGGCACCACGGCGGTGGCGGTGCCCTACGTGCTGCTATAATCACTATAAGGCAATATCGCCGTGAACAGGTTACAATGAGTTGGATGTATGAGAGAATATGATTGGTGCCCTAAAGGCGTCCCGAGGTCCAGCTTATATAGGCGGCTGGACCTAGGGTTACAAGGTGATTACGTATCCAGCAAGTATACGGAGTCCTAAACCTAGCCGGCAAGTATGCCGCCTTCCGTCTTGGTCTGGTGGCTTCATGGGCTTCAGTCTTGGGCCTCCTCCTTGCCGGCATCCGCCTTCCTTGGTCGTCAGCTATCTGGGCCGCCCGGTAGGCAAAGCCTTCACCACCACTGCGGGCCACCCTGGACTAGCCGGATTGATCCATGCTGGTGATACCCCTAGTAGGCATATCCCCAACACACGACGTCCAAGACTCCCCGCCGGTAGCTCTATTCCAGAAGCTTCACCTAGACCTGCCATGTTGCACCAAGGCTCTACGAAGATCTAGTCGATCACGGACTACATTCAAAGGAAGGCTACGAGATCAAGACTTAACGTAGAAGGCAAGACAAGAAACCCTAGGCGCATAGAGGATCGGGCACCACCTCGAACTATATCGAAGGACTTGACCAAGATAGATATCCATTACACGCTGAAACTCTGCCCCCAGACCTCTCTTTAACCCTAGAACCTAGATCCACATCTATAATCTCTGGCCGAGGCCTCATATAACTCGCCGAGATCGCCTTTGTACTAGTTCTGTAGCTACTTCATGAATAAAGTATGAGAGATCTTCATCAACTTTGTCTACGACTCAAACCTGTTGAGCTGCACCGCTTGCCGAACAAATAAACTTGCTTCTGTTCTCCGGAAGTAAGATTGTCGGGGGATCGTGAATCACTATCCTTCGACAACTAGGAAGCCCCCAAATCTTAATACTTTCTTATTGATATCTTGTATTTACGTGGACAAACCGTGTTGTGAGCCCTAGTAAATATCATGCAGTAGTTTCAATTATTATTGTGCCAAAATAGATGCAATGATAAAACTACTATACAATATATGTAAACATTATTGTGCCCAAATAGGCGGGAGATGCAACGTGCACAATCAACGATCTTATATTTCTACAGGTATGGTCTTTCATATCTTGCTTTTGCAGATCGATTTTGGAATTCATCTCATTGTTGTTACGAGAAGATTGGTCCTCACAATATTTGTGATATGGATGCTACGTCTTCGATAATGGTGGTTCATATTGTCATCTCCCAGTGACATTGACAAGGCAATTCGACTGATGTTAGCTGAGGGTCTTAAGTATTTGTATTGTGGCTCGAAAACAAAAAATATGATTCCATTTTTGACTTATGTTCGTTGGTATGTCATTTTTGGCGGTTGACTTTAGAAGAATACATGATTGCATTTTTGAAAAAAGAAAGAGTTGGAAGAACTCCATGATTTGTTTTTCTTTTTGCGAAACACAGTACAACGCAGACGCTCACATACACGTGCACACACTCACCCCTATGAACGCACACACGCACACCCTACCCCTATGAGCACCTCCGAAAGACTGAACCGGCTGTTGGGTCTTGAGATTGACGAAGTCACCACAGGCGCCTCGCTGTCGACGGGAACGTCGCCTCCCACTGAAGAATATTCCGCCTAAATGAGAAACACCAGTGCCAAACCTGTGGTTTGAACTCTGGTGGGCTAGGGGTACATCCACCCTCCTAACCATCTTGCCACAGGCTTGTTTTAAATCGCCGGAGACGGCTCGGGTATCTCTGCTATAGTACCATGTACTATATATTGTGGTATCGATTGTAAGAAGAACACCTGTCGAGGATGCACCCGCACCTGGCAGCTTGCAGGAACTACGCCGAAACCTGCCGTGAGTTGCAGGCAACTGTAACTGCGGTTGAGGTGCACCTCTGTGGCGCACGTTAACTGATGTACACGGACATGGCATTAACATTGGCATCACGTACCGCTTCATCTCTGTCGCCCAAGAGAGGCGATCGGATCTCAAGTCGCGACGCCAGATCTCCAGCCTCCCGTCGGCGCCGCCGTTGCTCTGCCTCACTGCTGTGGCCTTCAGGCCATGGAGGCGTGGTGGATCTCGGCTCTCGTCGACGGGAGGGCTCCGTTTTCTGGGATTTTTTTGTCAAGGTTTGTTGGGTCGGTGTTTTGATGGTAACGGCGTCGTCTCTTTCAATAAGGTCTCCCCGGTTTCAGTCCTATCTCGGCGGCAACGTCGAGAAACTTGTGGGAGTGGTGTGTTTCTCAAGGGCTTTTTCTGGCGGTGACGATCTCCGGATCGTCGTGGAGCTTCATCGGCGGTTCATCCTTCTTCTTCGGCACCGGAACGGATGTGGTCTTCTTGACCCGTTCGGCGACTTCCCGTCCACAACCAACAACGTCAAGCCGGCTCAGGGAGGAGCGGCAGCGGCGGCGCGCCGTCGACACGGTCTGGAGGTTGAAGACGAAGGGCATCTCAAAGATCCCGTTGTAATTTTCGATTTTGTTGAACTGTTTTGTACGGTTCGGTGTTTCTTTTAATAGCAGGATTTTTTCGCAAAAATGCATTCATGCACGGACAATGGTTCTCACTGTGGACTACGGTGGCCTGGTTCACGACTTAATTTTCACCGGCACGACGTACGTGACTGTCTGCCTCCACCGGCCGGGTTGTTTTACTGCTCGATCCGGCGCAGCAGCAGCGTAACAGTGACGCACGGACACAATCGACGCAGCAGTTATTTAACCTGCGGCGGCGCCCCGACTGTGCCGAGCAGTAAAACCAGTTCGCGCGGCGAGTAAAGCCGGGACGAGGACGGTGGTGGTGGTGGCCGGCTGGCCGGAGACGGGCGAATGAATAAAAGGAAAGGAAGCGGTTTGCGCGTCACCAGACAAAGATTTCAGAGCGCATATGCAACTCTGCGGTTTCACGGCACGCGAGGCCGGCCGGCGACGTGGAAATCAGCGACCTCCCTCCGCTTTTGATGTGATTGCACTAGATAAATACGCGTCAAGTCGCTTCCTCCACCTCCCTTCTCTCTCTTTCGACTTTCCCTTCCCACTCCTTCCTTATCGGCTACGCAGGCTATAGCTACTCTGCTCTGCTGCTGATGCAAAGATGGTGTCGTGCAGCTAACTCCTTCCAGCTGCTTCTCCAAGCTTCCGAAACTCCTTCCAGGTCGCTTCCTCTCCACACACCGGTGCTGTGCTTGCTTGCTTGCTCGTGGAGCTGCATTCTTCGGCAATGGACGTCGTCGTCGGGTCGGCGTCTCCTCCACCCGAGTCCGGGCGCTCCACGCCGTCCCCGACCGCGTCGCCCGAGTTCGAGTTCTGGATGGTGGGCAAGAACCCGGGCTCCTTCCCCTCCCCCGCCCTGCTCACGGCCGACGAGCTCTTCTCCGACGGCATTGTGCTCCCGCTCCACACCCTCCAGGCGCCTGCCCCCAACGGCGACCAAGACTCTGAAGACGCCGAGGCCGACGCCGAGGAAGTCAACGAGCCTTCTGATGAGGCCGAAGGGGAATTTGCCGCGCAGCCGCTCGCGGAGTCCTGCGCCGTCCCGACGCCGGACCTCCCCGCGGTGACGTTCAAGTGGAAGGACATCTTCAAGACGGGAGCCGGGGACTCCAAGGACCGCGGCAAGAAGGCGGAGCGGCGAGTCAGCAGCGTGAGCGGCAACTCCGAGCTCATCAACATCAACATATGGCCCTTCTCCAGGAGCCGCTCCGCCGGCCACTCTGCTGCTGCCGGCGCCAGCGCCGTCGGCAAGGCCAAAGCAACCAATACCAGTGCCGGCAACGCCAGTGCCGTCACCACTAGCGCACCGGCGTCTTCGTCCGCGGCGCCGGCCGGGCGCAAGGTGAGCAGCGCGCCCTGCTCCCGGAGCAACTCACGCGGCGAGACGTCCGGGCCGGCGGCGCCGGCCGTTGCCATCGCGCTGGCGGCTGAAAAGGCCAGCGCCCAGGCAGGCCAGGTACCCGCCACCTCAATGCTGAGGAGGTTCGGCGCCAGCGGCATCCGCCTGGGCCGGGCAAGCCCCGTCTGGCAGCTCAGGCGCAACAAGCTACAGCAGCAGCAAGCCGCGGTGGAGCAGAAGCAGAAAGACAGCACCGCCAGCGTCAAGATTAACAGCAAGTCCGTCCCCGACGACCTCGCCACAAGCCAAGCGGACGGCACAGAAGAAGACAAGACGACGGCGGGGCCGGGAAACGTGAGCGCGCCAACAACGGCCGCGTGCCGGAACAACGCGGTCTGCGCCGAGGCCGGCGGCGAGGAGTGCATCCCGCCGCAGGGGCTGTTCGGCTTCCGCCGCACATTCTTCTCCAAGAAGGTGTACTGATCAATCATCATTCACACCAGGCCATGCGTCAATGTACATAGAATTCGAGCCGCTACTATAGGCTCATTTCGTTCATCTCTTCCGTAAAATCTCCTCATCCCCTTCGCTTCAAGTTCAATCCTCAGTAGCTTAAGCTTCTTCTCTCATCTCCTGTATTGTACTACCGCTAGCTGATTACTAAGATAGCTCGGCTCAAGCTCAAGCTCAACCTGCCGTCGTCCTCTGCAATCACGAACCATATATCCATCCACCTCTACCATGCAATGTACAGCTAGTAAAACGGTACAACTACTAACACGAGTGCATTATATCTATCTACATCTATATCGATCGATGTCGCGTGTAACTTAGTAGTGAAGAGGAACTTTGGGTCCCTTGCACGGTGAAACATTAGTTAATGGGGGCTGGTTGGTCGAGTGGGTGAGCTCTGATGAGGGTGATGGGCCGAGAGAGGAGATGCCAAATGATTTGGGGGCAAAAGGCTGGAAAGTCAGTGTGGCCACCGGTGGCCTCTGCAGCGATTGTCCCGTCATCCCCATGGATCGATCTGATATCGGATGGGCAAGTGCTGGACATGCGGCCACTCGCTACGCAACAAGGCATACGCCATTGCCGCTGCACATGCGCTTGCTAAATCTGTTGGGATCTTGCGTAGATGCACTGATCATCGCCTGTATTATCCATGTCGATACAGCTAGCTGCACCGGCGCCGTGTCCACACTGTCTCTTCTGGGCGGCATCTGCCATGGCGTCCGGCGATCGATCCAGTTTGGGTCCGAGGCCATGCATGCGCCGTGGTAAGAACAATTTGCTCATGGGACCAAGCTAGATCGATCGATAGATGTAGCAGTCAGTGGAACGTCTCTGCGAACTGGAGATGGTAAATCGTTCTAGTACTAATTACAGCCAGTGGACATGGTACTGCTGCCGACTGCAGAGCGATGTAAATGTGAGATGTACACTGACCATGGTGTTAACGCACCGATCGATCGCTCGCTCCTTCACAGCTTCACTTACTGTGTACAGCTAAAAACTGTACTACCGCGAACAAAGCCAGTACTGGTAATGAGTCCGTACTGCAGCGAGGTTATATAGCCTTTGGAAGAAGGCGCCAACGACTAGCAACTAGGGAAGCAAGTGCTACTACGTAGTACTCCTAGCTGGTAAATGCTCCAGATCATGAGCTTGCTTCAAACTAATTAGGCCTCCTTTGATTCACAGGATTCCCTAAGGAATTTTGAAGGATTTGGATCCTGTGAACTTTTCCCTTTTGGATGTGTTTGATTCATAGGATTGTATCCTGTAGGAACTATTCCTGTAGGAATTTTGTAGTGCATTTTCATAGGAAATCTAACATGAGCTTGGACCTCATGTAAAAAATCCTTTGAGAGTTCCTATTCCTATAGGATTCCACCGGACATGGCAAGTCAATCCTACACAATACCTATTCCCTTACTATTCCTACCTTGAGAATCAAAGGAGGCCTAAAGTTTAGTTTGAGAAGAGAGAGAGGAACACGAGAGGTTAAAAAGTAAAGCATGCAGCATCTAAATAAGGTACTGGTACTAAGTGTAATCTAATGGCTGGATTCAGGAGGTGGGCAGTACGGCAGCGTGCGTGAAGCCGTGAGGCGCAGGACATGCGGCGGCCTGGCGGCCTGCCTGCCTGCGGCCAAGTGGGCCGGCAGCGGCTGACTGACACCGGCGCCTGGATGGCGAGTTTAGGAATAGTTGATTTGATGTACTACCGCAAAGTCCGGCCTTCGAGGTCGCCCCTCGCACACGACGTGTGCGTAATGCAATGTTCGTGGCCGAGCATGTAGATGCAGGTTGAGTCTCTCGATCTTTCGCAGTTTTCTTTGGGAGCAGAAGTACGGCCGGGCAGGGATGGACTGACTCGAGCCGACACGGCGAGTGGAGCGGCACCGGCACCGGCACCGGCACCGGCACCGGCACCGCCGGCCGCCGCACCGCACTTACGGATCGGTTGGTGGTTGCAGCGGGGGAGGGTGGCCGTGGCAGCGAGCACATGCCGTGTCGACGCCGGCCGGGGCTCGGGGATCCAGCGGACCGCGACGACTCCGTATGTTTCATCGGACGGTTGGTTTTTCGACTTGGCCCCGCTGATTGGATGCCACGGATCATCGTTGGGACAGAGCGAGCAGGAAACTGTCAGTTAGGTCAATGGATTATGGGTGGGCGTGAAAGGCAGGTGTACAAGGTAGATCGGGCACTTCAAGTCCATGAAGAAATCTACTCGGAGCAAACCATGTCCCACGTTGGCACATGTTCATACGTGATGATTGTCAGTGGCAAGCACAGGAACTTCTTGAAGCATGAACAAACATGGTTAATGGTTCGGGCTTTCTCAAAAGAAAAGAAATTATCTCCACTTCTTTCCGGCTTCAAGAACATGTTTTCCTATGAAGTATCTTGGTCTCCCCCTCTCGGTTTGGCAACTTAAACATGTCGATACTCGACCGCTTGAGAACAAGATGTCGGCCAAGCTTATCACTTAGCATTTCAATGTGGCCGGCCATGGTACCCTTGTCAAGTTGGTTCTCACATCGCAAGTCATCCACCACCTAACACCGCTCGTCATCCCCCGGGGTTGTCTCACAAGTTTGAATAAAATTGAGCGCGCCTTTCTTTGGACCGGTACTAACAAGGTCTCTGGTGGCAAATGCAAGATAAATTGGGAGATGGTGTGTAGGCCAACAAATCTTGGAGGATATGGGATCCTCCATCTCGAGAAGTTTGCACGCGCCTTGCGCTTGAGGTGGCCTTGGTTCGAATGGAGAAACCCCGACAAGCTTTGGGTCGGTTCCGCCAACCCTTGCAATGAGATAGACATGCAACTTTTCTAAGCGTCTGGCTCAACGGGAAAAAGCCTAAAGACATCGCCCCTCTCATCTTCGACGTTTCTACTAGGAAAAAATGGAGTGTCAAAGAAGCTTTGCATGAGGATGCTTGGATAAAAAAGATTAAGATGGATACCAACTTTTCGCTTGTTCACATTGTCGAATACCTCTCCCTTCGGAGCGAGCTTCAGAGGGTCCATCTACTTGAGGATGTGAAAGACGAGATCGTTTGGAACCTCACCGGAAGTGGAGATTACTCTTCATCCTCGGCCTACAAGGCCCAATTCTTCGGTTCTTTGCGCTCCAACTTGAACAAGGTGGTTTGGAAAGTCCCCCCCCCCCAGGTCAAACTTTTCGCTTGGCTTACAACTCAAAATAGACTTTGGACGGCGGACCGGTCGGAGAAGAGAGGTTAGCAAAATTGCGGGCTTTGTCCCCTTTGTAAACAAACCACTGATACGTCTCAAACGTATCTATAATTTTTTATTGTTCCATGCTTGTTTTATATCAATACTACATGTTTTATTTATAGTTATATATCATTTTTATGCATTTTCTAGGACTAACCTATTAACAAGATACCCAGTGCCAGTTCTTGTTTTCTGCTGTCTTTTTATTTCAGAAAAGCTAGTAAAGAAATATTCTCAAAATTCCCAGAAAATTTACGGAGATTTATTTGTCATTGGAACAAAGACTGTGCCCGAAGACCAGAGCCAGGAGGGCCCCACAACCTCCAGGAAGAGCCCAGGCGCGGCCAAGGGGGGGCTCGCGCCTGGGGGTCTCCTGGAGCCCTCCTGCACCGCCTCTCGACGCCCTTTCGCCTATAAATACCACCCGTCGAGAAAACCCTAAAAGACCCTACCATATTCCAGAAAGATATCCGAGGCCACCGCCGTCACAAACCCTAGTTTGGGAGGGTTCTGAAGCTCTTCCCGGCACGCTACATGTTGTGTTTGCTGGGATCCGATGAATTGTGAAGTTATGATCAAGTTTGTTCATCAATATATCTATGTTTTATTTATGATCTTGCATGTTCTCCGATACTTGTGATTGCTTTCGCCAAGTAGTTGTTTGTATCTCCAAGAGGGAGTATTTATGCTAGATATTAGGTTCATGTCTCCAATTGTCTGGGCTCGAGTTGACAGAAATGACTGAGACTTTGAATGTGATGTTGCTACTAGGGGTAAAATAGCGGTGTTTATTTATACGTATTATATGCATTGCTTACGTTATGCACTTTGCTTACTGCGATAATTTGTTGCTTGCAATTTAATACTTTCGGGTACATGCTGGATAACGATCCCGGGGTGGATCATTAGTCATAGATGCAGCTAGCAAGCGGTCTATGTATTTTGTTGTAATGCCTAATCAATTACTACAGTGAACTATAGCTTGTCATAATAGCATTGTCATGCACTCATAATTTGTCAATTGTCTAGCTGTAATTTGTTTACCTAGAATGTATGTTAATCTGTTTTATGGAGAGACACCACTAGTGAACTGTGGACCCCGGTCCATTCTTTTACATTGATTAAAACACCGTTTCCATTGCTTCCAATCATCATTTGCTCGTTGTTCCTTTTTGCATTTATATTTGTTTTCCACACCATACGTTTAATCCCTTTGTTTTCAGCAAGCCAAGAGGATTGGCAACCTTCCTATTTCGTTGGGGCAAAGTAGTTTGTCTGTGTTGTGTGTAGGTCCACGTCACAAGCTCTTGCGACGGAGTGGATTGACACCATGTTGAAGCCTTCTCCAAGTCCTACTGGTTCGATAAACCTTGGTTTTGTTATCTATGAAAACTTGCTACTACGCTGCTTCCCACCTTCCTCTTGGAGTTCCCAACGGGCTGTTGTAGCCGCATCAAGCACTTTTCTGGTGCCGTCGCCGGGGACTTAGAAGTTTCAGCAAGGGGAGTTACACACTACCTTTCTCTTTACTTTGTTATTGTCTTGTTTAGTTTATTTTTGTTTAGTCTTATTTGCTTTAATAATTAAAACCACAAAAAAATAAAAAAAATTAGCTTTTAGTCTTTTTCCTATTTTGCCTTGTTTTACCTTTTGCTCAGTTATCATGTCTAGCTCTACTCCTTTTGTTATGTCACCTCTAGCTGAGCTTTTCAATTTTAAACAAAAAAAAGGAGAGAGTATTAAGGATGCTTGGGATAGGATTTCAGAGTCACATAAAAAAATACAACCCATGCTTGCCGTAAGTATTCTCCTGAAATTTTTCTACTTTGGTCTTCCTGAATCCTACAAGCATGCCTTGGATATTATGGTAGGAGGAATCTTTTCGGAATACGATGAAATTAAAGCTTTTAGAATTATAGGTGGATTGGCTGTTTTTTCCATAAATGATAAAACTGATGGAGTAATTAATAGGTTGGATAAAATGGAAAAAACTATAAGCAACCTAAAATTGGATAGAGGGGGCCACACTTCAAAAAGTGACCAACCTCTTGCTGTGCTATAAAATTGATTGGGAACCGTTTATTGAAGTTGAGATTGATAATCAAAAGTTTCTTGCTTTTTGTGATATGGGTTCTACAATGTCTATTATGCCCAAAATAGTGTATGATGCTTTAAATTATAAAAATATGATTGATTACCATTTTTTTCACAATAAGCATGCTTTGGATATTATGGTATCAGATCGTGTGGACCAATTTTCACTATAGTGACATAAGAGCATCTCCAACCGGGATGGGCAAAATTGGCCCCTATATTGTCTGCCGACATGTCCGGATGTGTCTCCAACCATGTCCCCCAAAAACGTCCGGTCAATTGCATGTGATTGGTGGGGATGGAGAGAGAAAGCCAAAATAAAGAGTAAAGAAACAGATAAAGTGGTTTGGGGTGGACCGCGTCCTACGTGACGAACTGCCCTGATATACCTAGACACCCTCAAACTCCCTCAAACCCACCCCATATATGGGCTCAGTTTGGGGTATGCCGGACAACCCATACGTATAGTTAGTGTTTGGGTACTTTCTCTCTCATGTCCAGGCATTGTCCGGGTTGTCTCCTCGGACATTTGAGGATGATTTGCTCATCCCGGTTGGAGATGCTCTAACCTAACTAGCACAATAGAGGCGAAATGTGGTGAATGGTGAACGATGTTGTCACGCCTAACAAAAATGTGAAGCGTCATGAGATAAAGATGATTATTGGTAAGACAAGAAAAATCCAAAGGTTATGTCTGATCCCTAGTATTTGGTTTCGCAAGGGTGAAGTCATACTTAGTGCATTCTACATACATGCATTTGAAAATTGGGGTAAATTTGTACTTTTTTTTGGAGCAAAGAGACTGAAGTTTCGATCTTGTCGATGGTTTAGGACTAGATTGTCCATAAGAGTGCGGTAATTTCGATATGACAGTTGCATATCATCTTATTTGGAATTACGAGTTTATAAACATGAACACAACATATGAATGAAGCATAGACATATGTTTGAACATTTCAAAAAAATAGTGTTCAAATCATCATTCAAACTCAGTACAAGTTGAATATTAGTCAACATTATTTCTACAATGATAAAGTCACAATAATTCAAATATGATGACATATTCAAAGAAAAAATAATAAAAATTTGAATATATACAAACTAAAATTTCTTCAATCTCATAATATTTATTATAACATTTATTGTACATATGAAGATTACAAAATAAAAGGAAGAATAAACTACAAGTAAAATAGAAAAAAAATTCCTAAACTAAAAATTGATCATCTTCTTGTGCAGCTTCAAACCTGAAAAATAGAAACATCTCAAGAGAAAAAGTGTGCGGGGTTATGTTAACATGTTTGCCACACCATTTGGTGAGGCAATTTTGGTATATGAACTTAACTAAGGGATAATAAAGAATTGATCTTGATCACCACCTAAATTACTTGAGAGAATTACTCAAATTCTTCAAAGGCAACATATTTAGGTCTTAGATCCTACTTGGGTCTTAATCATGCGTAGACAGGGACAAATTGAAATATCAGGAATAAGCAACAAGAGACAGATTTCAATCTTAAGCAGTATAAGCCAATATTGACAATACATGTAATTGATTGCATGGCCTTTCGATCCATACGAGCATAAGCAACAAAGGCAACTATGTAAATACCATCTAATGTAGTTAAGACCAGTAAAAAGACCCACAAGATTAAGGGGGTGTTTGTTTGGGCTGTGGCTGGCTGGCTGTGGTTGGCTGTGCTGCTGTGGAGGGAAAGCTGATGTCCAGAGAAAGCTGATGTTCTGTGTTTTGATGTTTGGCAATGTGGCTGGCTGTCTGGCTATAAACAGATGAATTGTCTAAAATACCCCCAAAGTCCTGAGAATGTATATTTTACTAATGTAAGTGTAAAACAACATACATTTGACATATATTGCACACAAATGTATCACAAGTCGGATTATGACTATTTGTAATAATGCCGCAAAATTATCACTCATTGCAATAATCGCATGGTTCATGTACTTCGCAGAAACAAGAGACGATTTGGAAACTAGAGTAAAAAATTGAATGAATAGAAAATGCATCAACGGCGATGCCAAGTTCTTCACGCATGCTCTAGGGTCTTTTTTTTCGTTGACATGCTCTAGGGTCGCTCATCACATTTGCATCGCTGTTCGCTGGATCTCGAGTCTAGCGAGGGAGCTCGAGCGCGACCGGGCTCGGATGGATCCTCTCGATCTGGGATGGCGGGTGCTCCTCTCAATCTGAGCCGGTCGGGAGGAGCTGCGAGCTGGCGGCGCGGGGAGTAGCGAGCGGGCGGCCTGGGATGCGAGAAAGGAATCGGGGCTGGGATGTTTGGAGCGGGCGGTGGCATTTCCTTGTAAATTCGGCAAACCATATGACCCTTTCAGAAAACGGTTCGCTCACCTTTGCGGGAAGCGGCGCGAAGCACCTCCAGAGGTGCTTTCTCCTCCACGCATATTTCCTTCGGTGGCTTTGCCGAAGCCCACAACCAAAGCACCCCGTTTAGTTCGGTTTGCTTGCTTTTTCCAGTGGAAAGCCACCAAAAGCCCAAACAAACACCCCCTAAATATGATCTATGTTGACACGGACAAGTCAATGAGACCAAGCAGATAATTAAATCAAGCCAAACATGGTTAGCTATTGTTATTTAAACACATAAAGTACATCCAAAACATGGATGTCTCTACTCAAGCACGCATCACTTAAAAATAGGCACTAGTGTTGCTAGAAGGAACCTTTTATTCTATGAAACGGCTCTCTAAACACTCTCATTGCATAGACTCTGACTTTTAGGCCATGTACAATGTAAGGAGAAAAATAAACAAACTTTTTTGTAAGTACCAATGCTTATTTTTTACAAAATAAATGCCAGATTAAACATTTATCTTATATAATTATGCACTAGTTCTTAATAAAAAACAGATTTATTTTTAATCAGCTATATAAGTACTTTGCATTGTACATGCCCTTTACCTAGTCTCTCAGGTGGCGTTGACATTGTTGAATATCTACAACAATACTCATGTCTAATGGCAATGTGCTGGACAACTCGTGATTGCTTTATGGTTACGGCAAACGTGCCACGAGCATGTCACCCGCAGTCCCATAATACACATACACTAGAAAACTAAGGGACAGCCTTGCAACTTTTGGCCCAACTGATCGATTGGCTGATTTTTTCAAAAACTGATTGACTGATTGCTGAGGTGAGGAAAAAACGATAGACGGAGATCTGGGATGGGATACGGGATGCCATCCGTACGATAGCCGGCGCACTGCTAGCCACCTCCATGTTCCTTGCCATGTCCAATCAGGCACCCAACTCCTGATCCTCCCCACCCGTTTTCACGCACCTGCCACTGAAAACTTGTTACTACGAGCGGGTAGTAGTGTTTTTTTTTTTGTTCGTGCAGTCAGAAAAGCCTGGCTTATGAGGCCTTCCTCTTTGGCAGGGTGGGGTTCCCATGCGCTGATGAACTGTGGTCTTCTGGAGCTCCGCTCAAGCATAAATTACACATGTGGTTTACCCTCCGGGGGAGATTGTGGACGGCGGACAGATTGGCCCGCCGTGGTATGCAGCACCCGCCGGCGTGCCCCTGTGCTGCCAAGAACAAGAATCGGCGGAGCATCTGACGATGCAATGCTCCTTTGCGCGAGAGGTCTGGTACTCCATGCTCCTGCCCATGCGCCTACATCGCTTCACTCCGACGGCGCAAACCACACTGATGGATTGGTGGCCTGCTGTTTCCAATACTGCTCCGAAACAAAACAGGAAGGAACTGAATTCCCTGATCGTGCTGGTGGCCCGTTGCTTGTGGCTAGAACGCAATAGCAGCAAAATTGCTTCCATGCCATGGGTAGTTTGTAAAAGGATTAGGGAAGAGTTCGAGCTATGGCGGAAAGCCAAGCTATGTGGAGTGGACATTCACATTAGTGAGTAGTCCCGTGGAGTGATCTGGGGTACGGGCTGAGGAGATCGCATGTGATCATCCTTGGCTACTTCTTGTAATCACATTTTCCTCTCTACCTTAATAAAGAAGACACGCAAGCCTTTTGTGTGTTCTTGAAAGAAAAAAAAACCTGGGCTGACACCGCCTAAAACTGCAAAAACTAGTTAGTCTTGTTGGCTGACTGAGATACAGTGGCAAAGGGTCCGCTGCGTGTCTACTGCGCGAGATCTCAGTTTTATTACTGCCGGCAGGGCAGCCCGGCAAGAAGGTCATCAGGAAGAAGTTGGCTTCCTACTCTAGTCGGCCGTTGCCGTTACCGGAGTCTCCAATAATCCGAACACTGTTAAAAACCTAGTAGTTTTTTTATACTACTACTATATATGATAGATCATCTGGCCATGGACGTGACGTGATAGGCAGGCAGAAGCCGGCAACGCTCTGCTAGCTCCCATAGCGGGCTGCCCTACAGTAATAGTAACTGAGAGGACGACTCGTTGACAAGACTGTCCCTCTTACAACGGCCCAGCACAGCGGTCACATCCAGCATCCATTTCCTCGCCACCAGTAGCACGCATGCATCCATCGAGATCGATCTCACGATCGAAAGAGAGAGCTCCTACAAGAGCTAGTAGGCACCGCTCCACCGCTCTCCTCTTTTGAGAGTCGTCTTCTTCTTTTCCTCTGCCTCGCCGGCTCGCTCCTCGCTCCGCTTCGGCGGCGCTGCCGCTTGGCGTGGGCGCGGATGCGCAGCTTGGCATGTACATAGTAGCTGTAGGCCTGTTTTAGCCCTAGTGCTAGCTTTTGCCGTCATGGCGTCTTCCTTTCCCCTCGGCTGGACTCTGGCGAATCGCAACGGCGCGGGAGCCAGTTTGCTTCTTTTCTGCAGGTCGAAGCCGTGGTGGTTTTCCTGCAGGACGGATGGCGGACGAAGCCGATTCAATAAAGCCGCTTGCTGTATCACCTCCCCAGATCGAGGCGACGCAGTTGCTGCTTTTCCTCTTTCAGGTCACCGCGGAGGTGGAGGAGAAGAGGAGCATCGATTTGCTGTTGTTCTTTGTAGATCTGCGGAGCGGGAAGGTATGGAAACTGCGGTAATCTTCTGGAGCACATCCTCGGTGGACCTGCGCTGGCCTAGGGCTAGCTTGCCACTAACTTTCATGGCCGAATGGCGGCTGCTCCGAGCTCTAGCGCCGGTAGCTGCCCGGTGCTATCTCATCTACAACCTCCAGGCCGATGAGCCATTTCGGAGGTCCCTTATCAGCTTCGACGCGGGAATCCACGCCGGCATCACCCCAAGTGGCTTTGTCCCCGGCGGTGGCGTTGGTGCCCGTGCTCTGAGGCTTCAGAGCATCTCCGGTGGAGAAGATGGACCTGACTGCGCTTGCAATTTCTGTTTCAGGGTCCTGGGTGTAAAATTTGAGGACTATGTTGTAATTTCTATTTCTTTTGAGGTTCTCTTTGTAATTTGTATTTCCACCGCTGAAGATTAATGCAGTTTCTGGGTCCTTCGGGGCCCTTCCCTTGTTCAAAAAAAAAAAGAAAGAGATGCGGCACAGTAAACACAGTAACGAGATGAGAGCACGAGCGCGATGCGTGGCTCGTCAGGCCGGCGCGGCTGCGCGCGTGATGTCAAGGTGGCGCCTGCAGGAACCGGCCGGGCATTGGCCACGCACGATGGCACCGCAGAGCGTAGGGTGCCGGCGGATGCGGGGACAGCAGCAGGTCCAGTCTCGCTCTCCCTTCCCACACGTACGAACACCCCCGTGACTCATGTTAACTTAGCTCTCCTTCCAGCTTCAGAAAGAGATCTGGGTGGACTATGGCGGAGCTCTGGTCGATCCGCAGAGGGCAGCCGCAGCTGCCCTGAGTATGTCTCCAACGGGACGACGCAAACAGATACCGATTTGGTCCGGGATTTATCCGTTTGCGTCGCCGTTCGGCCGGGCGGACACAAAACGGTCAGGCTCATTTGGCAGGTGCACCCAACGGTGGATACCGACGCAACGGACACCGGCAGCTGAGTAGTACTAGTACTGGACGAGGTCGTCGGCGGCGCGAAGTTCAACTTGCTGCTCGCCGAAGAGAGCAGGGCGCAGAGCTCGAACGCGATTCAAGAGAGAGAGCAAAAGAACGCAATCAGCAGCACGACTACACCAAGAAATTGTAGAGAAAATGCAAGCAACAGCGCAAGCAAAAGAACGCAATCAAAATCAAACAGCCATGGCTGCTTCGAGGCCAACTAGTACTAGATGGAGGACACGGCCAGAGCTTGCAGGGAGGAGCAAGAAAAGAATCCCCTACGCCCAAGCATACGGATCGAGCTAGCTAGAATCCATCCAAGAATCCATCCTCGCAGCCGTGGTCTACAGCTGCGTGAGTTGCCGCCACGGCTCGATTCCTGGCGCTGCCGTCGCTTCCCCGCGCGGCGGAGGAGTGCTCGCAGCCATGGCGCGCGGAGCTCCTGCCGGCGTCCTCCGCCTGGCCGTCGCTGTCGACGCGCAAGGAAGGAGAGATGCGAGGCTGTCCTCGCCGTGGGAGGGCAAGAGAGCGACGGAGACGACGGATGTGGACGCCGGCGGCACCACGAGCTCTCTCCACAGCGGCGCTCCGACGAGTGGAGCGAATGCGGTGGGGATTTCTGGAGAGAGTAGTGCGGTAGGTGGGAGGAGAGGGGAGAGAGAAGAAGTGGAGGGCGTGGGGTGTTTCTTTGACTGATAGGTGGGCCTGGCAAGTGGTGGAGCGGACAGAGTAGGACAGAGCCGGACGCGCGGACGCGTCCGTCCCGACGCATCCGTGGCCCAAATTTGGGCCAGAAATGCGTCGCGGCGGACAGAAAAACGGACCGCGGTCCGTTTGCGTCGCCCCGTTGGGCCGTGTTTTTGGCTCCAGCGGACAAGGACGGACGCGCGCGGACTCGATGCGTCGGCCCGTTGGAGTCATCCTGATGAACTGATCCGATGAGGGGTGACAAGAGCCGATCGATGTGTATGGGAACATCTCTAGCATATCCGTAAAATGATCAAACCCGAATATTTAGTAGTTTCGATTGAATAATACACATCGAACTGATCCCTAAAAAAGGGTAAAAATATTTTCCGGCTTCCCGGATATACCCATAGAATCAGTTCTGCAGTCGATTTACGTGTCCCAAATTGGACAAACCGGAAAGAGTCAACGCTCTCATCGGCGCCGGCCACTCCCGAGCTCGATTTCATGGAAGGAGATTCGATTTCGCGTCAATCTTCGATTCCGGCGAGGAAGTTTGATTCTTACCGATTTTGAACGAAATCATGTCATGTGATCGAAACCCCATGGAAACACCTCCATGGCCAATCTCCCATGGAAGCACCTCCACGGGAGGAGGCAGGGGAGGACAGTGCTAGGAGTGCCAGGTGAAGGCCCGAGCGGGGCGGTGGTGGTCGTGCTCGCAGCCCCATGGAAGCACCTCCATGGTCAAAGCTCCCCATAGGAGCACCTCCACGGGAGGAAGCTGGTCGGGGCAGGGAGGCCAGCGCTAGGAGAGCAAGGCGAGGGCCCGAGCCGAACGGGGACGGTGGATGGGAGCCGGAGCATTTCGTCCGATGGTGCTCAGTTCGTATGTAAAAGATAAACTCGTTGGGAAGATAAAAAAAAAACGTTTTACGGTATGTGCAGAGATGCTATGATATCGGTCGTCTAGCCGTGTGGATCTTCCCAGCCTAAAAGCTTTCTTTGGTTGCCTCTACGCGTCCATGGTTCTTGGTCTATGTTCAGCGTCTTTTGCCGTTGTTTTGTTGATCTTTTTTGTTGGGAGGTTGTAATTTGTACATTTGAGACGTGGTCGGGACCTATGTACAGGGATCAGTCCCAGGAAAGATTATACGTGTATGGTAAACTAAAGTGGCTCGAGATTTATTTTCCTATGGTATACCTTCTTATTCCAAAAAGAAAAGGAGGACCTGACCATCACATGCAAAAACAGAAGATGTGGAGGATAGTGAACGTATGTTGCATTTGTATATATGTACATGTTTGCATTTTTTTTTTTTTGCAAAATGTTAGCATCTTCTCGGGCAATATGAATGGACTAGACAGAGACGAAGGATACACAAAAAAATGGGCCTCTAACCAATGAGCTCCGTAAATACGGGCCCGGTCCACATGCATAGACACAGGCAGAGATACATAGCCGCTGGAGACTGGCCCAATAAAATTTCCTACCGTGATCATCAACGAGCAAGGAGACAAAAGAAAGGAAAAAAACCAAGCTTCGTCCAAGTAGTAATTTCCAAGGCCGCACACCCTGAGAACTTGCCTGTGGCAAGATGGTTAGGTGGGTGGTTGTACCCCCAGCCCACCAGAGTTCAAACCCCAGGTTTGACGCTGGTGTTTCTCATTTAAGGCGGAATATTCTTCAGTGGGAGGCGACGTTCCCGTCGACAGCGAGGCGCCCGTGGTGACTTCGTCAATCTCAAGACTCGACCCGCCGGCTCAGTCTCTCGGAGGTGCTCATAGGGGTAGGGTGTGCGTGCGTGCGTTCATAGGGGTGAGTGTGTGCGCGTGTATATGAGCGCTTGCGTTGTACTGTGTTTCAAAAAAAAAAGGCCGCACACCCTCGCCGTCTCCAATCTACTTCGCCACGGAGGCGGTAATGGCTCCGCCGCGCCTCCCACTCCAATCGGAATCACAAGCAAATAGCAGAAGCCTTGACGCCCCCTGGTACAGCCTCCTCGACGCCCCCCACCCCCTCTCTGTCCGTCTCGGGCTGCGATCCCCATCATGGCGTCATCCTCCGCGGCAGGGGCAGCGGCGCTGTGTGGCTTGTGTCGCCGGTGCTGCAGTGCCTGAGCGACCGTGACAGGTAATTCGCCGCCTCCGCCGTTGAGCGCGCCCGGCGCCGCCCCTGAATTGGTTGGTTTGGGTACTGAAGAACATTGGTTATTGCTCAAAAAGTTTGCACTAGGTTGTGAGGAGAGTTGTGAATATCCTCAATTGCAGGAAACTGGGAGGAAGATTGCTTTGAAGCTTAGAGGACCCCCTCTTGCAGCCAATGTAACTGGCGGGATGCTTAGTGTTACTCGGAGTATAAAGGATTGGAGCAGTATCTTGGAGGAAGATATTCATGGTGATGTTGTCTCCACACTTTTGCCAAGCTATTATCATCTGCCACCACACTTGCAGTGTTGCTTCACATATTGCAGTATATTTACGAAGAATTGGAATTTTGAGCCTAAGAAACTTGTTAGGATGTGGATATCACAGGGTTTCATTTTAGAAGCATGGAACTTGTTAGGCACTTGTCTGTTTCAAGTAATTTTTTTGGGCAGGTTATGAACCAATATGACTTGAAGAGATTAAGGACACCAATTGTGTTTAGAGATCCTTTGATGCCCTCCGAGTTCTATCCCAAATGGTTTTCTTGCCGAGATAAAGAATGTGCCTCCCGTAAGCTCTTGCTGAGATAACTCTAAAACTTAGGGGAGGCACATTGGAACTCCATCAAGAGCTGGCCTGCAGTATATTGTCAATGTTCTCAAGACATTGCAGATGCAACTCCTCAAGCAGAACCATCGTGCACACAGTGTATTTACACGTGTTGACCTTTCAGAAGGAGAAAAATAAATACCTATTGGGCATCTGTTAACTGTTGTTTCAATTGCATCTGACTATGAGGTGAAGAAGTCACCAGAGAAGCTCTTCTGTGTATTGAACATGTACACAGCACTGATGGACGCTACTCTCACTCTCAGGAAATTCTTCTGTACAGAGTCTATCAGTACAAATGTTGTGGTGGTTCTTGCAAAACTGAAGAACTCTGTGAGAGGAATAGAGAAAGAACATAAAGGCTTGATTCGGACTTACAACTCACAGAAAGTAGCACGGGATGGAGGTATACTGTCATTATCTCGGTACCTCATGAGATACATCAGTCTCCTAGTGAAGCATAAAGGTTCACTTGATACGATTCTAGTTCATGATCACACTGAGGATCTGTTGACAGTTGATGGAATGAGTTTGACATGTTGTCTAGTATTTAGCTCATCACTGATCTGGAATCAGTAATTTATAAACATTCCAGGTCATTTGCTTCTGAAGGACTCCAGTGCATATTCTTGATCAACAACATACATTTCATACTTCAAGAAGTCGAGCAATCAGATGTACAGTTGACTGTAGAAGCCAAGTGGTTTGAAAAACGCCAATCTTGCAAAGAAGGGTACATAAAGAGATACATGTATGCATCATGGGTACCTGTTACATCCACCTTGGAGGTTTCAAGAGGCATGCCTACAAGTAAAAGGGCAAAGATAAAGTCGCTCAATTTCAGGTTCACCAATCCAACTCCCTTGCAGAGTTTTGCTTCGTTTTTCAGTAAAACTTGCAATACTCAGATGTTCTGGAGGGTACCCAGTCCAGCTATTCGAGACGAGCTTCGTCTAAAGATCCTGGAGTTTGTTACTCGAGCCTACCGTAGCCACTTGGAAAGTAAGAAACAATCTGTACGATAAATGCCAAGGATATTGTGTCCCAGTGGAAAAGCAAAAAGTAGCAGTTTTGTTTCTGCAAACCTAAGTGGATGAAGCCCACAGTGCAAGTAGTGGCTTTAAAGATTGTACCTATGTTGCTGTCCCTTGTGTTTGTCCCTGTAAATAATCAGCTTAATTAAAGACGTATTTTTGCCAATGGAGGTATTTATATCTCAACATATATACTTGAAATTTTATTTGTGTGAAATGAATAAGGTTCAATTGGGACTTTAGGATTTCGAAACATAAAATGCTGGCTCGCCTACATATTTCTTCATTTTCGAGTAGTACAAAAGGTACAACTTTGTGTTTCTATTCGAGGAATGTTATCTTTATTCGTACTTTACGTTGTTATTCTATTAAGCATACAACAAGAACAAATTTGCTGCCTCATCTGATATGGTGGCTCTACTTGGATTTTCCTGCTATCGCAAGACACCCCCTCCTGTTATTTTTACGTAATATCGTTCCCTCCTGAACTAGAATGTGAAAGCAAAAATGATGGAGATGAACAACCAGAAAGGGTCGGCATCTAACGGATACACAATGATTAGTTTGCTTTACATACTTTTGTTAGACGAATTAGCAGCCGTGCTCTTCTGGAAGGAGGATATGCCTACCACTGCAAGCAGCAAAATATGAAGAAATGTTCTCGATAGTTTCTGCACGTGGGCATTCCAAAATCCAAACTGAGGGAAGCCAGTATTATTAGAGAATACAAGAACATACAAGGTACTACCTTCCTGACAACACTTGACTCATTGTTTTCACAGAATGCAACATAGTTTTTACAGTCACTTAATTCTTGCTAGCTACGTCGTGCTTTTCTATCAACTGATGTTAAGAACATTTTATTTATAGAGGCTATGAGATGCTAGAATTTGTTTCTAACAAGTGACTCCGCTTCACCAACCAATTAGCTTCCGACATACTATAATTATTGTTGAAAAGGAGGTGAGATCCCCGGCCTTTGCATGGAGTGATCTTTCGACGTATAAATCTAGTATCGTCTCTTTTCCTGATATTCATTGCATGATCCTGTATGGAGAGGCAAGGAAGATGATACTTGACCACTTTATTAGCGTGAGTGAAACTAGAAATCCTGCCCTTAATTTTTTTTTGAAAATGAGGATTACCCTCGACCTCTGCATCGGTTGATGCACAAAGCCATCAAATCTTGCCCTTCATGGGGACTGTCTTTTTCCTACTGTCGCCGCACCTTCCTAGAAAAGTTTCGCCTCCATCACGTGGCATTTTATTTCTATACAATGTCAATCTCATTTCTAGCCAATAATTCCTTCATTGAGGAGCTTTTATGTAGCATACTGAAAAAACAGAAATTAGGTCCTAGTGTGTCCAAGTTTTAGCCTATTATTATGTGTTCCCAAGGCTAAATTTTATTTTAAGAAGTAACACCAGGTGTTCCCAATTTCATTAAGAAATTGAGGGGTCCACCGCAGTTCCCAGATCAGGTTTTAGGTGAGCAGAAACCAGAGGGACAAACCCATCTTCCAAGAAGATACTTAGTTCTTGCTGGGGCTAAACACCCTCAAGCGGAACTACGGAATAACAGAACACTGACAGGAGACAAAACGTTCAGAAAGGTTTTTTCACAGCGCATACATAGCATTCCTCAAACAGTGATGAACTGGGGCAGATCACACATTGAGAATATATTCTTCCTCAAGGGCAAAAAAAAGAAGAGAATAGTTTCTTCAGGTCAACAGCAACTCCATAGCCAGCCTTCTATTGATACGATCCCAGCCGTGCCGTCCCGTCCCCCAAAGATTCCGCGTGCAATAAATTAAGTAATTGAAACCTCTTCTGTAATTCTATCAAGATCGTTACTCGTTGCGCTGCACGCTATGTCATGTGTGGTATTAAATTTATTGAATCTCTCCATTAACTCCAAATCTAATGGATCAAGATTAAACCAGATTCTCATTGTATAAGTAAACCAAACAGTCCAAGGAAACTCCGTCAGCCATGCAGTTTTACCTCAGAAGTTTCTAAGGCGAAAATAATAATCACCAGATCTCCTTTTATATACTGGATATATACAGACCACTTTCCCAAGCCATGGCCAGGCTGGTGACATGTTATGTTGGCCATCTCACACCATTGCTCATCGCTGGTCTTGGTTCAGCGCCTTAGAGGAAAGTCCTATCCTGTATGCATCCGAAGAGCGACTAGATCAGTGTCCATTCCTGATGAACAATTCATATATCACACTGGAAGAAGACATGGGGCTGGCTGATGGTAGAGGAGCTTGTGTCGGAAAGCGCCGCACCCTGGAGAAATTAATTCCTTTGCACTAGTGCCTGATGGCAAAAATTGGAGGTAAACACTCATTAACTAACTTCTTGATCTTGTGCCAATGGAAATGCTAAGTACTCCTATCTGCATAATTCCTATATGCATCTTCATTTAGGGCAAAGGAGTGAGGGGCACAAAGCCGGGCCACACCCGCAGATAGGCTGTTTGGATTGCATTTAGCACACCACTTGTAACAGGTACCGGAAAGAAAAGAGGCCCGCCTGGATAGTCCACGGGTGGTTGAGTTTTGGCATTGGCATTGGGGCTCTGGACTTTGGCCCAGAGGTATATCCATCGGTTTCTTGATTTTTTTCCCAGCAAAATTTATGCATAATTTCCACTCCAAAATATTCCTGTTACCAAAATATGTATCAATGGCTAGCTAGATATTCCAAGTAAAACAACCAAATCAATGGTGTACATACCAAAATACTAGTGCTGATTCTTTGCATTTTTAGTAATGTTTGAATTCTGTGCGCTCCACAATGTCCTACAATTTATATGGTGTGCTAGCATGTCAATTTCTTGAAACATTTGACTTGAAAAAAGTCGCTGCATATATTATTATGCATTATTAATATTATTTTCCTAAGAAGCTGTTTTTTTAAGGAATCGTTACTAGTTTTATTCACTTGATCTGCGTTCACAGGCAGGCTCACAGCTCACCTTTTAAACTACATATAGTCTCCCTTATATTATGTATCACAATATAGAAAGAAAGCATGGAGAGATATTAATTTCTTCCTCAATGATTTGGGCGCTGTTCCAATTCCACAAGCAAAGATCACACAAACTGGCAGGACATGACCCCATGTATATATAAACTACGTACACAATCAACGGACGGCACAACACATATGTATATGAGCTGCATCCTGTGCATGCACTGCACTACGCTACACTACACTGCATAATTAAAGTTGCCTTACAAATAAAAATACAGGAACCTAGTGGAAGTGGAGCTAATTGCCAGGTTAACGACAGGCTTTTCTGTGCCTTTCCCTCCTGCTCACGCTAACAGTCTTGACCTTCTCGTCCTAATCATGCAGCTCACGTCTTTAACATGTCTTTCTGTTAGTTCGTTTGTTTGTTTGCTGCGTTATTATACTAGTAGCACAGAGAGTTCTTTGAGAAAGGAAATTTGACATTGTTTTAGTCGGAGGTGACACCATGGCGGTGCCTGCCTAGAGCCCCTCACCGCTACAGCGCTGCTGCCGTTGACTGGCGTCACACTCGCTCGCCGGATACTCCATTTTAGTAAGTAGGAATTATGAACTTGATGTCGGGGGAACTGGAAAGTTAGCAGCCCACAGTTTAGCTATTGTTTCCTTTTTTTTCGCTTGTGAATATCGTCATGTACCATGCTGTGCTAACCACCTTCTAGATGGGGCGGCGTTTATAGTGTGGGAAACTCTTTTTTCTCCGTGCCAGAAATAATCAGATTTTTTGAAAACTCTTGTGTTTCTCTTATGTCTTTTTTACCCTGTTACATCAAAGTTAACTCGGACGGTATCGACAATCGACCTTCAGAGTTTGTTGTCGGCTTCCCTAGTCGCATTGTGTCCTTCCAAGGTCGGTGCCTCGCAGTTCACGCATGTGCGCAAAAGCCGACTTCCAAACCCTAATTGACGAGGTTGGGGACAAGCTCCACGGTTGGAAGGGGAAAGCCCTCACTACCAGTGCCACTCCACCTCGTCGATTTGGATGGATTGTAGAAAGAAGAGACGAGAAATAAGATGAAGCGTTTGAAAAGTGATTCAAATATGGCACGCCCTGTAGGGTGCATAAAACTAATGGTAGGTTTCGTGTTAGGTCTGGGGTCTACACATGACAAGACTAGGTGAGTGCCCTCTTACATGTACTAGTGAGCATGTAAAACACATCTGCTATAAACTCATAATAACACGCAGACACCTTACAAGTGGACATGATAAGACAGGGAAAATTAGCCATTTATTGTTTTAACCTAATGGCTTAACATGGAACCTAGCCAATTATTCTCTTAACCGTGCGACTAACATGTCCTCTACGCTGATGAATCGTGCCACGACGTTGACAAGATGCGGAACTCCTCGTATTATAGCATACATTTCCTCTCCAAGGTTGCTTTTGGATCAAGGCTTCTGATGCATCATTGGTTATACATCTATTCAGGATTACCAACTAACCTGATTTCAGAGCTTTGTCTAGATCAGCCATAACATTGCTTCCAAAAGCGTTTGGTATCTTTCACCTGTTTCTTCCTGGCCTGCTGACATGTAAAGCCCCGAGACATGCTGCTTTGTCTGGGACCTAATCCAGTTCGTACGAACGGGAAAAGATGATTAGTATTTCTAGACTTGTTAACTGTGCACTTTAGACATCGCCGATCGGGCCGAAAACGAGGTTTAGTTAACAGATTAGTATTAGATTGCTTCGGTCCTACAGCAGTCACTGTTGTTTAACATATCAGGATAAGTTGCTGTTCATCTTCTCCCGCCAACTCCCCGTGTGTTGACAACTCCAAATTTGACAGTCCCTAACTGGAGTTTTTTCTAAGCTATCTTTTTCATCAGCTCAGCTCACATGCTAAGGTTTTGTGTTTGCTTTGATCTGAAGAGTTGTTCGTAGGAGCATATCACTGTATTGGCAGTACTGATTTGTCCTCTCCCAGGCCAGGCACGTAGAAAATGTCAGGAAAATGAGGCTGCGGTACAATCATTTGTCTGTCCTCGTGATTCTCTTAGTGAATGACATGCTGTTATCATGTAATCAGTTCGTTACTCCCGGCGTTCTCTGAATAATCAGCATTTTACATAGCCATTATCAAGGAGATCATAACTGGCCTTTGGTACATACTGGTATAATTTTTTGTCGAAACAGATATGCTAGTACAATTTAAATCAACTTTCGAGACTAGAACAATCACGTGATCATATAGGAAAATTTTCTTCTGTACTGAGAACAGTTTTGTACACATAGCGCAGGATCTCTGATCCTGAAACTTCCATTAGGTAGCCAAAAGGTTCCAGTCCTGTAACTGAAATCGCCGGTCGAGAGTTGTTCGTTTCTGTCCCCAAAAGTTCTCCCTGTCTTCCGGAGTTTCCGAGCGCTGCGTTTCCTCAACGCCGCCCGCCGCGTGCAAGGCATTGCCTTAACAGTTTGCATCTGAATATATAATTCGAGCCCAATGGCTGAAGATGTCTGTTCTTTTCCTTTTCAGATAAAAGTATATTATACAGCTCTCCTTTTTTTTCTTCTGAATATTAAGCTTTCTGGTACTTACAGTAATATTTTAACGGTTTTGCTTCCAACCAGTCGTCCGGTTTTATTTTGGGATCAATCGACTGGACCTTTTAAAATATTCAGACGATTTTCTATATCCAGTCAATATATTTATTAGAGAAATCAGTTTTTGTTTAAGCTGTACTTTTAATCTGCACCAACATTGTGTTTGTTATGTGCAACTACATTTTGTGTGTTCTCTTATTCTCAAAATGTGCAACTTGTGTGTGTTGTTATGCGCCAAGTGGTACTTAAATGGACACAATAATTTTTATGCATTACTAAAACATGTTTTGATAATTTAATTTGTTTTCGTAACTTTATTTGGGCGGTTGCTCTGTAAATATGCAACTTGCATTTTTAGAATATGCAAATGATATTTGTTACTGAATATTTCTTACTGCATTTTTAAATTTTTTACTTTGGACAGACTGAAACTGCGTTCTACTTTGGAGCTATGTGCTCATGGTGTTTTTTTGTCACTAATTCTTTGTATTTTCGATTGGGGCGTCAAAAAACCCCTTTGGATTGTCCAAAAATCCAGTCGATCGGGGACAGCCAGACCCATATTATAACTCTACTTTTGGCCTAGAACAATCACATGATCATATTACTAACTATATAAAAGACAAGCGCTTTCGCGAGCCCTCAGCGCTCGGCCACTGTTCTAGAACAGTAGCTACAGTGTTGAACAGTGCCTCGGAGGGACTTAATTGTAATTTTCTGATAACTCAGGGACCTTATTGCAAAAACTGCCACACATCTCGACCTCTCCTCCCCGTGCTCTCCTCCGTCCCCTGGACGTAGCCCTACCCGTATGGCCGCCGCCGCGGCGCGCCGTCTCCGGCCTCCTCACGACGAATCGAGGCCTCCTAGACCTTCGCCGTGCTTCCCTCTCCCTCCTGGTCGAGTCGTGCTTGCTGGGAAGCCAGGAGCCCGACGAGCTTCGCCGTTCCCTTCCGCCTCGGTCCGCCGCCAACGAGCTTGATTCCAGCCGTCCTTGACCTCGCCTCGACGATTCAGCACCTTCTCGAGCTCCAGGGTGAGTCCCCGGTCCTCCAGGACCTCATTTAATAGAAGCCCTAACCCTACGCCCCAAATCATCCTCATTTCCCCCGACTCGGCCACCTCCAGTCCGTCCCCGCCGCCGCAACCCTCCTCGCCCCTGCGGCCGTGCCGCCTCCTGCCGACGCCGCCGGCCTCACGCCTGTCCGAGCCCCTGCCCACGACGCCGGGTCCCTGCGCTGGAGGAGGAGAAGGCCGTGCGCCCTCCGGCCGCGCCGTCGCCTGCCGACGCCGCCGATCCCGTGCCTACCCAAGCCCCTGCCCATGCCGTCGGCTCCCCGCGCTGGAGGAGGAGAGGGCCGCGCGCCCGCCGAGTCCCTGCGCCTAACGCCGCCGTCTTCTCCATCCTCTCCGGTCGTCGCCCGGAGCTCGGCTCCCGCCTCGGCAAGGTAAGCCTTGCGTCCTCTCTCCCCTACCCCCTCTTTTCCTAATTTTGTCTAGGTGGACATAGTTAGAATTTGCAACCCAATTTGCTTTCTCATAGACAAAAGGTGAACGGAAATGCCCATTTAATTAGGTTCAGTCTGCAGTTTCTAAGCTGTGCAATGCCAAAATTATCCCATAATCTTCTGTTTCAAACCAGCTATGAAACAGAGAATGTTGGTTAAACAAATTGTAAAATAGACAACAAAAAAATGGGATTATCACGGTGACCGCGGTTTTCTTTTTGTGGTTTTCATCAGACTACATTCAAGCTCTCGAGAATTAATATTACTGAAATTTTTGTACCAGGTGGTTAGTTGTGCCATGACAATGAAGTTGCAGCTTGATGATGTATTCTCTGATTCGCTAATAATCCTTCTAGAGTATTTATTTGTTGGCAAACCGGCAACTGAGTGCTATAATTGTTACTTGGCTAAACTTGGCGTGCCAGCTGCTTTATAAATTTTAGTTGGAGGTTAAGCAGCCTTCCAAGATTTAAATCCATTGAATAATATTTGGTAAATTTGACCATTATACATTTGGATTTGGAGGCCTTCTAGAGGTCACGCTGGTTACATGTTAGTTACTTCTAATTCATCTAAATTGGATCCAAACTATGCATGGCACTATTTGTTTGCGTTCGTTACTTTTTTCCTCATGATACAACTAATTGCTCCATCTTTTAAGAATGGTGATAAAGTTCACCATTCATGTCAGTGAAAATACAGTTTCGAAAATTTAGGATATTTTTGATCAGTATAGAAACTTCCCTTTATTTCTCACCTGACAAATGCCACTAGAGCTCTCCAATTTATCAGACATAAAAGTTTCATTTTCCTCATGCTCTCTCTCTCTCTCTCTCAAATTAATCCCTAGAAACATTTTTTCTTTGTGCAGATCCTACCTATCTATGCCGGCAAGATGTTTGACTAAAATCCAAGCAGGTTGCTCAATATTTTGATGAAGCAGTGGTGAATAGGTTCTTGGATTCAGTAAAGATCAAGGTTTACTTTTTCCTCCATTGGTTCTTACACGTTATGATTCTAAATGGTTATTTGACTTCAATTAGTGGCCTGCTAATTGTTCAATCTAGATGTTAATTGAGCAAAAAGTACTTGGTTGTCTCTAGCAATTGTTCTACACAGTATCTTCTGCATACCATTTTCTTTTTTGCATATATCTACACGGTTCCCAAGTGCATCTGGAGAGCCTCCTTGCCATTCGCCATTTCATTGCATACAGGTCAACTTTCATGCCTCCACTGCCCGTTACATTTGCTAATGATACTATTGTGGTATTAATTAGTGGAAATCCTCCATTTACAATGATATGTCACATCAATATTTGACAATATTCGGAAAGCTTTCAGGCAAAATTTATGAATTATAGATGTTCTCATAGGATTTGAAAATCCCTTGAATACAATGCTATTCCACATGGACTTATACATGTACACATACGGTGAAATGAAACAAACTGTGGCAACATCTGCAGCATTAGGATCTTATTTTTCACTCAAATAATATTAATCTGTCGTTTCGTGTATGCGAAAAGCTCTGTGCACGAGTCATAGAGTCATCTTTGGTTTCATGTCCTAAATGAAATCTAGGTAAGCATGTTATAGGCATTTGCTGGTTATAGGAATTAGTTCTTTTTAGCTTTAGTTTTACCATTCAGTTCTTTTGATTTCTTTTTCGTTCGATTTTATGTATGCTGATATTTCTTATCTGTGTTCTTTCTATAGAGTTCATTGCAGCTACAGAATAGTGGTTATACATTCTTGATTCTTCAGTCTTCATTACGAATTATTTCCCAACATATGAGGTGTAAATTCTCGCAACTATTGATGTCATCCTCTAGCCTTTCTTTCCAGAGTATGTGCGACATGCATGTAAGCAACCCTGCATGTAAGCAACCCATCTCTTACAGACAATTCCCTTATTGTAGGTAAAAAATTGATGACTCATAATTTAATCAGCCAAAGTCACTTGAGCCTAGATGGTCCAACACTCCAACACGAGGGCTATTTCATTATCAACTCGCGACCTCTGGCTTTCTCCATTAATTGACGCAATTTGGCAGGAAGATGATACGTTACTATCCTATATACTTATATATGTCATGTTAAGTTTCTATGTGTGGTTATCTTTGTGAAGTTAGCTGTCAAGATTTGCTGATCACGGAGTCTGCCATGATTTATAGATGTCTTGACATTTGATCATATATACATGATAGAGCTTAATTTTTTATATGGTCTATACCTTTCATTTAGCTGTAATATGCCCCTGTGTACAAGCTACTCCCATGTGTAAGCCTTCTATTGATATAAGTATCTTTATCTATCTAATCCTATGCATGAATTACTTCAATATGAATTGCCTCACTATATATATTCCTGTCTAACCTTGGAAACACTGTACTACGAACACTATAAATTTACACTGTTGTACTTAATATTACTACACGTAACAATGCACGGGCGCGTCATCAACAACAGCGTACACTGCCAATAAAAACATTCAAAAGAGCCGCGGCGTCGAAATTCCACTAGTATACTGTACTGACAACGGTTTTGCACGTTTGCTACAGGCTCTGATCCTGATTCTTCCATTCGGTGGTCAAAAGTTCTGTCCTGTCACTGAAAATCACCGGTTGAGAGTTGTTCGTATCTCTCCCAAAAGTCCTCCCAATCTTCCCGAGCTTTCAAGCGTCGCCTCTCCTCAAAACCGTGCAGTGCATTGCCTTGTTTTGCATCTTAATATATAATTCCAGGCTTCCAGCACAAAGTCTGAAGATCTCGGTTGTTTCTTCAGACAAAAAGAACAAGTACATCTCTGTGTCCAGCTTCAGCGAGCAGCATAAACAAGACGACGTCGTAGCTCAGTGCCAGCAGCAGCTGAAACACGCAAATCAACTAGTAATTGCCACTGTTGAACAAAGGCCCGTTCCCTGTTGCAGCTCGTCTAATCATGGGCGTCACGTCTCCTCATCCCCGTCCCCGATCACGGCCATTATTTTACGGTGGACGTGACGCCGTGGCGGTGGTGCTCGCCCTGTGCCGTCGTCGGACATCCACGTCAGGTGACATGCAGATCAGCACAGTGACACCACCCGGAGCAATCTACTCGGTGGGAGGAGTGAAGTTGAAAGTAGGTGTTGCTGGTGATCTTAACCTACTAATCAGCATGCTCATTAACCTACTAATCGCATCGATCGCATGCCGCTAAGCGTAAGCTCCAGTTCACTAGGGCGGCTGTATTAATATAGTTATCCTTGAGTACCCGTGATACAAGCCTACGCTCCTAGTCCTAGGTGTGTCGTTGATATACATATACTATATGCATGTAGATGCACCTGAGTAGCTGATGGTGTGAACTAACTGTTGCATCTTAGAATGCAGTAACTGTTGCTTTCGGATTTCATTTCTCACTTTCTTGTGCAGTAGGTTCACTGCTCAGATCGCCATTGGTGCTCAACTCTGTCGGATAATAGGGGCATACATATATACTAGTGGTAAAATGTACTTTCTGTTCGACAAGATCATACGAGAGGTACATAAAATGTTTTCTACACGAGTTGCAAGGAGTCGTGGGCCAGCTTAGCTTCATGGTGTCAGCACGCCGTAAGCACTGATCAGAAGTCATGATAACCTTGAGAGCCTCGTCTCATCTTCACCGGTTACTTGCGTCTGTAGGCTAGTCCTTGTCATGGTCGGGTTTAATACGCATTCTAATTAAGCACCGGGCACACCACGCCAACACACCCATATAGTTTTAATCGGCTTTGTGTTCATACGCGTCATACACGTCAATTTTCTCATTTAAACTCTTCTACTGGAACGGCACAGATTTGTACTAGCATCAGTCGGCTGGCTACCATCGACGATCACGCTTGCTTGACGATGACAGCAACAGCGAAACCATGTCTCATCACTTGTCTTAATCCTTAACAGTCTCAATTTTGTATCATATCGTTGTTTCTCTCCATCCTCCGATCCGCTGGCGTTTCCTACCTTGACAAGTCATCCTTGGCCTGGTCCAATCCAAGTGCAAAAGGGGTATATCTCCTTCTCCATGGATCATCGCCATAAATACTTTTAGTTTTCACCCACCTCCAGTTAAGAATCATAAATCTGCAGTAAGTGTTGAAATGAAAGGAGCTTAATTGCTTGTTCTTCAGATGCATGCATGCACTGGAGCAAGGCATGCGTGAGAACTGAGAAGAGACCGTTCTCAATGCAGTGGTTAGCACTTGGCAATGGTGGCTATTAGTATACTACGTAGTGCAGGAAGATAAGCATGGGCAATGGTGGTGGAGCAGATGCAGGCATGCGTTTCTGTTGGCCCTCTCCACGGCTTCTGAATCATGCATGGGAGCTGTTAGGTCAGCAAAGCAGGAGATGTACTTGTATTGCAAGTAAATTAAGTACTATCCTCCTTGAAGAGATTCTTTCCTGCAAGAACCACCAGCTGCATCTGCTACATATGTTTGAACTACTGCTCAGTCCTTGGTTGCACCTTACTACATGTGATGTCTGAATCAGCACGAACCAAAAGTTCTGGTTAGTCTATGCACACTTGCACAGTTGCTCCAAACCCAGCTCGTGCAAACCACTAAACTAACTACTGCTCCTCCTCTCCTTGATGCCAGATCAACATCGATCCTTAAATTCTTCCCTGCTATTAAAGATGCCTTTTTGGACACTTTGATAGCTCCCAAAGAAGAGGCTAATTGCATAATATACTACTCCTGATAATTAAGGAGCATAGTTTAGGGTCGATCGCAAGCAGAAGAGTGATTCGCCACGCTGACGGCGACATCGTGTCGGGCTCCCATTGGCCAGTGGTGCATCTCAACGCCTCAATTATACTGGTACCTTTTCCGGCCATGGGCGTCACGTCCAGTCAGATCGGATGCCTCTTCCCTGATCATCGCCATGTCAAAATCGACCCCGTTTTATTAAAGTCATGGTGACAATGTGCCGGCGCCTCCAAAGTGTTTTCCTCATTGCGCATATATTGGGATGATGATGCATACCTCTCACTCTCAATAATGGCAATGCCACATGAACCCCACATTCACCATCTCTGCAAGCTTCCCCCAAAATACTAGCTCCCGTTTCTTCTCACAGTTAATTCATCCAAATCTTGTACACCTGAAAGCAAAGAAAATGTGGCATGTCTCCTCCGTTTAGGGGCCACTCTTATTTTTTCTAGAAACCTCGAAAGGACAAGAGCACTGTAGTAGAAGAAATAGAGTTGCCCTGTTAATTACCAAATACAGGGTGGGCCATTCTTGCTTCCATGGAACAGGCTATACTGGCTAGTGGTGTAAGTTGTATGTCTGCTTCTTCTTCCTATTAAACACCCGTTTTAGGTGCGAGTCTTTGCTAACCTCAGCTTGCGGTAATGGCCGCCCAAGACCTAATTTAGGCTGTAATTAGGTTGTGGATTTGAAAGGGTTGGTCTTTGCAGATCGTGTTAGGTTGCTCCTGTTTGTGCATGCTCTCTCCCCTTTTCATACGTCCAACAAAACCAGAGGTTGGCACGGTTTTTAGGCTTTTTCGGCAGGACATGACAGGAACATCTCTGGACATGTCGTCTCCTGCAAATAATTATCCTGCTAATCATCCATACCAGACCTAGTAATACACCTAGGACTAGGAGGCTAGGAGATTTGATACAGTTCTGTAGCAGTACTGCATAGCAAATTAGCAGGTCAGTTTGTAAATCACTTTTTGTTAGTAGTACGACATACACAATAACTTTAAGGATATTTTGTTGGCAAAATAGCAGGGAGAAGGAAAAAAGTTTAATTCACCAGCTTCACTGTAATCAAGACTCCTGGGGACAGTTAATCGGTCTACCCTGCTAACTGCATTCTTGGAAGTTTTTAGTGTTCCTTCCAACTGCCCTTTTTTCGGTGAGAATGACAGATCCAAGAGGGAGGAAAAGGGATTGGAAAAAAGGTTGCTTTTCCCTGTCAGGCTCCGATTCGAATATGTGCGCAGCACTTCACCTCGAATCTTGACAGCATTACACGGTGGAAAAGATGTGGAGGTGCATGGCCTGTATATCTCTCCGACAGTAACATCCTGATCGACCAATCTCCCTATAAAACTGTTCCCAGGCAAAAATAAGTTGCACCTGAAGCAGCGTCAAAAAAAGTTGCACCAGTTTCTAAAAAAAAAAAAAAGTTGCACAGGAACAGAGACAGGCACCACACTTGAGCCTGAAACTCCACTGTTCAGGGTAAAGAAACATGCCTCGACCTTGCTTCGAGCAAGTGGTAGCTTCTGAAGAGCATAACAAGAATGATCTTGTCTCAAGTCCTAATCGATGGTGTCTACTAGGTATACGTTATTGCAGAAGCAAGGTTATGCAGTTCAATTCAGACTCTTCTTACTACAATACTGAACTTGTCAAGTTAATCTGGTTTCTAGATTCTTCAGGTCTGCCAAGTTAATCTGGTTTATACGCAGTTCCGACGTGAGGGCCTGCGCAAACCCTTACGCACCCTAGGGCAAGAAACATAAAAGAAACTCAGATGAATGATAGGCTTGAACAATTCTCTATGAAGACTAAACAGCTGTCGATAGCTTCAGGGCTGGAACAACAACACCGGCTGACAGTGAAAACGCAGGAGAGAGTGCATTATATATCAGCTATCCCCAATGCACACCTGGGCGTCAGTCTCTGCTGATGATCTAAAAATGCACCTGAAGCTCAGGCTTGTCAGCTTCGCATCGAACTCAAGTCACCGCGCGATGCTTTCAAATTTAAAATTTGAAACAGTTAACGCGGACACGAAAGCGGCGGCCGGTCGACGATGTGGACATCATCATCAGTAGCTTTAGCAAGTACCGTAACTGTGTGATCAACAATGATAGTACATGGAGTGGCCATTTGGTCAACTGGAAAACAATACTGTAACCGCCGCTCCTGAACAAAACCGACGGTCATGCGTCCGTCGACGGTGGTGGTTGTCTGGACGGCATTCTTATTTAGTGCATCCATGGCTACGTCATCTTGTCTGAACAGAGATGAACAGTTTTGCTTGCACTCAATATCCTCTAATTGAATACTACATGAAGCTGTTAATTAACATGCGTTTCTGTCTGCTGATATGGATCTTTAATTAGCTTAAGGCTCCTGGGGTCACACCGAAAGAAAAGGAAAGTTCGTCAGTTTCTTGGGTTGCAGCTCTGGACACCGGACATTGCAAGGTAGCTTAACCAAAGACTGGACAACAAGAGGATTATGTCGGCCAATTAATTCATGATAACATCTGAAGATCATGTGGCTGGGGAATGTTTTGCAACATTCAAGCCAAACACACATATGTATATTGCTTTGTTATATATATATATATGTGTGTGTGAAAAAGAGAGATTTGTTCGTTGGTGCTGCTGTTTTGGAAGCTGTACTGTGAGTTTTACCTTTTGGAGTACTAAGTTGGTGCAGCCAATTAAATCTGGATCGATCATGCACCGACCAGTGCTGCATAGTTCACCTGGCATCATATTAGGAGCAATTGAATTGTAACTTTCCCCGGCCCTTTTCTTTGCAAGCAAGCTAGAGTAGGAGCCAGTTTAGGTGTTCGCTTCACATTTAGGTTTTGCCTTTTTGTACATGGACAGTGGACATTTATTTATTTATTTATTGAAAACTCTAGGATCTTTTTGTTTCTTATTGACTTTGGGATCATTGTTTTTTGTTTTTTTTCTGAATTCTAATACCCGCACAAAAGAAGAGTTGTGAACTGTATTTCTAAAACAGAAAAAGGCGTTCCAAAGGTCAATTGTTTTTAAAGGCCAACTAATGTCTCCCAAGCTGATAGGCTCCTGGCCAATTAAGAATTTTCACAAAAATTGTAAAACACTTCAAACTAAGAATGTCTCCCAAGTTGTCTAAGTCTTAGTCGACTTAGATTTAACTAAATTTCAGTCAGTTACACATAATTGAAACTCATGTGCAACTTATTGTATCTCACGTGCAACTGTTATTTTAGCACGAATCGCGACGTAAATCTAACGGCTAAAGAGCCGAGTAAGTGTTAACTTTTTTTTTTGCGAAACACGGTACAACGCAGACGCTCACATATACGTGCACACACTCACCCCTATGAACGCACGCACGCACACCCTACCCCTATGAGCACCTCCGAAAGACTGAGCCGGCGGTCGGGTCTTGAGATTGACGAAGTCACCACAGATGTCGACGGGAACGTCGCCTCTCATTGAAGAATATTCCGCTTAAATGAGAAACACTAGTGTCAAACCTGAGGTTTGGACTCTGGTGGGTTGGGGGTAGAACCACCCTACTAATCATCTTGCCACAGACAAGTTCTCGAGTAAGTGTTAACTAAATCTCAGTCGGTTGCACATAGTTGCAAACCAGTACGAATCACGGTACAAAATCCAGTGTGACTCAGATGCACGGCGTATATGTATGTAAGAGGTCTGAAGAGAAAAACGCATGCATGCATGCATGGTTTCCACTATTCGTGCCGGATTACGTGCACTGCGCACGGCGTATCTATCCTATGGATCGGTGGTGGACGACTCATCCACACTAAGCTAGCGACTCAAAGAAATGTGCGGTGCGGTGCAACGCATCCTATCCTAATCCCGTTGGTGGATTGGCTCGGCTGCAACAGGAAGGAACAGGGACAACTTGATGGAGCTCCGGTATGTACGGTGGAGATGCATGGCTCGATCGGCGCAAGAGATTGTAGGAGGCCAGGTACGTACGAGTGCATGCCAACAAAAGATCACGGTACAAAAGCGCTGGTGTCCAGCTAGGAGTGTGTATATACGTCTGAGTTGTGGATGAGAGACGAGGGGCCGAGATTGATCTCGACCCGCGCACGCTCCAGATCGATGTCGGCCACGTGTGGACGTGGACGCGGCCGGGGGTTTAAAGATGAGATCCCATCGCCCAGATCGCCTTCTCCAGATTTCCTTCCACCCTGCCGATTAGATTGGCTCTCATTTGGCCGGAGCGGAGGCACGTGCACGTAACTCACGCACTCGGGCTCGGCTTATCCTCTCCCTGTCGCGCAATCCGGCGCCTGGTCCGGGTTGGCCGAGCTAGCCAGCCCGGCCCACTTGCCGAACCGCTTCGCCACACGATGCCGTTTGCCTCGTGTCACCGCCACTGCTCCACGTCCGCCCACCACGGCCTCTCCTTTTCGTGGCGCACCGCGTCCTTGTTCCTTTGCTGCCGATGCTGGTCGCTCGGCTCGCAAATATCGTCTTCTTGCTTCTCCACCGTGGCCAAACAAACGCCGATATTATGGTCACCTCTGCTCTGCTTTGGTAGTAGACGTCTGATGTGATCAGGCCAATGTTCCCGCTGGCCGATGGCAACTTGCAAGGCAATTGCTGTCAGTCTCTGAGCTTTTGCCCAGCGTTACCATAGAGATAAGGCGAATCCGCGAATCAAGAGGAAATCGGAACTTTCGTATTACGCGAAAAAGTGATCACACCTCTCGTCTTCATAGGCCTCGCTAGCACCATACCTTTATGAATTTCAGTGGAGCTTGCGTACGCAGTCTTCCTATATACACTGACGTGCAACTCTCAGACGAAAAATGCCGTATGAATGGTTTAATTCGAGATGTTTTACCGTATTGATTTCAGTGGAGCGCGCTTACGCAGTGATCCTATGGAGGCCCCCTTCTATCCACTCTTTATTGTACATCGACTAGATGAGACTGAACCAAACATTGAACTCGAAACTAAAACATTTCAGCAAAACAGTAAAAAAAAATCCAGTAAGTCGTGTATGACCGGTTATATGTTCTGAGAAAATTTCGTGCCATTTATATCACTCGTTTGTGATTTAACAGCTTTTAAGATCAAAACATGAAAACCTATTTAATGATGAACCACGTAACAAATGAAGCGAAATGTTCTCGTAACAACGGCCCATATACTACTTACTGGCATTTTTTATTTGAAATGTTTGAATTCCAAGTTCAAACACCGATCAATTTTGTCCGTTGAATGGACAGGTAGATGGAATGGGCCAGATACAACGTGACTTGACACAGGCAAGTCACTGAATCCCAGACCTGGTCTATCAGCATGTGCTTTCTTTGAATCACGAAGACGCATAATGTTGCATGCTAGCTCGAGAACAATGGCTCAATTCCAGGTGTCTACTATTCCCTAGTATTCTTGATTTTTTCCAGTTCTCCATTCATCCTTTGTAGTATTTTGTGGACTGCTACCTATTTTGTTGTACCGAAAGATATTGTATTGTCAATGTGGGTAAATGATATAGCAGCTTGATGGTTTGTTCGGGTGAGGATGAGGTATATATATTGCCACTCGCATAGTGAAGCCGTGAAAGTTGTTGGGCTGAATAAATCGTACCACATAACTTTCGAGATACACAATCTGCATGGATGATTTTATTTTTGTGTTCCTGTTTTATGAATGTATGGTACCACAACAGTTGTATAGGCAACTAGAAGGACACACCGCGCGTTGCAGCGGGTATCTCTTAAGAAATTTAATAAAACGCATGAAAACCTGAAGTTGACTAAAGAAATATGAAAGAATTATTTAATCATGGCAGTCAAAAGGCTGAATTTTTTGGACATCGAACGTATGTGTGGTTTATAATTTAAAGATCGTTATGATTTAGTGATCTACGTTATTGATATAGATAAGATTATATCAATAGGTTGAAGAAACGGATGTTGTGGATGGCTTGCATGAAAATGACATGCACATTATCGCATAATATTTCAAGAAACTTTTTGAGTGAATACATATAGAAGAGCCATAATATCGAATAAGAGCTATATGATTTTTATCATTGAAAATAATTGGCAAAAAGTTCACATGCAAAACTAATTTCAGTGTTCTACTTGCACATGATTTACTTGTGTAACTACATAGCGACATGGTGTGATCATATCATTCGAACATCAAACAAAATGAAGTGGACAATTTGATGGGCTAAAAATAAATGATGTGGATGTTTGCGCGTATACACAGAAATTGATTAATAAATGTTACTGGGATGACATGGACAATTGATTTGCTAAAAGAGCAAGTGATGTGTATAGCTTGCATGTGGAGATAGAAAAACATTAATTACACTTAGTGGGGTTTTGCTTTATAAAAAATATAAATAGATAGATAGATGTACTTCATATTTGACAATGGACAGTTTTTTATTCATGTGTAATTGTTTGTATGATATTTATGGATATTGTATTTATGCGCTCAAACAAAGCTTTCTTTATAGATTTTGATTTCCGTATTTTGCACTCCTCGTACATGCAATTTTGTAAAAGTTCATAGCTCAAATTTTCAGTATTGTTTCTGCGAATGAAACTTTCAAGTTTTGAAAATTACAGGAAAAAAATGATGGTGTACATGTTCAATATATGTATATAGGTTCATGTATTTTCATAACTAACGGATTGGCGTGTCTTTCGTCAAAATTTTGAAATGCACATATCATCCCACGAATAATTTCTGAAAACTCGAAAGTGTTCCATCTCTTCCTACCTTTTTTTTCATATACTCCCTTTTCCAATAGGTAATTGATTGTAATGGACATCTGACAAAAAAATCCAACATAATAGTAGCACGATCAAGTTCACTTGAAGATCGGTTCAAGGATTTTTTTTCTCGAGATTGACGGGGGGAATAAATCCCCACCGCTTGTTTCATTCATCGAAAGAGCCTGGCGGGCTATGTTCTTATAACAGAATATCAATTGTACAGGGGGATACAGGGAAGAGAAAACAATGAAAATACATGAAAAAATACAACTAGAATTGGGAACAGCAAGAGCCACCAAGAGACACAAGAGGTGAGGGGTGTAGTCGAGAGATCACAATGCCAAGACTCGGCAATCAGCCTCACGCACCGCACCGGCGTACGACTCAAGCCCCAGGCACAACTCAGGAGCACCACCATCATCATCGGAGTGTCAAGCCTAGCACCAAGCACTACCCTAGATAGGGAGCTCCGCCACGGAGGTCGAGACGAAAAGCAGGTGGGGGAGACACACATTGCGTCGTCATCGAGCAAAGGTAAGCCGAGACGCCACCAAGAGCACGAAGCTCCCACACCGCAACAGCAACCGCTGGAGGGTCTTGGGCAAGCACATCCAAGTGACCGGAACCGCGAGAAGACCTGCCAAGGAGGGAAACACACCACCATCGACCCCGAGATGGGCGCACCAACACCACCAAACACAGCACTAACAACCCCATGCCACAGCAAAAGCCATCGTTGGGTCTCCAAGATGACGCCTTCAGGGAGAACGTGATGTCGAGGTCACAACACCGCCATCCGATCCGGCAAGCCGAATCATGGGTTTTCACCCGGAAACCACAAGGCAGTGAACCGGATGTGCTCTAGCTCCACAACGGCACCTCCAATGAGGAAACAATGTCAAAGACATTGCTGCCGCCGGCAACGGCAAAAAGTCGTTGTAGGTTCTCACCCGGAGTTTGAGCACAATCCAGTCGACCACCGCCACCAGCCGCCGCAGTCTCCACGCCTCACGGAGACCACCTGCCGCAACCTTCAGCACAAGGCACCGGATCCACCCGGGCTGCCGGACGCAGCACAAGCACTGTTCCCAGCCGAGCACCATGCCGGGGAGGAGCAGAGGAGTGCTGCCCGAGGCCAGGAACCACCACGGTTCCGGGCTGCAGCCGAACAACACGCACCGACGCGCACCGTGCGCGCCACTGCTGTCGTCGAGGAAGGCCGGCTCCGAACGCCCGAAGTGCCGAAAAAGGTGGAGCATTGCTACTGCGGCGCCGGCCCATCCGGAGCCCAGATCAGGCCCGGGCCCGCCGCCGCCGAGGAGCACCACCGTGACGACCCACCACCTCTCGCCAAGCTCCGCCGCCGAGCGCCGCGCCCTGTCGCCGGCCGAGCCCGCATGGCCCGCCAAGGAGAGGGCGGCGCACGCTTGCCGTCGAGCCACCGCATCCCGCAGAACCCGCCGCCCAGGGACCTACGGAACCACGAGGAACGCCCCGCCGTCGCCGTCGGCCGCACGAGCTTCGCGCCGACGGCTTCCTCCGGCGGCGACGCGGGCACGGGGTGGAGGGAGGCGACTGGACCTAGGGTTTGGAGGTCGCCCCCGAGTCGCCCCTGGCGAGAGTGACGCGGGTTTTTTTTCGCTAGCTCCGATCGGTTCAAGGAATTAAACAGGCGTGTACTGTCCTCCTGAAATTCAACTTCTGATACCATCCCCTTTCGCTAGCCGATGGGCAAAACAGAAAGCTAGATCCACGTGAAGCTAGCATCTTGGCGTTTTGCACGAACTCCGCACCTCTTTCTCAAAGGAGCCCTCGAGGCCGGACAACACATGCATCGCATTTCATTTCTTCAGGAAGGAGAAAAGAAAGATGAAAGCTCCTCCTCGGGTCCGTGCAACTCCACCCCCATCCCCCGTCGGGCAGGCCCTGCATCGGAATCACATCCTCTTTTCCGCGAGTTCAGAGAAGGCCGCCCGTGGCGCTGTTCTGCTCCTTTTCCTCTTTCTCGGACAGATAAACAATCCGACTTGTTTAGAGCAAGTACAATAAGCCTAGTCAGCTGGCTATAAGAGTTGCCATGTCACAAAAAATCTGAGGTGGAAAAAAGAGAAAGGATGAGAGAGAATGAAGCGGGCGCTTCACGAGCCGCCCGGCTATAGCACGCCATGCGAGGAAAAAGCAGCTCACATGCAGCATGCACCAATCCTGCTTGTCGCCCACCTGCTACATTGCCACTTAAATATTCAATTAAACCACTGTACAGCCCGTGTAAGAGCCTGCTTATTATACTTAAGCTGGCTTTAGGGTGACTATAGGTGATTTGGCATCGCTATACAGCCGGCAGCCGGCTCTGTTGTTGTCCTTGCTCTTATAGATACAGATAGATAGAGGCGAATAAATAAAGCGAGACGAGGAGCGACATGGCGACGCAGCCGCAATAAAGAAAGGCGCGCTCGCGTCATGGTCAAAGAGCGGCAGGGGGAACCCGAGGCGCGACACATGGAGATCATGGCGCCGCGCGCCGCCCCCAACGAGGCCCAGCCCAACCCAACTGCTCGGTCGAAAGTCTGAAACTGAAACCCACCGGCCGGCGGAGGAAAGTCTGAAACTGAAACCCACCGGCCGGCGGAGGGCGACGCGACGCGGTCGGCCTGGGTAGATGGCCAGTAGACGGATAGGATATACAAGGTCATCTCTTGTCTGGCCGGCCGGTGGGGGGCTGTCAATGCCAACCTGCCTCGCCGTCACCACCGCAGCGAAGATGCCGAAGGCAGAGATGGCGCTCCCGGTTCTTGTCCTCTTCACTCACGATGCAAACCGTATTTATTTTCCTTGAGGTTTCCAGTGGCGGCATATACGTATGGATTATCACGTGAGGGTCAGTCAGACGTGCGATCCGGTTCCCTGTCGAGCAAGAAGAAAGCATATCTTTTCTTGATTTGTTCCCCGTAGGAAACGATTTATTCGATTTCGGGCATAATTTTCGACAAGGGTTGCGTAAAGAAACCGAGGATCGGTTTTTGTTGCTCGAGGCTGGAGCTTCACAAACTCTGTCAAGGAGACAAGGAGTAGCGTCCAAACCGTCCGCGTCCAATCAGGCCGAGCGCGCACGCACGAGACTACTGAGTACCCGTTACTCTCTAGAACTAGAATCTCACAGTCCAAGACTCCAAGTGTTTCCAGTATTATTACGCCGTCGTGGATTATTCAGAAAACGCAACGCATGCAACGTAAATTCAACCGAGCCTCCAATGGAAACAACGGTTGTATCACTGCACACTCCATCTATGCCCCGTACTCCACTTTTTCCTTGTATGAGCACACGTAGCGCACGAACACGGAACATCATTGACCCCAACTTCTGAACATATAATCTCCATGTTTTCTACCATTGTGTTGTCATTCTATTATTTTTCATATACGTTTAAAAATGTGGGCCCACGTTCCGATATGTTGTTAAGACCCTAATCATCTATTTGATCTAGCTGGCAACTTATTATCAAAAACTGGAAGCAAGCTGCAAAAAATATTTTCATTCTATATTTTGTTTAACTTTGACAACAAACATTGGCGTACTCTGCAATTTTTTCAGTGAGCAATAAAAACAAAGGGTACTGTACTTGGCAGTAGTATATCATCCCGTTGCACACTCCGTCTACGCCCCGTAATCCATTTTTTTCCTTGTAAAAGCGCATGTACAGCACGAACATCATTGACCCCAACTTTTGCATATCATATTCCACATTCAACCAAGCAAGAAAATTGCGCATAACAGCAATGTTTGATGTCAAATTTGCACAAAATACATAATACCAATATGTTTTGCACCCTACCCAACTTTTGGAATAATACTCTCAAAAAAACTTGTAATAGAACTGTCATTTATTAATTTGTCATATAACTGTACTATACGTATACAAATATGGGTCGACATGATCAGATACGTTGTTAAGACTCTAAATCATCTATTTGGGCTAGATGCAACATATTATCTCAAAAGTTAGAAGCCGCAGAACATATTTTGATTACGTATTTTGTTCAACTTTGACACAAACATTGGTGTTATGTGTAATTTTCTCACCGAGCAATAAAAACAAGAAAAGGGTACCGTATTTGGCAGTAGTATATCATCCCGTTGCACACTCCATCTATGCCCCTACTCAAAATTTTCCATGTAAAGCACACGTACAGCACGAGCATCATTGACCCCAGACACACAGACCGTATAAATAAAAGTAAAAAGTAAAAGCGTACGCAAAGAGACTGAAACTGCCATGGCAAATAATAATGTCCTTATTTTCCGCAGGGCTTTCAGCAAAGCCAGCCCAGGGAGCATTCATTCATGCCCCTCGAATCGAACTGCTGCCGTTGCAATTGCATTCATGCCCTGCGCTGCGCCTCAGACTATACTGCCAGTCCTAGCAGCAGCACTACAGAAGGAGGAGATAAAAAAGTTAAGGTAAAAGTTAAAACGGATAAAACCAAGACTCGTCTTACACCCGGGCCCCACGCCACCTCCTCGGTACGGAACCGATACGCGCCTCCTCCCTCTCGCGTGTATATAAAGGCCATCCTCCTGCTATCCCTTTTCCGCACCCCATCTCCTTCCTTCCACACCGCCCGCTTCTCCCCGTCCCGCGGCCGTTTCCCCTCCTCCGGAGACCACCACGGCTCGCGCGGCCAAGACGACCGCCATGAGGACTAGGAGCGGCTCTCTCTATCTCGGTCGCCACGAGCAGGCTGCTCCTTTGGCCGGGCAGAAGAGGAAGAGGTCCGCCGCCGCCGGCGAGGGGTGTTGTGGGCCACTGATGAAGAGGCAGGCTGGGGGACCGGACTACCTGGACGGGATACCCGACGACCTCTTGCTCTCCATCCTCTCCAACCTCGCCGCCTCTGCCTCCGCACCGGCCGACATCCTCTCCGTCCACCTAACGTACGCCCGCACCCCTGCTCCATCCATTAGTTCATCCGCTTGCCTCTCTCCTTCTCCTTCGTCATGTTGCAACGGCTCTGCTCCTCGCGTGTTCTTCTGGAACACTCGTGGGACAGCGGCTGCTCTGCAGTAATGGAAGTGGAGGATTGGGATAAAGCTTGACAGTATCAAGGATGGCCACTAACAGCGCTTCTCATCTTTTGACGTTTCAGGTGTAAGAGGCTGAACGGGCTGGGCCAGCAGGACATGGTGTTTGCAAAGGCCTCCCCGGCGTCGCTGGCCGTGAAGGCGGCGGCGTGGTCGGAGCCGGTGCAGCGGTACTTGAAGCGCTGCGCCGACGCGGGCAACCTCGAGGCCTGCTACATTCTCGGCATGGTACGAGTCCACGACGAAACCTACTGTTTGTGTTCGATTTTTGTTGAACATGCCTGCATGCGTGTCGAGATGAAGTGCTGATGAGTGTTTGTTCCTATGTGCAGATCCGGTTCTATTGCCTGGGCAGCCGTAGCGGCGGCGCGGCGCTGCTCGCGAAGGCGGCCGTCGGCGGGCACCCGGCGGCGCTGTACTCGCTGGCTGTCATCCAGTTCAACGGGAGCGGCGGCGCCAAGTCGGACCGCGACCTCCGAGCGGGTGCGGCCCTGTGCGCGCGGTCCGCCGCGCTGGGCCACGTCGACGCGCTCCGCGAGCTCGGGCACTGCCTCCAGGACGGCTACGGCGTGCGCCGCGACCCAGCCGAGGGACGACGCCTCCTCGTCGCCGCCAACGCCCGCGAGCTCTCCCTCGCTCTCGCCGCCGCCAGCGCAACCCACTCCTTCACGTCTCTTCCTCTGAGCGCCGTCGCGGTCGGTGGCGTCGGCGCTGCAGGTTGCCCTCTGCTCTCGGACTTCGGGTGGAGCCTCCCGGAGGCGGAGCCCCACACGGCGAACCAGTTCATGTCGGACTGGTGGGCGTCGCGCGGGGTGCAGGCGTGCTCCAAGAAGGAGGCAACCGGCGGCGACAGCGACGGCGAGCTCCGGCTCTGCTCGCACATGCGGTGCGGGCGCAAGGAGACGAGGCGGCACGAGTTCCGGCGCTGCTCCGTGTGCGGCGCGGCCAACTACTGCTCCCGCGCGTGCCAGGCGCTCGACTGGAAGCGCGCCCACAAGGCGCAGTGCGTGCCCATGGACCGCTGGCTCCTCGGCGCCGCCGCCGGCGACGCCGCGGCCCAGTGACAACAACAACGGGCAACATAGTAGCAGCAGCAGCACTACTTACCGGAGTAGTACTAGCTACCCCACCGGCGTCGTTCGTGGTTCACGGCGCAACCGGTGGACCAGGCGTAGCGGAAGGAGAGAGAGGAAGCGTTTTTTTTTTCTGCGGCCGTTTGAGTGTCGTCTTGTCAGATGTACGTACTCTACTAGGGAACCGCAGACGCGAGATTCTACCGCGGCCACTTCTTAACTAGCCTCTCCGTCAATTAAGATCGAAATCCCGGCAATGTTTTTTGAACCAATTTTTTTTTTGGAGTTCTCAAGATGTTTAAACTTGTCGCTTTGTGGCTGGGCGTTTTGGATGGATGCTGTACGGGGTAGAGTAGAGTACAGCAGGGACCCCTACGTGCCGAACGCAATCAGATAATCGGTGGCCGTGCCGTGGCGCCGTTTCTGGTGTTGGAGGTTCGAGACAAGTTGGAGCTATCCCTGTGGCTGCTGGTGCTACTGCTGGCTGGACTTTGGGAGGTGGAATCCATGTAGGCTACCGCTAAAGTGACACCAGCCCGCTATTTTTTTGTTTTTATTTTACTCCGTACTTTTTTTGTTTCCTAGGACTTGGAAACATTGGAATCAAATCAAACAATACAGCAACATGATGATGCTACCACTGCTGGGCTACATGTATACGCAACGGCCTTGTACAGCTGTATATAGAACTGGAGTACACGTCCGACATCAGGAGTATTTTTTGTCAAATCTGACCCTTTTACAAAAGTAATGACGAATCTGGCCCCTCTGTGAAACTATTTTCAAATCTAGCCCCTGAGGTCGGCTCCATTGAGGATGGCGCCGACCTTGTACATGTCGGCTCTATCCTCATTGGCGCCGACCCCGTTTTAATTTTTTTAAGTCCTTAGGAAAATTGTGGGACTTTCTGGATGGTGCTGAACTGAACAAGTTCGGCTCTATCCTCTTTGGCGCCGACCTCAAGAGGCCAGATTTAAAAATAGTTTTGAGAAGAGGTCATATATGTGTTTAGTTACTCAAAAGGGCCAGGTTTGTCAAAAAATACGACACCAGAGAAATGAAAGTCCTGCACCAGGACGCATTATTTTTCAGTTTTCCTATTCATAAAGTCGTAGAATCATTGGTTTTCCTATTCGTAAAGTCACTGGCATGATGAACGTCGTACGGGTGTCGAAACCTGTTGACCCAGCCTGGCGCTACACCAAAAACAAAATACCACAGTAGTAGATTGTTAGCGAGAAATTAATACAGCACACTGTACTTTTTCAGTTTTCCTATTACGAGGACGCATCATTTTTCAGTTTTCCTATTCATAAAGTCGTAGAATCATTGGCATGATGAACGTCGTACGGGTGTCGAAACATGTTGACCCAGCCTGACACTACACCAAAAACAAAATACCACAATAGTAGATTGTTAGCGAGAAATTAATACAGCACACTGTAATTTTTCATTTTTCCTATTCATAAAGTCGTAAAATCATTGGCATGATGAATGTCGTACGGGTGTCAAAACCTGTTGACCCAGCCTGGCGCTGCAGCAAAAACACAATACAAAGATTCTTAGCACGTACTACATGTACTGTGGCGGAGAAATTAGTAATACAGCACACTGTAATCTCTAGCAAGAAATTCATACTCTGTAATTATGCGGAGGAGAGGAGACGACAAAAAACTACAGGGATGATTTTTGGCATGTTATGGAGGTGCGCTGGTACAGAACGTGTTGAGTAAGAAGAATGTGCGTCGCGCTAGGATTTCCACGACATGGACATCTGCGGTCGTGGTTGCTAGTGAGGCCTCCAACGTGGACACCAGAAGAAGGAATACAGAGTACGTAGCTTCATGTGACTGTATTCATTTTTGGGAACTAAAAAAAAGTTCTGCTCGAAAATGAAAATTAAATGCCTACGCCAAGTCGCCAATGTAAGAAGCAAAGACAAAAACGGGTGGAGGATTAATTACCGGCAGTTGCTCGGTCAGAATTTCTGGTGGGATCCATCGGTGACGGCAGATTTAGACGATCATCGTCTTCAATGTATCCACCCCAACTCCTACTACACATGCAGTCCGTCCAAGTATCCCACGTCGCACAGAAGGAATTCCGGCATACATCGTGATGCCTGCACTATTGACCTTGCAGGCATTTATTCTTCTTTTAAAGAATTTTAAAACTATTCGCGAAACACAAAAGGATTTTAAAACAGCTCAGGTTTGTATCTATGCGAGTACCTGGGGCCGGGAACCGAATATCTTTTGGTTTCGTTTCGTGAGGAATCGATCGAGTATACTGATTGATTGACCTTTCGATGCTTAATTATCATTATTCCTGTTTTGTTTTTCAACTCAACCCGAGCATGCGTGCCGCGGCGACTTTAATCAGGGTTTCTGTTAGTTAACAATGCAATAAAACTGTCAGGATCATGCGTGCGTCCGGTCACTCCGATCATCAAGTACCAGTCCGAGTTCGTGCTGGCTGGTTGGACCGATTTAAAATGGTTTTTTGTGCGGGGTGGAGATCGGAGAGAGCAGGCTAGACAAGCAAGGTTGCTGTTTGTTTAGTGCATAATGCATGAACGAATGATTCCCTAGAGTAGTAATTAACTTTGTGTTTGCAGGTCATGCGTGGTGCGAGCAAAGCGAAGAGCTGGTTAGTCGCCGGTAGAATAGAAGTAGAGTGTTGTTTTTCTTCTGTCGTGATGATTCGGCCTGGGGTCAAGAGCCCCTGAAGGGACCAATTGATCAGTAGCGCTTAACTTTGATGCCCCTCTCATAATTGTTCGTAGCGTGGTGGTCAATGGCGATCGAGGGACAGCATCTCTTGAGATATGTGAGCCGGCTGCCATCTTGTCTTGCAGTAAATGACCATCAGATTAGGCACACTAGTCGCATGCATTAGGGTCAAACGGGTCGGTGTCACGTAAGCTCTGGTTGTTTGGCTATGTGCACGATGTTTAAAGCTTCTTGAGAGGATCTGTCTATTCGGTCTTTCCCACGGGGTTAGATACAATCGATGCAAAAGTGGTGGGTCTTTACTTCGAGCAATCCAATCCGAGTACCTATAAGTTCCAAGAGATCAGTTCAAGTCATCATAGTTGTCTAATTCCTTATTTTTCACCCTCGTAATTCCTATACAACAATATTTTTTGCTTGCGATGGTCTCTATACGAAAGAGGTTAACATTGACGAGGCGATTCTATTTTCGTGAGCAATCCTAACTTACTCAAACACAACCTTCAAATTTCGTGTTTTTTGTTCAAAGTTCGTCAAGATTGCACACGGTGATAATTCCTTAGTGATGTGGAACCCTAGCTTAATCTCTGCCTCTCTCTTTGTTTGTATTTTATGCGGTAGATTAACCATATCTCTCCTCCTCTCTTTTTGTTTGTGTCACTAGTAGTAAATAGGCTACTAGTGGCGAACCTGTTCCCCTTACCGCCGGCGAATAAGGCCGCGCCAGCGCTGTCTCGCCAGTGGTAAGATTTACCCCTGGCGAACGAGGCCACGGTTCGCCAGCGGTAGCGCATAGTACCGCTGGCGCACGGCGCCCGTTGGCCAGCGGTACCGTTTCCTGTATTCCTGGCGTTCATCAACGGTACGACTTATTGTTCACGAGCGGTAGATTTTTTTTGGAATTATTTTTTCCCTATATTTTCGTATTTCAGCTGTATAAACAATAACATCAGCAGTATATTCAGCTATATTTGACAAAAACAGTACACATACACAATTCCAGCAGTACAAATAGACAAGTTACCAAATTGGTGGTTCATCACATGCATGCTTTACAAACCGAAGTAGAATACATCTCGATGGAGTTCGAAAGTAGACAAATGACCAAAAGTTTTCATACATGCATGAATACATCTCGATGGAGTTCGAAAGCAAGTAGTCATCGATCTAAACTACATTCACATATATATAAGAGAATCGCAAAGACGATGAGCAAGAAGGGAATGTTCTTCCTAGCTTGTCTGCCTCCGATTTACTCTTGTAGCCTTTGTAGTTGTCCTGGAACCACTTCTTCATGTCTATGTACACAAGACAAAAATAAAAGCATTAGGCAAAGAAAAGCAAGAGTTCATGCACACAAATCAAATAATAGTTAAATGGATGCACACAAATCGAAAGAATGCCTCATAGATAGGTTGGACACACAAATAACAGAGATGGTGCTAGCGAGCCAAGTAGGATGCACGAGATGTGTGTACTCAGGACTCGTGCATATCACAAGGCTCGCTAGCACCATCCCTGGATCACACGGTGTCACAACATTTTAATCATCAGCATTCTAAGAGAAAGACGAAACAAAACGAAAATGATTTGGATTTGTGCCTCATACTTAGATTGGACACACAGGAATTTCAGGGATGGTGTGAGTGAGCTAAGTAGGATGCACAAGATATGTATTCGTACATATCACAAGGCTCACTAGCACCATCCCCTGGATCAACGGTGTCACAAACATTTTAAATCATCGGCACTCTAAGAGTTACAAAACTATCTAAACTAGAATGATTTGGATCGATTCATAACCCTGAATAGTATCGATCGACCACACACAAGTTCAAGTACTTTTGAAACTAGAGTAGCTAGGCAAGTTAAATTAGGGATACAGTTTACGAACACAAGTTCATAAATCATACATCGTCGATCACTTGTTGCTTGGCTTCTTCTTGATCGGCGGGGACAGGAGACCACCCTCTAACAAGTTGAATGGCCTATCATCACCCTACTTTCTTATACGGTCTTCTATCTCAGTGTTGGGTGGTGGGCCACGCTAGCCGTACTGGAAGACCCCGTCGCGATCTAAGACATCCCTGTAGATGATTCTCGTGATCGACTGCTGGATGCGACCGAACGCTTGTCTGATTTGAGCAACAGAGGCTTCCGCCAAGTTCTTAGCCCATGAGTCCAAGTTTGCCGGAATGTCGATTAACTTCCGTTTCAGCAAATTCGGGAAGGCATGACTTTGCTAAAAATGTAACATATGGAGTACCCGAATTTGCCGAAACGGAAGTTAATCGACATTCTGGCAATCTCAAGCGCCTCATGGGGTACCTGCAAACATTTCACAAATCCACACAATGGCCATTTCAAACCCCGACCGGCATCTCCGGCCGGCAACAAACACAATATCACTTCACCACATACACAACTTCATCACCACCACAAAAACATCCACAAAATCACATCACTCCACCACCACCACCACAAAAACATCCAGAAAATCACCACAACCACCACAAACTTTATCACCACATCCACATCTCACATGAAAGAACAACGGCAGCGTGGAGGTCCTTCTAAACTTCCTGCATACGGCAAAATAATGCATTAGTTAATTAAACTTCAACTTAAATAATTAAAGAGGAGCAAAAACAGTAGCTAAACTAACCTAAAACATGAGCTAAACTAACCTAAAACAGTAGCTTTTTGAAGCAAACTAGCCTAAAACTAACTAAACTAACCTTAAAAAGTAGCTTATTTGAACTAAACTAACCTAAAACAGTAGCTTATTTGATGCTCTTATGTTTGCACCAACACTTCAATTCATGATTAAATCTCTAAACGAAAATCTAGACATTGACGAACCGATTTAACTTCTGTGAACGAATCCGACCTTTGTCAAATGCAATAATCAAATTTTGTGTTTTCCTTCGAATTTCATGAAGATATATTTTGCAAAAAATTCATACAAGGTGGATCAATTCTAAATTCCTTTTAGATGTACCTTCATCTCACTGTTCAATAAAAATACAATGTAGCGAATCTCCTGTTTCTGTGATCACAACCTAAGGGTTATAAGTTATTTTAAAAGTGTGGATTTAAGCACAAAAAATGAGGTAAGTTCATCGTGCTAGAAATTTGGGTCATGCGGAAGCTAGCAGAAAATAAATTTATCTAACACATGGCAGCGGGAATAATGCTCACGTTTTAGATTAGTAGTTTCCCGCTAGATGTGTTGAAGGGTCGAAATCGATAAACTAGGGAGAATGATCAGGTTTCTAAAAAAAATCTTTTCTTTTCACAAGTTTTGGCCTTTGCGGATAAAAAAAGAGTCTAATGCAACTATGTGAAACAACATACATGACTATACAAGGTGCTTGAGGCATGAAGGTTATCACAAAAATAAACAAAAGTGAAACATGTCAGATAGAAATAACCGAGACACACGAAAATGAAAATGTATACAAGTACACTTCCTTCGGGGAAGAAATGCCAACATTAGAGATGTGCATGCTACCACGAAGGACCCTCAGACGTTATGAAGCTCACATTTTTCAGCTTGAGCATCCTCTATGAAGTAGGAGATCATTCACTAGTGCTAGGCCTTAATGTGACCTTAAAAGTCCAAACCCTCACGAGCTCCTCAAGCATTCCAGTCACCTAATCCGGGCCAACCAAAACTTCTCCTACATGAAGAAGTTCTCGAGATGCACTGTCAGATGGGTCCAGTTGAGTGGGGAAAACACAAAATATTTTCATGCTAGGGCCACTGTAAGATATAGACATAATTCCATCTCCAATATCATGGATGCTGATGGTAATTTGCTTGTGGAGCATGAGGAAAAGGCAGCGGCTTTCTTGCATTGTTACAAGACCAGAATGAGTGTCTCTTTTAACACAGCTGTGTCTTTTGATATTGCTAATAGTGTAAAACATGTGGATGGTTTGCAGCATCTTGGTGATCCTTTTACCATGGCTGAAATAGAGGATGTGGTCAAATTCATGAAACCTGATAAAGCCCCTGGACCTGATGGGTTTACTGGACTTTTTGTCAAGCATTGTTGGGATATTATTAAGGCAGATTTCATAAATCTCTATGATGATTTCTCAGCTGGGAAGAGCTCTTTACAGAATATAAATGGATCATACATCACACTTGTGAAAGGGCATGTGTTGCCCCATGCGTGGTTTTGGTAATTAATGACAATCCTTATGGACTAATGTTTGCATTGAGATATTCTTGTAGATCTTGTCCATAGGAAAAGATTTGAGTTCATGTGTTGGACTCTAGAAGATTACATGTTGACCAAGGTTCCCTCCAAGGGTTTATATGAAGAATGGTCATGTGAAGAGTTCAGCTTATTGCAAGCATGGCTTGGAAAAGAAGATCGAGTGAATTTCATGTTTATCTCCAAGCCATCATCTATATCAAGATAAGAAGATGAAGTGCAAGTGGATTCATGAAGACGGAGTTTAGCAAGGCTCTCCCATAATGGTGTATGGGGGATCATTTGGAGAAGTCTTCATCAAGCTGTGCTAGCAAGCGCAATCAAGAAAGGTGGTCCACTTGAAGAGATCAAGATCGTCATCATCTAGCTCAAGTGGAATGCGCAAGGCAAAGGTATGATCTTGATAGGGTTTCTATTTTACCGGTCTCGTGGTGTTAGTGGGAGACCGGGTTATAGGATAGACGGCGTACTATCAAGAGGGGCTCTCAAGTGAGTAACTTGATCACATCTTTGTGGAGAGCTCAAACCTTTGCATACTTGGCATATCATCTTTCTTGGTTCTTATTTGGCTTTTATTCATGTGAGAATTTAGAACTTGTGTTCATCTCCATACCAAGCTCTAGTTCATCAAAAACAGATTTCGGTTGGAAAACTTGTTGTGTTTTCGCGTTGGAAATATTACCGGTCCTCCTCGAGATAAGGTCCACACCTCCCATGTGTGATATCTCCTCTATATTTGTGACCCTTAATATTTCCAACCTCTTGTCACTACCTTTCCAACCTCGTTGGTTTCATCTCGTTTGGAGTTTCCTTGCAAAAGTTATTGCATTTCAGGATTTACCGGTTGTTCTTTTTTAGAGAAGGTTTACCTTTCGACATTTGGTTTTATCTTCACATGATGGACTATGATGTTGCTCTGCATAATCTTAAAGGGCTCTTCGTTGCGATTCCAACGAGCCCAAGATCATCGAAATCGGAGTCCGGATGAAAAAGTTGTGGGTGTTTCATTTTTGGCAGCTGGGTGGCCAGCCCCCAGGCCAGCCTAGGCCGGCCCCCAGGCTGGCCGGCTCAGCTGGGTGGCCAGCCCCCAGACCAGCCTAGGCCGGCCCCCAGGCTGGCCGGCTCTGCTGGGTGACCAGCCCCCAGACCAGCCTTGGCCGGCCCCCAGGCCGGCCGGCTCTGCTGGGTGGCCAGCCCCCAGACCAGCCTTGGCCGGCCCCCAGGCCGGCCGGCTCTGCTGGGTGGCCAGCCCCCAGGCCAGCCTAGGCTGGCCCCCAGGCCGGGCCAGCTCCTTTTTCCTGCGCTGCTCCTTTTTCTCTTCCAACGGTTATTTTTCCAGAGTACATATAAAAAGGTTTTTTCCCCATTCGTTTCAAGACAACCTTGGAGCAAGTTTTTCTTCTCTCTTATCCTCCATTGTTGACACTTGAAATCTTGCTCTTCCTCTCAATCCCTCCCATGGTTCTTGCTCATATTTGAGGGAAAGTGAGAGGTGATCTTGATCTACGTTTTCACCGATCGATTTCTCCTCTAAGTGAGGGGAACCTAGTAGATCTTGATCTTGGAGTTCTTGGTGCATCTCCTCTTTGTTCTTCCTCTCTTATTCCCCCATAAGCATTTGTTGCTTTGTTGGAATTTGAGAGTGAAGGATTTGAGCACTTGTGCTCTTGCCTTTTGCATTTGGTGCATCGGTGTGCTCTCCACGAGGATTCGTGGAAGTTGAAAGCTTGTGAACTTGTTACTCTTGGGTCTTTGGACCCTAGACGCCCGTGTGGTGGTTGGACCCTTGTGTGGTCACTTGTAGCTGTTTGGGAGCCCCCAATCCTGTTGTGGGTTGTGCCCCGGATCGTTGTTGAAAGGCTCCGGATTTCCGCCTCGAAGGATTCCGATAGTGGAAGGTGAACCAAACCTTTGTGGTGCGGTTCATCGGAGAATAGGTGGGCCTTTGTGGCGTTGAGATCGACCTTTGTGGTGTTCACACCTCTCCAACGAGACGTACTCCCTAAAAGGAGGAACTCGGGAATACATCCTCGTCTCCGCGTGCCTCGGTTATTTCTATACCCGAGCTCTTTACTTATGCACTTTACTTTGTGATAGCCTTCGTGCTTGAAGTATTCTATATTGCTATCACCTTGTTGCTTGTCTTGCTTAGCATAAGTTGTTGGTGCACATAGGTGAACCTAGTTTATTTAGGTTGTTGGCTTGTTAATTTAAACACATAGTTTTATTCCGCAATTATCAAGCCTAAACCGGAAAAGTTTTAATCGCCTATTCACCCCCCCCCTCTAGGCGACATCTTGTCCTTTCAATTGGTATCAGAGCCTGGGCTCTCTTTTTGGGCTTTACCGCCTAGAGAGTAAAGATGTCGTATAGAGAATTAGTGCACGATCCCACTCTTATATTCGATGGCACAAATTATGATGTTTGGAAAATTCGCATGCTTAACCTTCTTAGGGACATAAACCCAAATTTAAGAGAATTGTAGATATGGGTTTTTCTCCTCCAAAGGATTTCCAAAAGTTATCTTTAGAGGATGAGGAAAACTCTTATCTCGATACTCGTGTATCTAATTGTCTCATGTGTGTTTTGAGCGATGTAGTTCTTGCATCAATCATGCCTTTTCGGAACGCTCATGAGCTATGGACCAAGCTTCAAGATAAATATGAAGTGTCCAATATTATTGAGGATGATTGTTCTCCCTCCACCTCCGGCCGTGACGAGTTCACAACTTCTTCCACTTCACCAACATGTGTTTTGACACAAGGTAATGATATGGTGAGTGGTGATAGAAATTGCTTTGTTGATGGTGAATATTCTATTGACTATACTTCATCTCTATCTCATTGCAATGTTCTATCTTTGGACTTAAACACTTCTAGCACTCCAAATGTTTTACATGCTAGTGTTGCTAGTCCTTGCATATCATGTAATAGTTGTTTAACTAAATCTCATGATGATATGCTTCATTTGTCTTGTTGCCATGAAAACAATACTTCCATATCCTCTATTTCTTGTGTGGCTAACAATGTAGAGGAATCCCAACATTTGTTGGAACAAGACGTGGATCTCAATGGAGCTTCAAGTATCTCTTCACCATCTTTGCCCACTACTCATTTTTGCCTTATGGCTAAGGATTCAAAGGTTTCTCCACCTTTGGAACCCTCTACATCTTGTGATGATGTGGATGGGATTCTCATGGAGCGCTTATGGATGTTGAATCCATAACAAAGAAGGGTGAGATGGTATTTGGTGCTCTCCCCAAAGGTAGCAAAGCTATCCCTCCTCTAAGTGAAATCATTGTTTATGCTATTAAGAGTAGGGAAATCATTGAGGACTTGGAAACTCAATTTCTCGAGAAATGTCAAATTGAGAGAGAGGATGCCGATGAAAAGGCATCCTTAATGAATGCCCTTGAGGAAGAGCAAGAGCTTCGAGTGTCTCTTGAGGAGAAACTTGAATCTCTTGATGAATCAAATGATCTTATTATTGCTAAAATCATTAAGGAAAGAGATCATGCTATTGCTAAATATAAAGTGCTTAAAAAGGAAAAAGTTGAATTTGGTGTTGGCAATGCTAGACTAATTGAGGATATAGAGAGACTTGACAAAGCCACAAGGCTTTAGAAAGTGAACACTCTCTCCTTATCAAGTCTCATGATCAACTCCAAACTCAACTATCTAAAAATGATGAGCTTGCCAAGTTGTCTTCTTCCATTTCTAATGTTAATGATGCTTGTGCTACTAACTCCACTTCTTGTGAAGCATCTATTTTGAAGGAGAATGTTGAGCTAAGGGCTCAACTTGAGTTGCTAACTAGCAAGTATAGGAAATTGGAAGAAAGTCATGAAAAGCTATCTAGCTCTAATGATGATCTTCTAGCATCCTATGCTAGGCTAAAGTTAGCTCATGAGGCTATCATACAAAGGTAACATCTTGTGAGCCTCATGTGGACAAAGGCACAACTTCTACTAAAATGCTTTATTGCCATGTGCTAGTCCTAGTAATTCATCCACTCACAATATTGCTACATCTTGTGATGAATTACTTTCTATGCCTTGTTGCTCTAACAATGAAGCTCTACTTCCTCTAGTGTTTTTGTTGATACTAACCATGTAGAGGAATTAAATGAGCTCAAGGCCCAAGTCACTTCTTTGAAGAAAGACTTGGAAAAGCGTCATGTTGGGGATTCTACACTTGACAATATGTTGAGTGTTCAAAGACGCCCCAATGACAAGAGTGGACTTGGATTCAACTCCAATATCAAGAACAAGTCCAAGTTCAACAAGAAGAAAAAGGGCCAAGAACAAGTTAAAGATTCGGCCAAGATTGTTTGCTTCAAGTGCAAAGTTGAAGGGCACCATGTTAGATCTTGCCCTTTGAAGAAGAAGGCTCTTAGTGAGAAGCAACAAGGGAAGAAGCCTCAAGTTCCTCAAGTTGAAGAACGGCCTCTTCCCAAGAAGAATCAAGCTACCCTCCTCAAGTCAAGACTCCAACTAAGAAGAGAGGAGGAAGTAGATGTTGCTACCTATGCCGTGAGAAGGGTCACGTTGCTTCTTCATGCACAAATGGTACCTTATCCAACCCCATTATTATTGATGATGATTATTCTCTTCGGAAGGATAAGGTTGGCAATGTGTTTGCCAAATATGTTGGTACTCAAAGTGGTGTCAAGAAAAGAACCATTTGGGTTGCCAAGCCTATTGTGACTAACCTCTTAGGACCCAACTTGGTTGGGGACCAACAAGCTAAAACTTGATCAATAGGTGTTGTTGGAGGGCATTGGAGACTTGGCTACATCATGAAGAATTAAGGGATCTTCATCAATTATATTATCTCAAGCCAAGTCATTTGGATTATATTGTTCTATCTCATATCCAATGTTCCTCCTTGCGGTAACTTTTATTTAAATCATATATATACATTGAAAGTTGCTTGCACCCTTGCATGTGTTAGGTTTTGTACCTTGCTAGTGTTGTATGTGTTGTGCTCTCTACTTACTTATCTTGAGTAATCAAGTATGTGTATGTTGGTTTGCACACCATTTACTTGTTTTGAGCCTTATTGCTTTTATTTGATATCTTATCTTGTTGGCTCTCTTTTTGAGAGATTAATGGACTATCCTATTTTGGGGGAGTGATATGCTTCGTGCACTTCACAATCCTAAAATTTTGTATACATGAGGAATACCACTTAGTGTTGATATATTAATATTATCTATCTCTATGTGGTATGTCATTTTCATGAGAAATTCAAATTCTATAATGTCCATTAATTTCTTGAGTTGGTTTTATTTGCCTCTTGTTAAGAAAATTTGGTTTATCACATTATGGGGGAGTAATAAGCTTTGTGCATATTCCAAACCTAGAAAATGTGAACATGTGAGGTATTGCCACCTAGAATTGATATTCTTCATTATCTTTTCCTTGTGGCATGTTTCTCAAACAATTTCCTTCGTGCTTAAATGCTTTTTGCCTCTCACCGTTGGATCTTGTTTGTGATAGAATTTCTTGATATGGCTTTCCCAAATATGTTCTCATATACCTTTTGGGAAACAAATTGCTTCAAGCTACTCTTTGGAGTTGCTTTGCATAATCGCGTGAATAATTGAAGCTATCAAGAATTCTTATCTAAGCATGGCTTTTAATTCTATCCTTTGCCATATGCTTATTTTATCGTGAAGATTGGTCTTGTGTTTCATTCCTATATACCACCGAGAAATATCTCATATACTCCTTGTCCGTGACAAGTGATACTCATATTGTGGTGGAATTTGTAGACCATCTTCACTTTGGCTCTTGCTTTGAATTGCCTTATTTTATTGCCAAGGATTTGTTTTGATCCAACTCTCATTTGTCTTCCTTTTATCTTTGGATCTTTGTTGCTCTACTCAAAATTTGTTTTATGCCTTCTTCTTTAGGAAAAGCAATGATCCAATTCTTGTGCATTGACATTCAAAAGTCATACTTCTAGATAATGCACTATTCTTGGGAAGCTATCCTACATTGAGTAGAACACCATTCTTTAAATTGGTATTGCATTTATTGCTTTCCTTGAACATGACTAGTGTTTGAATAATATGTATGGAGAGTGATGATCCCATTTGTGTGCATTTTGTATTCAAATGCAAGATCATAAATAATGCACAAATCTTGGGGGAGCAATCCTATATGCTTTTGAACATTAGTTGTCTTCAATTGGCATTTGATCCCGATGACGTGTCTCTTTGGAAGACAAACATTTCTCGTCTTGGTACTTTGTGCCGTCATGAGAAGTGTAGAGGGTTTGGTTTATTCCTTGATGATATTTTCATCAATTGGTATCTTACTTTCATTTGGCATCTTTTCAACGTGGTATCTTCAATCATGTGTTGATTTGAGTTTTTGATATAATTTGGACAATGTTTTTTTCTTGTCACACTTGTGTGTGCTTTCTTGGTTTAATTGGTGTTTTGTCCAAATTGTATCTCATTTGGTTCTTGAAAGTCTTGTGCATGCATATTTACTTTGTATATCTTATGGCATGCTTACTTTCGTTGATCCAATATATAGGATAAACTCCATCAAATCCTAAATGGCTAAGATGTGCATGAAATTCAATTTCATATCAATATGCACATATTTATGTGGAGTTTGTCCTATGTATTGTAGTTGCTCTAACTACTTTGGACCCAAATTAGTTTGGGTACCATGTTGTACTTAAATTTGTTTTAGGTACACTTGAGATGCATTGGAAGCTTGTCTCATCTACAAGGAAGGTGGTGTCACCATCTGCTTTTTGGAGCCAAGCTTGGATGATCGTAAATCTTATCTTCTACATCACCAATGCTATCTCGGTAACAAGTATCTACCTCATGCATTTTTTACTAGCCTTCAACCTTGTGTAGGTTGTTTCTTGGCATGAATTTCGTTTGTTCCAATTCATTTGGTTCTTGCAAAACAACTTTGTTGCAATTGTGGGCAAGCCGGGATGATTACATATCAAGGGGAATATATAATCATTTTCATGATTCATCAATCCCATATATGTTAATCTAGCACTTTCTACTCTATGTCTCACATATGCAATATTGATGCTTTTCAAAATCATTTGCCTTTTGCGATACTTGTTATCTTTCTCGGAGCATCCCATCTATCCTTTTTCCCTTGTGGACTTTTTAATGCTATGATGAGATTGTGTTGAAAGTCCATCTATATCCTTCTAAGATAAAATTGAGCTTTGTGCTATGCTTTTAAGCAATGATCTTATTGGTATATATATGACTTCCTCTTGGATATCATGTTCTTCACCGTTGTATCTATTTTGTGTGTGCATGTTTCTTTTTGGACTTATATCTTCATGATTGATGTCTAATTAGAAACTTATACACATGAGAGTAGCTACATCTTTAATTAGTATTCCAATCTTTTAGTGACCACCCTTGTTCCTTTTTGATTCTTTGGTGGTTTCTAAATGGCACAAGCTTTGTTTTTATTTGTTATGCGTTTACATCTTAATAAGCTTGGTTGGTGTTCAAAATTTCTAGAGGGGGTGAGGATTCCATGTTGTGCACAACATATTAAAATGAAAATCTTACTTTGTGCACGTACCTTGGGGAGTTCCCTCTTGATTTTTAGAACAATTTTTTTGGATCCTTTGATTGGTGACTTCTTTTGTCGAAGTATTTCAATTTGATTTTCTTTTGCAATCTTTGGATCCTCAATATAGTTTGATCTCCTTCCCAAATATTCGTTATTGGATATGTGCATTTGATTTCACTCATATTATGAGAAATGCACACATTATGGGGGAGCTCTTACTATATTGGCCATCTAATTTTTTCCTCCCATTTCGGCAATCGATGCCAATGGGGGAGAAGTTTAGATGGTTTAAGGGAAGTTGGTGTTATGCTTAAGGGAAGTTGGGGTTTAAGGAAGTTGGTGTTATGCTTTAGTTTCGTTCTTAAGCATTTGCCTTTCATGCTCTTGCATCCTTGCTCTTTGTGTTGCATGGTTGCTTAATTCATTATATAAACCCTCGTAAAAGGGATTGTCATCAATTACCAAAATGGGGGAGATTGAAAGGGCATGTGTTGCCCCATGCGTGGTTTTAGTAATTAATGACAATCCTTATGGACTAATGTTTGCATTGAGATATTCTTGCAGATCTTGTCCATAGGAAAAGATTTGAGTTCATGTTTGGACTCTAGAAGATTACATGTTGACCAAGGTTCCCTCCAAGGGTTTATATGAAGAATGGTCATGCGAAGAGTTCAGCTTATTGCAAGCATGGCTTGGAAAAGAAGATCGAGTGAATTTATGTTTATCTCCAAGCCATCATCTATATCAAGATAAGAAGATGAAGTGCAAGTGGATTCATGAAGACGGAGTTTAGCAAGGCTCTCCCATAATGGTGTATGGGGGAGCATTTGGAGAAGTCTTCATCAAGCTGTGCTAGCAAGCGTAATCAAGAAAGGTGGTCCACTTGAAGAGATCAAGATCGTCATCATCTAGCTCAAGTGGAATGCGCAAGGCAAAGGTATGATCTTGATAGGGTTTCTATTTTACCGGTCTTGTGGTGTTAGTGGGAGACCGGGTTATAGGATAGACGGCGTACTATCAAGAGGGGCTCTCAAGTGAGTAACTTGATCGCATCTTTGTGGAGAGCTCAAACCTTTGCATACTTGGCATATCATCTTTCTTGGTTCTTATTTGGCTTTTATTCATGTGAGAATTTAGAACTTGTGTTCATCTCCATACCAAGCTCTAGTTCATCAAAAACAGATTTCGGTTAGAAAACTTGTTGTGTTTTCGCGTTGGAAATATTACCGGTCCTCCTCGAGATAAGGTCCACACCTCCCATGTGTGATATCTCCTCTATATTTGTGACCCTTAATATTTCCAACCTCTTGTCACTACCTTTCCAACCTCGTTGGTTTCATCTCGTTTGGAGTTTCCTTGCAAAAATTATTGCATTTCAGGATTTACCGGTTGTTCTTTTTAGAGAAGGTTTACCTTTCGACATTTGGTTTTATCTTCACATGATGGACTATGATGTTGCTCTGCATAATCTTAAAGGGCTCTTCGTTGCGATTCCAACGAGCCCAAGATCATCGAAATCGGAGTCCGGATGAAAAAGTTGTGGGTGTTTCATTTTTGGCAGCTGGGTGGCCAGCCCCCAGGCCAGCCTAGGCCGGCCCCCAGGCTGGGCCGGCCCCCAGGCTGGCCGGCTCAGCTGGGTGACCAGCCCCAGACCAGCCTAGGCCGGCCCCCAGGCTGGCCGGCTCTGCTGGGTGGCCAGCCCCCAGACCAGCCTTGGCCGGCTCCCAGGCCGGCCGGCTCTGCTGGGTGGCCAGCCCCCAGGCCAGCCTAGGCTGGCCCCCAGGCCGGGCCAGCTCCTTTTTCCTGCGCTGCTCCTTTTTCTCTTCCAACGGTTATTTTTCCAGAGTACATATAAAAAGGTTTTTTCCCCATTCGTTTCAAGACAACCTTGGAGCAAGTTTTTCTTCTCTCTTATCCTCCATTGTTGACACTTGAAATCTTGCTCTTCCTCTCAATCCCTCCCATGGTTCTTGCTCATATTTGAGGGAAAGTGAGAGGTGATCTTGATCTACGTTTTCACCGATCGATTTCTCCTCTATGTGAGGGGAACCTAGTAGATCTTGATCTTGGAGTTCTTGGTGCATCTCCTCTTTGTTCTTCCTCTCTTATTCCCCCATAAGCATTTGTTGCTTTGTTGGAATTTGAGAGTGAAGGATTTGAGCACTTGTGCTCTTGCCTTTTGCATTTGGTGCATCGGTGTGCTCTCCACGAGGAATCGTGGAAGTTGAAATCTTGTGAACTTGTTACTCTTGGGTCTTTGGACCCTAGACGCCCGTGTGGTGGTTGGACCCTTGTGTGGTCACTTGTAGCTGTTCGGGAGCCCCCAATCCTGTTGTGGGTTGTGCCCCGGATCGTTGTTGAAAGGCTCCGGATTTCCGCCTCGAAGGATTCCGATAGTGGAAGGTGAACCAAACCTTTGTGGTGCGGTTCATCGGAGAATAGGGTGAGCCTTTGTGGCGTTGAGATCGACCTTTGTGGTGCCTCACACCTCTCCAACGAGACATACTCCCTTAAGAAGGAGGAACTCGGGAATACATCCTCGTCTCCGCGTGCCTCGGTTATTTCTATACCCGAGCTCTTTACTTATGCACTTTACTTTGTGACAGCCTTCGTGCTTGAAGTATTCTATATTGCTATCACCTTGTTGCTTGTCTTGCTTAGCATAAGTTGTTGGTGCACATAGGTGAACCTAGATTATTTAGGTTGTTGGCTTGTTAATTTAAACACATAGTTTTATTCCGCAATTAGCAAGCCTTTAACCGGAAAAGTTTTAATCGCCTATTCACCCCCCCCCTCTTTAGGCGACATCCTTGTCCTTTCAACTTGTGCCTAAAAAACAACCACCAGAAACTGTCAATGATTTTTGACCCATTTCCTTAACAAACACATGCTTGAAATTCCTCACAAAGATCATTGCTAATAGATTTCAGAAGGAAATTATGAGATGCATTCATGCCAACCAGTATGTGTTCATTAAAAGCAGAACTATCAGGACTGCCTGGCTTGGTGCTTTGAGTACCTACATCAGTGCAAGCAGTCTAAGAGGAAGGTAGTGCTATTCAAAATTGATTTTGAGAAAGCTTTTGACACAATTGAGCATGAGGCTATCCTGAGAATTCTTGAACACAAAGGCTTTCCCCCTATGGTGCTGCAATGGGTTAAGGAAATCCTCTCTTCTGGCTCCTCATCTGTGTTGCTTCATGGCATTCCTGGGAAAATGTTTCATTGTAAAAGAGGTGTTCGACAGGGGGATCCTCTCTCCCCTTTGCTATATGTGCTTGCTGGTGATTTGCTACAGAGCATTGTCAACTTGGCACTTGCTAATGGCAGCTTGAAATTTCCTATTCCTGTGGGCAAGGATTATCCAATTGTACAGTATGTTGATGACTGATGACTCCCAAGTGCAGGAGATCAATTGTAGTACCTTTCGAATAGAAAAGGTTGTCGAACCCACGAGGAGCTGAAGGTATTGGTTATTAGAAATGATAAATAGACAATAAAAGATGCAAGTGTTTTTGGTATTTTCGATTGTATAATTGCAAGACAGTGACAATGCAGCATAAATGGTAACAAGTAAAAGCTCTCAAAGAGAGAGAAAGCCCAATCCTCTATGTGTAAGAGGACAAGCTCAAGTGATGTGTAACTTATATGTGGAAAACGTTCCCGAGGGCGGCATGGATATTGCTAGGCATATAGATTTATTAAACAACACGTTGAATATCTTGTCTAGTTTTAATCTTCTTCGGACGGAGCTATTATTAGGTACAGCTAAATAAATAGACTAAACCCCTTATGATGGATCATGTGGCCAATTAAATGACAGCACAAGAATTATTAAGATATAAAATCCCACCATAGCATTACGCTCTAGGTCCCCGATACTAATACCCCGTAAAGTAACTTAATGATTCGGTCTCAGGCTTTCGTGTCCTCCCAAGTCTCCCTCACGCCATTACACTACGGTGTTCTCCTATGAGCCCATATAGGTGAAGTGTTGTGCAGTCGACGTTCGCACAACACCATCATAGAATCACACAAAAAGATAAACACTAGACAAAATACCAACACATGTCATATATAAATCATTGCCAATTCATCCTATGCCCTCAGGAACATACGGGAACTACTCACAACGTGCAAACATGGTGATATTCAGTGGCATAAGTGGTACAACACAATCTGAAAATATAACTTCACCACCAAATAATGACAAGTACTCAATCACAAACATGAATAGTAGCACAAGACAAGTATCTAGGGTATAGCAACTCTCAAACTACGAGGGGACGGAGTGGATCACGGAGATGATGATGGAGATGGTGCTGGTCTTGGTGATGGTGATGATGTAGAGGCCTCCTCCCACGCCAAGGAGGAGAGGTGATGACGATGACGATGATTTCCCCCTTCTCCGGAGCTCCGGAGCAGCAGGATCTGATCCCCCTCGGAGGGAATCAGGAGTTTCGCCGCCGCCGCGACCTCGGATAGTCTCGTAAAAATTAGGGCGTTACTTTTCGGGCGAGACGGAGACCTCGTTAAAAAGCCCCAGGCGAGGAAGTGCCCGAGGCTCCATTTGGTGGGTCCCACGCGGTCAGGGAATCTGGCCGCGTGGGCCCACCCATTTTGGGCCTCGTGGCCTTCCTCGCTTGCTTCTTCTTCCCTCTGGTGTTCTCCCGAAAAAAACCAGCTGTGCAATTTTCCTTTTATTAATTGGGCCTTCGTAGCTCCTGAAACAATAAAAACAGAAAAAGGAGGTTTTCTGCCTCCCAGAAATTAAATACTAAAAATAGGGACTTTGTAGGAAAGTCCCCTAAATCATCTAAAACATGTAAAAACAATGATATAAATGCAAATAACATCCTAATATGGTGGTATAAGTGGTATAGATGATGATATAAAATGCACGTATCAACTCCCCCAAGCTTAAACCCTTACTTGTCCTCAAGTAAGTAAGGACATAGATCATTACATGCATCAATGGACTTATGGTTGATAAATAAATACGAGCATTGTATCATCATCATATTCAATTGCAATGTAAGATTAATGAATTAAAACTCATACACATAAGGGCAGCATAAGTAGAAGCTCTAGCAATCACCCCTTACACTTTGAAAGCAAATAACCATTGTATGTTGGACAATTGAATCACACTATTTTTAACATGCTTTTGCTCTTATGGCTAGCATCATAATGTTTAATACTTTACTGAAGTTTAAAGACAAGATAAACTCTCATTGGATAACAAGTTAAAGAATACAAATGAAAAGACAGATATAAAATTATTTGCACCCTTGCTTCACTAGTAACTAGTGCAAACTTTAGTCATGGATGTTTCAATCAAGTTCTTATGCTCAAACAACCTTTATCTCACACTTTCCATGGCTAACCGAATCCTCGGGTGCCTTCCTTTCATACACTTTACAAGAGCATAAGTATTGACACATCCATGATCATTCATTTGCTCAAAAGATACTAGATTCTAACAAGAGTGTTTCATATCCTTTTCATTAACTATTCCCAACTTTTTATGCTACAAGACTATATCTCAACCTTAAACTTATTAATTCTCAAGTCATAATGACTCACTCTTTTCTTATTTATATTGAGCTAGATTCTACAATTGTCCAACATACTCAAGTTAATTAAATTCAAGGCAAGATGTGACTGAAACCTCTAAAATAAACCACGCTCATTTGCATGAGTGTTACCCATAAATCTCCAAACAAGAGAATCATGGATGACACCATACTTTAATATTCATTGATAAACCATAAGATAGGGATACATGATAATGCTCCATGAGCTCACACAAGCCTAAAAGAGATTGATAACTAAATGATAAAAGCAAAACACACCATGACTAGATAGATATGATAAACTAGTAAAGATAAAGACTAGGTGGAACTCCCCCAAGCTTGACGTTCTGCCAGTGCTTTCTCTGCTGCAGCCTCTTCTTTCTCATATTCTTCCTCCCATTCAGCCCTCTTCCATGGGAAAGGCCTCCCATTGTAGAAGGAGTTAGGTGGATCATTATACCTGAGGGTAGCAGCTGCTGCAATCTTCTTGAAGCGCTCTTCATACTCACAGTTTTGATTTTCCACATCCCACAGTAGAGCTTGATGCTTGTCCAACTCAGATGTGACATGTAGATACCTCTTCTCCAAGTCCTCCAGCCTCTCCTTGTACTCTTCAACCTTCTTCTCCAGCTCCAGGTTCATGAAGTGATGAGCATCAAGGCTGCGTTCAACAACAGTATTATACCTGAAGATCTTCTGTTCCAGGTCCTCCAGCCTCTCCTCCACCGTGCCAATGATCTTGGGAGCCTTCACCTCCTCTATGAGCATCGCGCCCTCCTTGAAGGACAAGGTCTTCATTGGTGCCATCACGGAGTTGAGGTAGCGGTTCACAACACCTCCCTTGGGGAAGCTCTCCCCCTCATGATCGGATCCGGAGCTAGACATGGCTAAAACCTGACAGACAGAAACAGCAAAAGCAAAGAACGCTCGAAAGCTCTCGGTACGAGATTAGATTGACGAAACGGGGTATATATTGACGGTTTTTAGGGCAAGACGAAGAGTCGGAGTCGAAAACGGACGAACGGGACTCCGAGGGGCAAAAGGAGTGGGCCCACGCGGTCAGGGAATCTGGCCGCGTGGGACCCCCTCTTTTCCTTCTCGAAGCTCCGTCACGTCCAATTTTCTTGTCCCACACGTTAATTTCCATAAAAAATGATGTCCGTAAAATATTACGCAATTCCGAGAAACTTTCCAGAGTAAAAGTTACCTTTTATTGATTTTGGATTTCTGAAACTGCAAACTTCTTTGCAATTACCTCCTCCGGTGTCTGTAAAATGAATTCCTCCACCTTTCCAATGAAGCTTTTTCCTGCAATATAATGTTTAAGGCGTTGTCCATTAACCACATGAGGTTTACCTTTCATATCACCATGAAGACGGATAGCTCCTGAACGGTATACTTCCTGTATCACTAATGGTCCCTGCCACTTTGAAGCTAACTTACCTGCAGAAAACTTGAAACGAGAGTTGTATAATAGCACTTGATCACCTACTTTGAATTCTTTCTTTTTAATTTTCTTGTCATGCCAAATCTTAACTTTTTCTTTAAACATCCTGGCACTTTCATAAGCTTCATTTCTCCATTCATCTAGTAGGTTTAAATCAAGAATTCTCTTCTCTCCAGCAGTTTTAAAATCAAAGTTCAATTGTTTAATAGCCCATCTAGCTTTATGTTCTAATTCAACAGGTAAATGACAAGCTTTTCCATAAACCATTTTATAAGGAGACATTCCCATAGGATTTTTAAAAGCAGTTCTATAAGCCCATAATGCATCGTTAATTTTAAGTGGCCAATCAGACCTAGACTTATTCACTGTCTTTTCCAAAATGAGTTTAATTTCCCTATTACTTAATTCAACTTGTCCACTAGTTTGGGGATGATAAGGTGATGCAATTCTATGGTTAACATCATATTTTGCCAAAGTTTTCCTAAGAATACCATGTAAGAAATGAGAACCACCATCAGTAATTAAAAACCTAGGAACACCAAACCTGGGGAAAATGATGTCCTGAAGCATCTTCATTGCCGTGGCATGATCTGCACTTTTGGTTGGAATTGCTTCCACCCACTTTGTAACATAATCCACTGCAACCAAAATATGAGTATGCTTTGTCTTTGATTCGGGGAAAGGTCCCATAAAGTCAAAACCCCACACATCAAATGGTTCAAGTGGTAAGGAATAGTTCATAGGCATTTCATTTCTCCTACCAATATTTCCTACTCTTTGACATTTATCACAAGATTTAACATATTCAGCACAATCCTTAAATAAAGTAGGCCAATAAAAACCAGACTGTAATACCTTTGCACCTGTACGATCTCCTGCATGATGTCCTCCATAGGGACTGTCATGACAATCTCTTATAATAGCCTGTTGTTCATACTCAGGTACACAACGTCTAATAATACCATCCACACTCTTCTTATAAAGAAAAGGATCATCCCAAAAATAATGTCTAAGATCATAAAAGAATTTCTTTCTTTGTTGAGTAGTGAAGTGTGGAGGTAAAACTTTACCAACAATAAAATTTGCATAATTGGCAAACCATGGAGATGCAACTTTAGCACTAGAAACATTAACAATTGCAAGTTGTTCATTAACAAAGCTATCATTAATAGGAATAGGATCATCAGGTATATTTTCCATTCTAGAAAGATGATCAGCTACTTGATTATCTTCCCCTTTCCTATCAACAATGTGTAAATCAAATTCTTGCAATAGAAGTACCCATCTTATTAATCTAGGCTTAGCATCTTTCTTATGCATTAAGTATTTAATGGCAGAATGATCAGTATGCAATGTGACTTTCGAATCAGTAATATAAGGTCTAAACTTGTCACAAGCAAATAGCACTGCTAAAAATTCTTTTTCAGTTGTGGCATAATTCCTTTGAGCAGCATCAAGTGTTCTACTAGCATAATAAATGACATTCAGTTTCTTATCAACACGTTGGCCCAAAACAGCCCCAACTGCATAATCACTAGCATCACACATAATTTCAAAAGGCAATTCCAATCAGGAGGTTGAATAATAGGAGCACTTATTAAAGCATTCTTCAAAATATTAAAGGACTCAATGCAATCATCATTAAAAGAGAAAGGAACATCCTTTTGCAAAAGATTGGTTAGGGTTTTGATATTTTGGAGAAATCTTTAATAAACCTACGGTAAAAACCTGCATGCCCAAGAAAACTTCTTATACCTTTGAGATCCCTTGGGAATGGAGCTTTTCAATAGCTTCTATCTTTGCTGGGTCAACTTCTATTCCTTTCCAGAAATCTTATGCCCAAGAACAATACCTTCAGTAACCATGAAGTGACACTTCTCCCAGTTTAAAACTAAGTGTTGGTCTTCACAACGCTGCAAAACTTTGTTAAGGTTGAACAAGCAATTATCGAAGGAAGTACCATACACAGAAAAATCATCCATAAAGACTTCCATTATCTTTTCAATATAATCAGCAAATATAGCATTCATGCATCTTTGAAAAGTAGCAGGAGCATTGCACAAACCGAATGGCATTCTCCTATAAGCAAATGTACCAAATGGACATGTAAAAGTGGTTTTCTCTTGATCATCTTTATGAACAGGAATTTGGGAGAAACCTGAATAACCATCTAAATAGCAAAAGTGAGAGTGTTTAGATAACCTTTCTAACATTTGATCAATAAATGGCAATGGGTAATGATCTTTACGAGTTGCTTTATTTAACTTCCTGAAATCAATACACATCCTATAACCAACAACAGTACGTTGAGCCACAAGTTCATCCTCATCATTTGGAACAACAGTCATTCCACCCTTTTTAGGAACACAATGAACAGGACTAACCCACTTACTATCAGCTATGGGATAAATGATACCAGCTTCAATAAGTCTTATTACCTCTTTCCTTACCACTTCCTTCATTTTTGGATGGAGACGGCGTTGATAATCAACAACAGGTTTTGCATCCTCTTCCAAATTAATTTTATGCATACATAGAGCTGGGCTTATACCTTTAAGATCATCAAGAGAGTATCCAATGGCTGGTCGGTGAGCTTTAAGCACATCAAGTAATTTCTCTTCTTCTTCAGCTGAAAGGTTAGCACTAATAATGACAGGATATATGCTCTTCTCATCCAAATATGCATATTTCAGATTTGTAGGCAAAGGTTTTAATTCAAAGCTAGGATCCCCTTTAGGTGGTGGTAGCACTCCTAAATTATCAGGTGGGATATGCAATTGTAATTGTGGTGGTTGTTGCCATAATATTTGTTCTAAAGCATCTTTTTCTCATCATTAAATGGTTCATCTTGATTAAGCATATAACGTTCTACAACATCTGTTGAAGCTACAGCTACATGAGCAAGAGTTTCAATTATATCTTCAGAAATTGGCTCTTTCACAACATGTTTATCAGCAAATTTGGAAAAGTTGAATCAAGTTTTTCACCAGCACATTTAATAAACACTTTCTCTTTAGCAAATTAATTTCAGCACCAACAGTTTAAGAAAGGTCTACCAAAAATGATAGGACAAAATGAATCTTGAGGACAACCAAGCACAATAAAATCAGCAGGATATTTTATTTTGCCAATCAATACTTCAACATCTCTAACAATTCCAAATGGACTAATATAATCTTTATTAGCAAGTTGAATTGTCATACCTGTCTCTTCCATAATGATAGGATCAATATCAGGCTTGATTTCAAGATACAGAGAATATGGAATGACACTAATGCTTGCTCCAATATCACATAAGCCATGATAACTAGAAGTCCCAATAGTGCATGATATAACAGGCTTACCAACCTTGGCCGAATTGCCTTTAACAACTTTAGTAGCATCTTCACATAGATAAACATCAACAGGATCTTCTTCATTTAATTGTTTGATAATAGAGATTTGACTGTTGACTTCCATCTGTTCATAAGGCTGAGATCTTCTTTTACTCTTGTTAGAAACAGCAATAAGTAAATTTTCCTTGACTTGGTTTGGATATGGTGGTGCCTCAACATACTCCTCAATTGTCAAGGATGACACTGGTTCTACCTGTTTAATAACTTTGGGTACAACAATAGATTGTTTAACAGGTTCAACATAAGCTTCAAACCCAGTTTTAGGAATACCAATATGATTAGCAAAAGATTTAGCTACCTCAATTATAACATAAGGATCAAGATTAAAAGTATCACTCAGATTTTTAAACAAGGTAGAAGTAGAGAAATTCTCTACACATGAATACTCATAGTCCAGATAGGGCTCATTACCTTTATCAAGATCCCAATGACCAGTATTCTCAGAAATAGTCTCCAATAAATTCCATGCTTCTTCTTCAGTATTATTTGTAAAGCTTCCACTAGATGAATTATCCAGAAATTCCTTTTGTTGCCTTGGTAGCCTCACATAAAAGTTTATCAGAATAATTTTCCTTGTAAGATCATGACAAGGATTCTTGCGGAGGAGTTCCTTTAACCTCCCCCAAGCTTGAGTAATACTTTCTCCCAGATGTGGCCAGAAATTAAATATATAGCAGCGGTTCTCATAAGCTTCTCTAGGAGTAAAATACTTAAGAAAGAAAACCTTCCTCAAAATACTCCAGTCCATAGTGACTTCTTCATCTAAAGACCTGAACCAAATACGAGCATTACCAGATAAAGACAGATATAACAGCTTCCTTTTTACCTGATCTTCAGAAATACCAGGAAGTCTAAATAAACCACATATAGCCTCAATTGTTTCCATGTGTTCACGTGCAGATTTAGTTCCATCCCTGTAAATGGATTTTTCATAACTCTTTTAACATGACCAACGGGAATTTTATATCCCACTTTAGGTATCTCAGGCACAGTAGTTTCAACAGTTTTAGGAGCATAAGCACTTTCATATAGAGCAAGATGTAGCGAGGCACGATTCATAAATGCCATAGTAGCAATGAGATAAAACAGTAAATAAAATTCACCTTTCAAGTTTCCTTACCAAACTTCTTACCAATAGCGCTACGCTCCCCGGCAACGGCGCCAGAAAAGTATCTTGATGACTCCCAAGTGCAGGAGATCAATTGTAGTACCTTTCGAATAGAAAAGGTTGTCGAACCCACGAGGAGCTGAAGGTATTGGTTATTAGAAATGATAAATAGACAATAAAAGATGCAAGTGTTTTTGGTATTTTCGATTGTATAATTGCAAGACAGTGACAATGCAGCATAAATGGTAACAAGTAAAAGCTCTCAAAGAGAGAGAAAGCCCAATCCTCTATGTGTAAGAGGACAAGCTCAAGTGATGTGTAACTTATATGTGGAAAACGTTCCCGAGGGCGGCATGGATATTGCTAGGCATATAGATTTATTAAACAACACGTTGAATATCTTGTCTAGTTTTAATCTTCTTCGGACGGAGCTATTATTAGGTACAGCTAAATAAATAGACTAAACCCCTTATGATGGATCATGTGGCCAATTAAATGACAGCACAAGAATTATTAAGATATAAAATCCCACCATAGCATTACGCTCTAGGTCCCCGATACTAATACCCCGTAAAGTAACTTAATGATTCGGTCTCAGGCTTTCGTGTCCTCCCAAGTCTCCCTCACGCCATTACACTACGGTGTTCTCCTATGAGCCCATATAGGTGAAGTGTTGTGCAGTCGACGTTCGCACAACACCATCATAGAATCACACAAAAAGATAAACACTAGACAAAATACCAACACATGTCATATATAAATCATTGCCAATTCATCCTATGCCCTCAGGAACATACGGGAACTACTCACAACGTGCAAACATGGTGATATTCAGTGGCATAAGTGGTACAACACAATCTGAAAATATAACTTCACCACCAAATAATGACAAGTACTCAATCACAAACATGAATAGTAGCACAAGACAAGTATCTAGGGTATAGCAACTCTCAAACTACGAGGGGACGGAGTGGATCACGGAGATGATGATGGAGATGGTGCTGGTCTTGGTGATGGTGATGATGTAGAGGCCTCCTCCCACGCCAAGGAGGAGAGGTGATGACGATGACGATGATTTCCCCCTTCTCCGGAGCTCCGGAGCAGCAGGATCTGATCCCCCTCGGAGGGAATCAGGAGTTTCGCCGCCGCCGCGACCTCGGATAGTTCGTAAAAATTAGGGCGTTACTTTTCGGGCGAGACGGAGACCTCGTTAAAAAGCCCCAGGCGAGGAAGTGCCGAGGCTCCATTTGGTGGGTCCCACGCGGTCAGGGAATCTGGCCGCGTGGGCCCACCCATTTTGGGCCTCGTGGCCTTCCTCGCTTGCTTCTTCTTCCCTCTGGTTTCTCCCGAAGAAAAACCAGCTGTGCAATTTTCCTTTTATTAATTGGGCCTTCGTAGCTCCTGAAACAATAAAAACACGAAAAAGGAGGTTTTCTGCCTCCCAGAAATTAAATACTAAAAATAGGGACTTTGTAGGAAAGTCCCCTAAATCATCTAAAACATGTAAAAACAATGATATAATTATGCAAATACATCCTAATATGGTGGTATAAGTGGTATAGATGATGATATAAAATGCACGTATCAATGACACACTAATTATTCTGCCTGCTGACCCTGTACAGTTAACAGTGTTCAAGGATCTACTAGAGACATTTGCTGGGTTCACTGGCCTGAAAGTAAACTACCACAAATCCTCTATGATACCCATCAATTTGGATGATGATGAGGCAGCTAGCCTTGCTCAAATTATGAACCGTCAGAGGGTTACAATGTCATTCACGTATCTAGGGTTGCCCATGGGGACAACCAAGCCCTCCATCAAGGATTTTGCTCCTATAATTGACAGAATAGAGAGAAGAATGTCTGCCACTGTTTATTTTCTATCATATGGTGATAGCCTGGTGCTGGTCAACTCTGTGCTGTCCTCTCTGCCTACTTATTTTATGCTTACTTTGGTTATTCCAAAAGGGTCATTGAGGTCATTGATAGGGCCAGAAGGAGATGTTTGTGGAGAAAGGATAAAAACAAACAGAGAGTAAATTCCCTTGCTGCCTGGGACATGGTATGTAGACCTAAAGATAAAGGTGGTCTAGGGATCATTAATATACATGTCCAGAACATGGCTCTTCTCCTTAAACATTTGGATAAGTTCTATAATAATGCTGACTTGCCTTGGGTCCAGCTTATTAGGGACTCATATTATTATGAAACAGTTCCTCATGCTGTTGTTCTGAGTGGTTCATTTTGATGGAGAGGTATCCTCAATTTGGCTGATAGCTGGAGGAATATTACCCATTGTGCTGTTGGAAATGGGCAATTGCTTTATTCTGGGAAGATGTTTGGCTCTCTATACCTTTGGCAACTAAATTCCCTCGGTTATTTTCGTACGTTAAGGACAAGATTGCCTCTGTCAATGAGATTTTTGCACTGGATCAGTTTGCAGATGCTTTCCACCTTCCTCTGTCAGTAGAGGCCTTCCAGGAGTATAATCTCCTTCAGGAGGAGTTAAGTGAGATTAACCTTCAAGATTGTGCTGATAAATGGATCTGTAATTTGAATAAAGGAGTTTATACTCCTAAGGTGTTCTATAACTTGCAGTTTTCCCAACTGTCTGACCATGGCCCTTCCAAGTGGATTTGGAAGTCGAAATGCATGTCAAAGCATAAGGTCTTTGCATGGCTCATATTACATGACAGATTGAACACCAAGGATATGATGTTGCGCCGTCATTGGAAAGTTACTGATGATAATAATTGTGTAATTTGTCGAGCACAAGTTCTTGAGGACTAGAGCCATCTGTTTTTTTAACTGTGCCTTCAGCAGCCGCATCTGGAATTACCTGCAGATTGAGTGGCACAGCAATCAGTTGGCTGTGTGTCTGACCATGGCCACTAAATCTTTCAAAGGTCCTTGCTTCACTGAAATTGTCACCCTAGCCTGTTGGATCATCTGGAAGCAAAGGAATGGATGGATTTTCAAGAATGTTAGGCCTTCCTTTCGTGACTGGAAGGCTGGTTTCATTTCTGATGTAACCTTACTTAAGTTTAGGTTAAAAGCTTATGTTCTGCCCCTCCTAGAATTATGGCTTAGCAACCTTCTCCGAACTTTTCATTGTACATTTGTAAATATTCTATGCTTTCAATAAAAGGCTGTGGCGACTCCCCTATAGTAGTTAAAAATTCAAAAAAAAAGTTCTCGAAAAGAGATAAACGAGTGAAGTTTCACAACCTTTTGTATTTATCTACGAGTAGATACCACCTTGATATGCTCCCTAGCACATTTTCCATGAGAATCTCTGACTTTTCAATAGTCTTGGAGACCATGATGTAGATCATCATGATCTTCATCACTAGTTTAAGCATCGTCATTAGACTAGCCACAGTGGGAGTACCATGTATTCTTGCGTTGTATGGATGAGTTAATGCTTCATGACGTGGAACGCACGTTCGCTGGGAAACCCGAAGAGGAAGGTATGATGTAGTCAGCAACAAAGTTTTCCCTTGATTACAAAACCAAGGTTGTCAGATCCAGTAGGAATTGGAAGAGCTTCAGAAAGGTGTCAGCGGCGTCGTTACCCGATCACTGACGTGGACCTGCACACACAATCAAAATACTTTGCCCCAACGAAACAGGAAGGTTGTCAATCTCCCCGGCTTGCTGAATACAAAGGATTAAACATATGGTGTAGAATATGATGATGAACACAAAGTAGCAACAGGAAGTAACGTAGAGCGTGGTGAAAACGGTGTTTGTATCAGTGTGGAATAAAGGACCGGGGTCCACAGTTCACTAGTGGTGTCTCTCCATAAGACAAATAAACATACATGTTGGGTGAACGAATTACAGCTGGGCAATTGACAAATTGCAAACGCATGACAATACAATATATGACAAGCACATGTTCATTGTTATATCTATTGGGCATTACAACAATATACATAGACCGCTTACTAGCTGCATCTATGACTCATAATCCACTCACAAGATAGCTTCCGGGTCTCCCATGAGTATTAAGTTGCAAGCAACAGATTATAGCATTAAGCGAAGTGTGTAATGTAAACAAACGCATTAGACTTAACAGCAGTACCCTTAAGCTAATCATCGGTTATTTTATCCCTAGTGGCAACATCACATCTACAGCCTTAGTTGTTTCTGTCTATCAATCCCAGGCTTCTAGAGGCATGAACCCACTATCTAGCATAAATACCCTCTCTTGAAGTCATTAGCATCTACTTGGCCAAAGCATCTACTAACAACGGAGAGCATGCAGCAACATAGATAAAAAATAATATAGATACATGAACAAACTTGATCATAACTTCACAATTCATCGGATCCCAGCAAACACAACATGTAGCATTACATAAAGATGATCTTGATCATGTTAGGCAGCTCACAAGATCTAAACATGATAGCACAAAGTGGAGAGACTACCAACTAGCTACTGCTATGGACCCGTAGTCCCGTGAAGAACTACTCACGCATCACTCCGGAGGCAGGCATGGTGATGTAGAGCCCTCCGGTGATGATTTCCCCTCCGGCAAGGTGCCGGGAAGAACTACAGAAACCCTCCCGAACTAGGGTTGAAGACGACAGCGGCCTCGGAACTTTTCGTGGATTTTTGCTCGGATATGTAGGGTTTCCCGATTAGATGCAATTTATAGTCGAAAGGGCGGTGTCGGTGGCCAGCCGAGGTGGGGCGGCGGCCTAGGTGCATGGCCCCACCCTGGGCCCGCCGGCCTGCCTGGTGTGGCCCCCGGCTCCGTCCTCCTGGCTGCTGCTCCGTCTCGGTCCAGAAATAAATCAGTTAAATTGGCGCCCGATTCCGAGAATATTTCCAGAATAGATTTTCTTAAAAACAAAAAGACAGCTGAAAACAGTAACTGGCACTGTGGCATCTTGTTAATAGGCTAGTCACAGAAAATGCATAAAAATGATATAAAGTGTAAGATAAACATGTGGTAATCAATATATAATAGGCATGGAACATCAAAAATAATAGATACGTGTTGGACGTATCACTTAACCACACGACTTTGTATGTACAAGGTAAGTTAGTGCTATCTTTTTCCATTCACGTATCCTCAGACAGATAGGATAAGGTTATTGTTAAGTACCCAAGTGGAAGGGTGATACCGCTAACAACAAGTATTTATCTTAGTAGAGAACCAATGTTTATTGAACCAATACTAATATCACTTCCTCAATCAAATTAATGGTACATCCACACAAAACACAAAACTGACTTGTTCCCAACGTTCAGGTGTCAAGCTTTCTGTCCCGCTAGTTACAACTATTAACATATAATTTGGTTGGAAGTGGTGAGATACAAATAAAAAAAGCACCAGTGAGCAAGTGATGGCGATAAACGAGTAAACGAGGTAAAAAATGTATTTTTTTGGCCCGGGATTGTAACACCTTGGCCATTCCCCGTGGCGGCACTTGTTTCCCCTGAAACCAAGACTAGTATACACTGCGCACTTTGTTCTCACTCTTGCGCACTCGGGAAAGACTTCCTGGTCGGCGACCCATTGGTCACCCATCTCTAAATTGCTCCGAGCCAAGTATGGTTAACATCGGAGTTCTTTCGAGAAGACATTCTCGAAAGAAGTTGCTTCTTGTTGATATGAGTATTCTATCAATCCTATTAAGCCGTAGGCCAGGATCTCAAAGGGACCATAGGTTCACTAGACACATCTCTCCTTAAAGATAGGACATTGTTGGGTAAAATAATTACATTTCGGCAACTGTCAGAATTGTACTTTCAACTATTATGACATGATTTTCATGGCAATATTTTATATAGGCATTACATCAAGATATATATATATAGAGAGAGAGAGAGACCGTCTAGAAACATCCGTTTAGATATTTGTGACTCTTCACTTTTTAGCTCTTTGCCACCGTATTTAATACTACTATAATTAATGTAGCATAACATAGGAAAATACACTATATGTTACACTAACTAGTAATTCATGGATGCATGGAATATTATATTTCTCTAGAATGTAGAGATACTCGATTCAATGAAAGGTTTTAAGTGTCGGTGTGTAACAATGGAAACGATTGTCACAATTGTAGTGCAAATAGAGTTGTAATTAAGTGCAATTATATTCACACTGACATACATCAAAATCATATAACAACTAACATTATATTCATTATTGATCAACATAATTGCATGATTATCTTTTAAGGATAATAGAAAACTATACATAGGATTATAAAACACTATTAATGTCCAATTTGAACTGCAATATAGTCCACAAAGAAGTGTTTCGATTATCAAACCAGATGGCTTAGTTGTATTTGCTCAATATACATTGAAGCGAACATCTGAGAAATTGACGACTAAAATTCTGAATAGGTTGTAGATGAAAGTTCACACTCCACTCGCTAACATGCATAGTGCTTTTAAAGCTTTGGGGCGTCAACACAGTGGATCTCACACCAGATGACCAAAAAGCTAATAATACGAAATTTGTCTGTATGATTTGGAGTATGTGAAAAAGTGAAATATCAACAAATGTTAAAGTGGCTACAAATTATGATGTCGGGCTTGAAAGACCTCTACTATGGAATCATAAAAATATGGGAGATCGGGAGTTGACTTTTGAGAAGTTTGTAATCTTGTACTACCTGAAGAAACTTCCTTACTTGATCTCACAAAATTGGATTGGTTCGAACACAATGCATATGTCATTGAGAAGAATGATGGTAAAAAGTACACATCATTCAACGGTTCTATGCGTAGATAGTGGAATTGGTATCTAGAGAGTTTCAAGTGGGTAATGTTGGAATAAAATAAAGCTTATAAGGATCAAAGGAAGCGCAACTCGCCAGATATCACTCCAGCAGAGAGGGACAATGGTCTAGTGTGGTCGACTCTCATCGTGACATGTGCTTGGTGCTATCAAGACAATAAAAAATACCTAGTCGAATCGAGCGAGGAGTCTTCTAGTTATAGGGAGCTATGTTTGAGTTTTGAACGATGGGAAAATCTAAGCATCCGTCGTTCCTTTGAACTGAAACTCGACAATATAACAAACCATAGAACACATGTGTATATGTTATAGAGAAAATATGTTAATGCATGAGGCAATTAAACCCTAGCCTTCGCCCTCCTCTCCTTCAACTTCCGCCACGGCCGGTAGGCAAAGCCCCGAATACGGCGGGTTTTCGTATAGACATAGCACATCATGAACCTACAAGAGTTGGAACTAAAGGACCAAAATAAATGGAAAAGCAATGTAGTTGTACATATCAGGGGATACTTTAGACCAACCCTTGAGTTGATAATGCTCAAGTGTTTAATAATTGGCACATAGTAAAAATGTAAAGAGTGACATAAGTACATGATACGTCTCAAACGTATCTATAATTTTTTATGTTCCATGCTTGTTTTATAACAAATTATACATGTTTTATTTACAGTTTATATCATTTTTATGCATTTTCTGGGACTAACCTATTAACAAGATGCCACAGTGTCAGTTCCTGTTTTCTGCTATCTTTTTGTTTCAGAAAAGCTAGTAAGAAAATATTCTCGGAATTGGACGAAATTTCACGGAGATAAGTTTTACGAAGATACGAAGACGGAATCCAAAGGGAAGCCGAGGTGGCGACCCAGGGGGACCAGACGCCACCTTGGTGCAGCTGAAGGTGGGGTCGTGCCGGGGGGCGTCCCACTGCCTCAGGTGCCTCCTCGCGCCGCCTCTTCGCCTATATAATCTCCTTGTCCCGAAAACCCTAAGAGTATCTCCACCGGCGCGCGCAATATAGCGTCCGGCAAAGTTGCCGGACAGGCGTTATTGGGCACGCCGGCAACTGTTGCCGCCCACCGGTCGCTCCCAATAGAACGTCCCAATAGTCCGATCCCACAAATTCAAATTAAAACAACCCCACAAGTTCGAAAAGCTTTGGTTCGCACGCCCGAAAGCTTCGCCAGGTCCGGCGATCACACCTACAAGCATCGCCAGGTCCGGCGATAATATTACAGAACGTCGATCATGCAAATCAGTCGATCGTCAACACCGGCTCGATCGACTCGTCATGTGTCTCATCGTCTTCCCAGCCCGGGCGCGGCGTTGGCTCTGGGTCGGAGGATGTCGTGTCCATCGGCGTCGTCGTGGTCGTCCTCGTCGTGTCCATCGGCGTCGGCTCCGACGGCAGAAGACCCGAATCATGCAAGATGCGCTGCTGAGAGAGCTGAAACCAAGCCCTCACCTCCGGTGTGTAGCCGGACAAATCGGTGGTCAAGATCTTGGCGTCCTCCATCATCTTCCGAGTGACGGATTGCGCCACCTCCGCCATGGCCTGCATTCTCGCCGTGTCGGCTTGCATGATCGCTACATGCGCCTTGTCCTTCTCGACGGCGAGCCGCTCCTTCTCAATGGCGACCTTATCCTTCTCGATGGTGACCTTCTCGTCATGCTTGCTCATCAATGAAGACCAACTCTTCTCGAAGGTGCTTGCGTTTTGCTTGGACATGTTTGTGACATCGGCGAGGCACTTGTCAATCGACGCTTGGACCGACGCCGCGTCGTTCTTGTCGGACTTGGCCTTCTTGTTTCCAACAGGGCGCCCCTCCGACATGGGAACGTCGGGTCGTTAAGCCCCTGGGCGCCGTGGGCGCGCGCTGTTGAGATCAATGCGCGTCTTCTCCCACTTTTTGTTGTTTTGGAGCTTCACAAAGCAATGCATGAACTTGAAGTACTTGTGGTCGTTGTTCTCTCGGTAGAACGTGATAGCGTCGCTCAACAAGTCCTTCACCGTCTTGTCGCTCGCCTTCCTTCTTTGTATTTGCTCGAGGTCGACGTGGAACTTGGTGCATTCGACTTGGATGGTCCTCCACCTATGCGACATTGCATTCCAATTGTGATCCATTGGCACCTTGGCATAGTCGCCATAGACCATCGTCTCATGGAATTGTTCTTCGACCCTCTTCCAATATCGGCCGTAGGTTTGGTTCGACCCGACGATGGAGTCGTTGGTCACAAGCTTCCATGCGTCAACGAGGCACTCATCCTCCTTGGTCTTCCACCTCTTGCCCTTCGTCCCTTTCTTCCTGGTCTTGCGGATCTTCCTCCCGGTCTCGACGTCCTGCACCTCGACCTCCTCCTGCTCGCCGCCGGCCTCCTCCTCCTCGCCGTCGCCTTCATCCTGCTCGCCGTCGGCCTCCTCGTCCTCGTCGTCGCCCTCTTCTTCTTCCTCTTCGTACCACTCCTCCTTGATTCCTTGTTCTTCATGTTTCGGAGCGCCGGGCATGCCCGTCCCGTCGCGGATCATGCCACACAACACCTCCGATATGCATAAGGCAAAGGACGTAAATTTCATACCATATCTTCGTCTACGCCGGCCGGCATTTCGCCGAACATGTGCCTGCCATTCCCATTGTAGGCGCCGAGTCCATCGGCACCATCGCAGAAGAGGAGTTGGCGGCCGCACGCATCGACGCTTGGGCATGTCCGCCCCCTCCGCAGATTCGGCGAGTCGGTGAACGCCTGGTTAAGGTCGACGCGGAGGCCGACGTTCGGCGAGTCGGAGCGGCTGCTATCTCCGATCCCTGGCGAGATCCGCAGCCCGGATCATGGAGTGACGCCACCGACATCGAAGAACGCCGGGTTCGATGGCGACACAACCCTAGGCGCCGGTGCGTTGGTGCTCCCTTGACTTGCGCCGCCGGCACCAGCGTATGCGAGCGACGCCTACAAGAAATCGATCTCCTTCTGCCTCGCCACCGCACTCGTGTGCGGCCCTCTCCTTTCGATGGTGGCCGCCGACCGACGCTCCCGCTCCTTCTCCCTGTCCGCATCCGACAAATTCTCCGACCGCCCGCAGGATTTGAGAGGGGCGACGTAGCCGTTGGCAGCGAGCAGCGCCACCTCGAGCAGCACCGCGGCGTCCTCCTCCGCCGCGAGTGCCGCCACGGTTGCGCTTGACATGAGACATCGGCCGCCAGGATGTGGATTACCCAAGGTGGGAAAGGCGGGAAGAGGTGGAGCAGGGGAGGCAAATGGCGGGAGACTGAAAATGGCCGGAGCGAGGGGAAAGTGAAAAGGAGGGGAAAGTGTCGCTGACGCGTTGGCCCCGCCCGTCAGGAATCGACTAGGCGCGCGTTGCCGCGGTTGCCGGCGCGCCTGGTTGAGTCCCTAGAACCTGGGCGTGAAGCGGGGTTGTCGAACACTCCATTGGGACGTGCCGGCAACTTTGGGCTATTGGGCGCGCCGCTGGGGGCCGATTTTGTGCCGGCGCGCCCAATAGCCCTATTGGGAGCGCAGTTGGGCGCGCCCGTGGAGATGCTCTAAGGACCTGATCAAATTTCCAGAAAGACATTCGAGGCCACCGCCGTCGCCAACCCTAATTCGGGAGGGTTCTGAAGCTCTTCCCGGCACTCTACCGGAGGGGGAGATCATCACCGGAGGGCTCTACACACCGCCATGTCTGCCTCCGGATTGATGCGTGAGTAGTCTACCATTGGACTACGGGTCCATAGCAGTAGCTAGATGGGTGTGTCTTCTCCTTGTGCTACCATGTTTAGATCTTGTGAGCTGCCTAACATGATCAAGATCATTTTTATGTAATGCTACATGTTGTGTTTGCTGGGATCCGATTAATTGTGAAGTTATGATCAAGTTTGTTTATCTATTTATCTATATGTTTTATTTATGATCTTGCATGCTCTCCGATGCTAGTGGTTGCTTTGGCCAAGTAGTTGCTAGTGTCTCCAAGAGAGGGTATTTATGCTAGATAGTGGGTTCATGTCTCCGGTTGCCTGGGCTCGAATGACAGAAACGACTAAGGCTCTGGATGTGTTGTTGCCACTAGAGAGAAAACAATGATGCTATATCTATGTGTCATTTGCATTGTTTACATTACACTATTTGCTTATTGCAATTATCTGTTTTATGGAGAGACACCACTAGTGAACTGTGGACCCCGGTCCATTCTTTTACACTGATAAAAACAACCGTTTCCACTGTTTTCCACCATCATTTGCTCGCTAGTCATTTTTGCATTTACATTTATTCTCAACGCCACACGTTTAATCCTTTGTATACAGCAAGCGGTGAGATTGACAACCTTCCTGTTTTGTTGGGGCAAATTTGTTTGATTGTGTTGTGTGCAGGTCCACGTTGATCTATAATCGCCAGAGTAGATTGACACCGTGTTGAACCTCTTCCAACTCCTACTGGATTGATAAGCTTGGTTTTGTTTACAAGGGAAATTGGTGTTTAACTACTTCATACCTTCTTTTGGGGTTTCCCAACGAACGTGTGTTCCACGTCATCAGTACCTTATAGAAATCACACACAATAGTTCAACTGATGTCCCAACAATAGCAGCGAGAAGACACATGTAAATTGCTTGTGCATTCTAGGTACTCATGCTACATAATAATAATTGACATAAAAACAATGTAATGTAGTGAACAAAATAAGCTTCATCATGTAAAGATAGTGCAAAGGGGTTACTCCAGAGGACTAGTGAGCATGAACAAGTAATGTTCTAACACACACTACTAGGTACTGTGGGATAATCATTTACATTTTAAGATGCACAATTAATCATTGCTACATAGTAAAAAAGCATAGAAAAAAGCCTCATAAGAACGTTACTAGATACAACAGTCCGAAAATGATATACTACTATACCAAGGAACATCAACAAACTATGTTGTTTTGCACATATTACAAGGTACACGAAAAATCATCTCTTGTACATAGGTAAACCATCGACACATTAAAGAAAACATATAGATTGCCAACTTTGTACACAGTTTATTCATTTGCCTCAGTGAATATAGACACATAACAAGTTCACAGACCCAACTTTGCTCCAACAGTCAAGCCAACAACAACTAGAAGACACATCTTTTTTTTTTTAGACTAAACGAGCGCTCCCGTCGATTTCATTTAAAGAAACCGCCCACCATTACAAAGGTTTTTTTAAAAGTAGAGTAACTAAAAAAAGGAAAAAACGAAAAGCACCGAAACAACACTTATTACATGGCCTTCAATCTAAATCGAACTAGTTGCCAGAACTGAAGCTACCAAGACAAAACATAAGACGCATCCAGCTTACAGGGGGTAAAAGAGCACTACAACTTCAGCAACAGCTGAACCCCACACACCACAGCAGCACCAAACTCTCCAACTTTTCAACAGCATCACAACTCACATAGTTAACCTTGCTGTAGACGGCGCCCAGCCATGACTTCTCGACAAAGCTTCTCATATCACCTCCTTCAAAGTCTTCACACCATCCTCAAGCATTTTTCGCCCTTGATCTTTCTGCAGCATCGCCCACATGTTAAGCACATTACATAATCTATAAACTACAGAGGCAGGATCATCAGGGAACTTTTTGTTGAAACAGGCATCATTCCTAGTCTTCCACAGAGTCCAGCACACCGCTGCACATCCACCAAAGGCCAGCTTTCTATTACTAGTGAAGGAATCAATCCACGCCCCCAAACATGTCGTCAACTCCATCAGGAGGTCTGACCAAGTCAAAGGCACACATAACTACCTGCCACACAAATTTGGCAAGGCAACAGTGAAAGAACAGATAATCCACTGTCTCGTTTTGAGAACAGAAGTGGCATTGCTCACTTCCTGTCCACCCCTCTCTTAATCAGGTTATCTTTTGTCAGGATGCTTTTTTTGACCATGAGCAGAGTAATGAGTTTTACTTTCAGGGGAATTTTCACCTTCCAAAGAAACTTCTACGGGAAACCCCCAGCAGCTCTCAACTTCAGGTATAAATCCTTAACCCGAAACTTCCCTGTCATTCCAATCAACCACCTAACTCTGTCAGGTTCATCAGTTAGTTGTATAGTGTCAACTAGTCTCAGAAGCTCAGCAAATTGAGCAGTTGTCTCTCCCCACAGAGTCCTTCTGAATCTGATGCTCCCCCAGCCTTCATTCAGTATTTTTGCCACTGTAATTTCTTTGGAGAAAGTAATATTGTATAGTCTCGGGAATTGTATCGCCAAAGGTGAATTGTTCACCCATTTATCCTCCCAGAAAAGGGTCTTCTCCCCATTGTTCAAAATCCTACTAGCAAACCGCTGAAAGATGGGATTAACACACCCATCAGGCATTGCCAGAAATGTGAAGTACCAGGCCCTGCCTGGGCTTGAGATAGCAATTGGTTTTTTAAATATTTATTCGACAACATCTCCTGCCAAGTCCCCTCTGTGTTCTCCAGACGCCACAGCCACTTGCACAATAAACTTTTGTTCATTGTCTGAAGATCAAGGACTCCTAAACCTCCACTTTCCTTTGGTAAGCAAACTATATCCCAATTCACTAGGTGACACTTTTTTTATCATCGTTCTCATTCCAAACCATTCTTTTCCTGCTAATGTCCCATTTCTTGAGAAATCCTTTTGGGGCTTCTAGATAGGACAGCATATACAAAGGCAGACTTGTCAGACAAGCATTGACCAAGGTAAGCATGTCTCCTGCCGATAGCAACTTCCCTTTTCCATCCTGCCAATTTTTTGATGAATTTCTCATCAGTTGGCCCCCATTGAGATCTAGCCAATCTTTTTTCATCAATTGACATTCCCAAATACTTCATAGGCAACTCCGCTGTAGGACATGTAAAAATCTCGCTATACATGTCTGCTCTCTCCAAAGCTTCTCCCAGACAGTAAACTTCACTCTTGTGAAAGTTTATCTTCAACCCTGAGAGTTGCTCGAAAGCACAGAGGATGAATTTGATATTTCGCGCATTTTCCAAATCATCTTTAAGTAGAAGGATTGTGTCATCTGCATACTGCAAGATAGACAAACCTCCTTCTACTAAGTGAGAAATCAGGCCTTCAATCACACCCGGTTCCTGAGCCTTATGTACCATCATAGCCAGACCATCACCAACTAGGTCGAACAGCAGCGGGCATGTGGATCCCCCTGTCTAACACCAGCGTAGGTTGGGAAGTAAGGTCCTATTTTATCATTTACTCGAATAGCAACACGTCCACCTCGAACTGATTTCATGACCCAATCAGAGAACAGATTCCCCAGTCCCTTGTCTTGCATCATCTGATAGAGGAAGGTCCGGTTTACTTTGTCGTATGCCTTTTCGAAATCAATTTTGAAAAGAACGCCCGACATTTTTTTGCTTCGAATTTCATGTATGGTTTCATGTAGGAGAACGACTACTTCCATAATGAATCTATCCTTGATGAAAGTTGTTTGGGTATCCAAGATCACTTTGTGAATAGCATGACCTAATCTGTTTGCCAAAATCTTTGTTAGTATTTTATAACTAACATTTAGCAATACAGATTGGTCTGTATTGCTGTATAACTAGAAGACACATCTATACTAGACACATGGTCATACATATGGTCAGAGGCGCACGACGCGCGCTGTTCGTGGAACTTGCGCGGCAGTGGTGTTTGCTGTGGCGGAGAGAGACATGAGGTGTCATGTGAAAAGCAATGGACAGAGCAGGCAACGGGGCACACAACATGTTCAGACAGTTTGACCAAGAGCACTCGTCGTCAATCCATCCGTGGATCAGGGCATTATTGCTTAGATTTTATGAGCTAATCAGTGGTTCCGTTGCCACTTAAACCTGGAACAGTTGGTACCACCCAGCCAACCCTATGATGGTTTTGGGTCACCTTCGGAACTGAAATTAGGTAGTGGTTCGTCTGGTTTTTTTTGTTGTTGTTGTATTCCATGCAGGTAGATCATAATAAGCTTGATCATGATTGATTCGTGCAAGGGAGCGTGGCTTTATAGAAGAATGAAAGGAAGAAGAAAAGGGGAGCAAGCCAGGAACAAGCGTCAGTGCGTGCGCCGGAATAAAGCTGAAAACAATGGTCGCGCTCGCCCTCATGCTCATGCCTTTCTCTCCTTTTGATTGACATCCTTTTCCCTTTCGTTCTCCTCCGATTCCTTCATTCATCAGTTGGAGCTGCAGGTTGATCCGAGCTGATCGATGGATCAGGAATCCAATGCTTATGCTATGCTATGCAATGCAATGGTCGGAGGTGTCGGCAGCTCGGCGCCATGGAATCCCCTGCCGTTTGTGTATTTTTTTTTCTTCAACGTCGCTCGCGGATGCAGATGCCTGGCATGGCGCATTATTGTGGAGTTTATTTGCTGTGCTTGTCAGCTGTGCGGGGTGACATGGATCGTCATGGCGCTGTTGTATCGGAGTCGATCGGTGAGAGAGTGAGCACTGCATTTATGGGCGCGATCTGGGCTGGGCAGCGATGACAACGATCGACCCGGAATGGACGGAGCGCTGCTGCCACTGCGTTTCAACTTTGAACTTTGAAATCGAGTGAGTGAGCGAGTGAGGATGACTTCAATGGGCCGACGCAAACGGACGCGTGTTTGGTCCGCGTTTGATCCGTTTGCGTCGGCAAACGGATAGGCCCAGTCCGCCCCTGTCCGCCGTTGGTGGCAGTGCGCCCAACGGCCCGACGCATCGAGTCCGCCCTGGTTTTTTTTTTTAGCTAAACAGGCCATATATGGGCCTTTTCTATTCATATATAGGGGGGTGGGCCACAAACGGCCTTTTTACATAATATTTTTAAAAACAAAAATATTTAAAAACTACAATATTTGCCCTTCGCGGGCTTCTACTCCTCTTCGTCATCCCCATCGAGGATGACGTAGTCCGGCTGCCTCCAGAGGTGCGCCGGTGGTCCGCCGCCTGCCTGCGGTGGGACGACGGCCGGCGGCGTGGGCGGCTGCTCCTCCTCCGCCTGCTCCACCTCCTAGGCGCCGCCATTGAAGACCCAGCGCTGCCCTCGCAGGCCTTCTGGCAGCGGAGGCGCCGGTGGCAGGTCCTCGTCCATGGCCTGCCACCATGGCTGTGGTTCCTCCAGGACCGCCGCCTGCTGCGCCTGCAGGGCCGCCTCCTGCTCCCTGGCGACGTTGGCGAGGACGATGGCCCAGCGCTTGCGCTCGTCCTCCACCATCTGCTTGCGCGAGGCCTCGAAGACGGCCCGGAGCTCGGGATCCAGCTCGGGATCCACCTCCGTCTTCACGCGCGGCGGCGGCGGCGGCGATCCAATCCACAGCGCGCGCGGCGACGGCGGCGACCCAAACCGCAGCGCGCGCGGCACTGGCGGTGCGTCCCGGCGCCGCGTGTGCGGTGGCGGTGTCCAACGCCCAGATGGCGGCGTCGGATCCCGCGTGTAGAGGGCCTGCCGCCGCAGGTTGTGCTCGTCGCGGAACCACTCCACCCAGTTACGGGATGTGGCCGCGAAGGCGGGGTCGTTGCGGAGCTCGGCCGGGAGGCGCCGGCGGCGCCGCTCGATCTCCTCCTCCCGTGCCCGCTCGCTCGTGGGCATCGGGGGCACCGGGATGCGCTGCGGGTTCAGGTGCCAATGCTCGGGGAGCTTGACATCTGGCCACGGCAGCGGGGTGGCGTGGTCCCAGTACCACTGGCAGTCTTCTTTCCGCACGTAGACGCGGTCGCGCAACGCGCCGCCGGGCGGCGCGAGCTCGAAGACGGCGGGGACCGGCGCCGGGGGAGAAGGTGGGGAAGGTGGGGAAGGGGGAGGTGAGATGTAGCGGCGGCGGCGGCGGCCAGAGGATGACCCCGCCTCACCGTCATTCTTGGCCTTGCCGAATCCAGGCCACCGGAGCGGCATTGCGACGGTGGCAGTGGGCTAGGGTTTGGCTAGGGTTTGGTCGCCGGAGACGGTGCGGCAGTGGGGCAGTGAAGTTGGGTTGGTGGGGGCTGGCCGTCCCTATCCCCTGGCATTAAAAAGGACTGGGCCAGGGGGAAGCTGACCGGTGCCCTGTCGCTGACATGTGGGCTCGGGGCGGACGCCACGCGTGGACGCGCGGACGCGTTTTCACTCCGCCGCGCGTCCGCCCGACGCATCGGTGACCCAAATTTGGGCCAGGGATGCGTCGCGGCGGACCAAAAAACGGACCGCGGTCCGTTTGCGTCGCCCCGTTGGGCCGTGTTTTTGGCCCCCGCGGACAGGAACGGATGCGCGCGGACTCGATGCGTCGCCCCGTTGGAGTCATCCTGAGTGAGTGAGTGAGTGAGTGAGTGAGTGACACTATCTTGCTTCCTGATGACATTGCCCGTATGCTGTATTGATCCGTTGGGTGATTGGCGATGCGACATTCATTGCCGTTGTAACGGCCACCCGTACGTACATACGGCTCGCCTAGTCTAGTCTACTCGGAGCCGTACGTGCGGCAGCCGATCGTGCCGCGGCAACACGTACGACGCGATCGAGCCGTACCCGGGCCGTCCGTCGTAATTGAACTGTCCTCGTAAGTAAATTCTCTAGGCGCTGCTGCAGTAACAGTCTGAAAACACACACATGCTGTAGCATGAGCGGCGGCGGGAAGAAACGCCACCATTTTTCTTCTCTTTGCTTATGAGAGATCGAGTTGAAAAAGATGACGCACGGCCGAGGTTTTGCTTTCGCTTTCGCCGGAGAGTCCACGAACACGACGGTCGACGGAGGAAGGAAGGAAGCTGCGGCCGGCGCGAGAGTCCACTGAGCTTTACCTTCTCCCACTGCATCCACGAGTGAGTGATTAAGGTTAGCTTCCTTTACGTTTGTTTCCATTAGCTAGCGAGAGTGTGCGTTCGCACCTTGACAGCAAGTCGTTTAATTAGCTTTGCGTCGCGGGTAAGTCGAGCACTGACTTGTTGGTCAAAAGAGGGCGGCTGAGAGTGAGAGTTAGAGTGAGAGAAACATGGCAGCAGAAGCGGCTATGAGAGTATACTGTATTCTGACAGTGATCATGCATTATGGGCAAGTTCTTCCTGCAGTTTCGTCGTCACGATGACACCATCTGATTCCAGCGTATTAGTCGTATCCAGTCCTACACGCCAAACGCTACTGAATCTCCGTCCATTGACGTCACGCCACTAAATACCCACTATAAATCATGGAGAAAAAAACAAGAGAGGAAATCAGACAAATGGTAGTGGGAGGAGTCCAAGGCTGGAAGAAAAGAGGACATATATCCTTTACCTTTCGTCAAAAGAGAACAGACGGGTAAAAAGATGGAAGCTTGCGAAAGAGATGAAAGGATCACCAGAGGAAAAAAAATGCTCCAGCCGTTCGAGATTCGATTCCAACGTGACACAATGGGAATATATATATACATAGCAAAAGGCCAAGAGAAAAAGGAGCAAGCAACCGTGGTAAAAAGAAGAAGCTACCGGTCTGGGATAAGGCAACAACGGCGGCGAGGCATATATCGATCGCATCGCACCACCGGCCGTGGATGGATCCAATCCAAGTGGAGCTTCAAGTGCTGTGGTGGTGCTCGCTCGGGAAAGTCCTCCGGTCGTCGTCGTCGCACGTGCAAAGCTAAGCGTGTGGAGCAAGCCTCGTTCGATTGATAGATCGGGCTTAAGCTGCCGCGTTCGCAAGTCATGCATGAGCCACTCTCCTTCTCACGTGTGGCCCCGCTTGCTTGGATCCATATGTGCTCCTTGAGCAGCTCTGGACCAGTGGCCCATCGAGAAACTAATTGTGGGTGTGTCATGCCTAGGAGGCACAGATTACTCTCTCTAGAACAAGGGCTTTGCTAATTAACGGCCGCAACAGGATCACTTTGCTGAGACCCATATGAAATTTTATACTTTAATAAGTTTGCAAAACAAATATACCACTCTCTAAGGTCCAGAAAAACTGTCGCAGGTACAACTATGGAATTGTACTAAGTTTATTTCCCACGACACTTTTAGTGGATCGGAGGGAGTATCCGTTGGCGTGAACTAATTATCTGTACATATGTTTTTATATATGTATTTTTTCGGGATTTTTTTAGATCTGTATGACCAAATCCACAAATTGTTAGAGAAACTATATATTTTTAGGTAGCTAAGACATAATCAGACAAAAAGAGGGGTATATATAAATTTTAAACAATATGAAAATACTACATGGGAAACAAAGTAAAAATATATGACGACTACAAGAAAAACGGGTTGTGACCGAAAACATACTATTCAAATTGAGACTCAGGGTGATATTGCAAGGAGAAATGGACTACTTCTATTATCTTTCAGCGACAAGAGTACCATACCAGCGGGGCTAGACATCCGTTGATTACAGAAAATAATACTAAATGAAATTCTATCTAAAATGTGGTGCACGACAGGAGGAGTGTGTCATGCCTAGGAGGTGGAAATTACTCAATATATAAGAACAGTTTTGCTAATTCTCGATCCAATGAGAATTGATTGTTTCTTAGTCCACGTCAAGAATGACCCATTTGATGTCTACATCGGTATATGATTTTATAAATTTGGAGATCAAGTACTCCCTTCGTCCTAAAATATAAGGCGCCCTTAAATTTCGCTGGTCAACGACGTATAATTTTGACCATGATTTGTACTTATAATATATTTATCAAATTTGTATAATGATATATGAAATGTAACAGTTCTGCAAGACGGATACAACGGTGTCATTTATACATTCTCAATCCATATAGTTTAGTGTATTAGTGGTCAAAGACCAGCACAAAAATAGTGCGCCTTATATTTTGGGACAGAGGGAGTACATATCTTCTATGAAATAAGATACTTTAGTCGACTAAGATATGGTTAAAAAAGATACAAAATATAGACAATCTAAAAAAAATACGACAATAAAAATGAAATAAGATAAAAAAAATTTGAACCTTTTGATAATATTAGTCAAGAGATGTCGGGGGGCCACCCCCGGGTAGGGTCAAGGCTTGGCATAAGTTGAGTTTAAAGATGTGCCGAGGTACGGAAAGGGCCGACCTGTTTGGGCCTGGGAGTGTCCGAGCTTTATCTTGACCTGGAGGATATAAAGGCTGACCTGTCTTGGCCCAGAGGGGTCCGAGGTATCCCGTTGGCATGGGCCGACGTTCATAATCCGAGCTATGATCAGCCGACCTAACTACCTCGGTGCTATGATTGGTATTGTGAGTGCAGGAGAAGCTATTTGAAGGAAGTAAGGTCCGACCTGGTCAGATCTTAAGCGTAAGACCCGAGGTAAGGAGCCCGACACATCCGTGCCGGGCTAACCAAGGCAAGAAGCCGTAGGTCGGGCAGGAGTCAATGCTCCTGTCACTTCCTGCCTGACACAAGAGCATCTGACACGCGCGGCGCCCGGCAGAGGCGTGCTCCGGGTTCTGCGGGGCTGCACGTCTCTGACCGCTGACCACGCGAGATCTGGGGAAAGGCTACGAGGTAGCTCAGCCAGGCCACGTCCTGTCTCTGTCAGAGGGGACATCCTAGCTCTGCTGTGGTGATACAGGGGATGGGCAGGCCTTGTCTTGTCCCTGACAGGAGTACGATGATGACCAAAGCAGAGGCATGGCAACAGTGTTCAGCAAGGGGCACAACGGTAACTCGGCTGGCCTTTATAATGGGCTTCAACCCCTCCTGCGTGAAGTATCGATCGACAGACACAGATGAAGGAATCGAGATAGAGAGGAACCTCGGAATCCCCGTAGACACCTCGGATCGGGCTCGGAGTTCCTTGTTCCTCCTTTGTAGCTCCATCTTTTACCTCAAGTTCTCACCATTGTAGCATCACACAGCTCGAGGAGCAGCTTGTACTTGTCACCTTGAGTTATACACCAAGTAGGATAGTGCTGCAGTAGGGGTGTTACCTCCACAAGAGGGCCCCGAAGCAGGGTACATCGTGGTGTGCTTTTGTTGTTCTTGGTTTTGCGTGTTCTTTCGGTTTCTTGCGTGTTCTTGCTTGTGCACTTCTTGAGTGCATAAACCCTCCCCGGATTCCCCCAACGACCATTCGGCCCCATCTTAGCCATACCTATGGCATCTGCCGTGATCCCACCACGACAGTTGGCGCCCACCGTGGGGCTGACAGTGGCGCTTGCTGGATTAATTCGGATGGGACCTTTGTCATCAACGCGGGGACTCAACTTCGACATCGTCCCCGTGTGTTGACTCATTTTCGAGTTGGCTACAGTGCGAATCCGAGCTGTTCTGGAATCCGAGGTGTTCTGCAATCCGAGCTGTTCTGGAATCCGAGCTGTTCTGCAATCCGAGTTGTTCTGCAATCCGAGCTGTTCTGGAATCCAAGGTGTTCGGAAATCCGAGTTAAGACTTGGAAATCCGAGTTAAGACTTCTCCAACAACCTGGCCTTGTAAGTATCATTTATATGTCTGTCCATGCTTCTAGATAGTCTCAAACAGTACTCGGGGACTGCCCCCTCGCTTTTTGTCTAAGTGTTCTACCCGGGACAAGATGTCTTGACCCGGGACTGGATAGCCAGTCTGTTTTGCACCTTCTCCTAGATAAGAAAGGTAACTCGGGGACTCGGTTGAAACCGAGTCTAGTTCTTTGTGCATAGTATCTGCTGTTAGATTCGTTTTCTATTAAGTGCTATAGCTGGTTTGCCTCGGTTAGTATAATTGTTATTCCGTCAAATATTCTTCATGATATGTATGTTGAACTAACGTTGAAAGGTGACATCAGTTTTGTTGAGAATGTTCGTTACTGAGGTATCCTGGAAATCCGAGGTATTCCAGAAATCTGAGGTGTATTGTAATCCGAGGTATATTGGAAATCCGGGTTATAATGGAAATCCGGGTTATAATGGAAATCCGGGTCATAATGGAAATCCGGGTTATAATGGAAATCCGGGTTATAACGGAATTCCGAGGTATAATGGAATTCCGAGGTATGGTGGAAATCCGAGGTATAGTGGAAACCCGAGTTATAATGGAAATCCGAGGTATAATGGAAATCCAAGGTATCAAGGTTATGGTGGTTATCTCAAATTACCCAAGGTATCATGGCATTATCGGTATTCTCTAGATCGCCGATTATTTCGGTTTGCCACAGTATCACGGCATCATTCCGCATCCCGGATCGCCGTTTATTTCGGTTTGCCATAGTATCACGGCATCATTCCACATCCCGGATCGCTGTTTATTTCGGTTTGTCACAATATCCTGGCATCATTCCATATCCCAAATCATCGTTTATTCTGTTTGCCAATGTATCATGGCATTACCTGTGTACCAGATCAGTGTCTATGTTGGTTAATCAGAGGCAACCTTTGAGATATGTTTATGCAGGTTATATGTCAAACCAGCGGTGGCTGGAGACATCTATGTCGGTATACGCCCGAAGTGGCTAAAACCGGCATTCGAGATATGCTTATGTCAAACCAGCGGTGGCTGGAGACATCTATGTCGGTATACGCCCGAAGTGGCTAAAACCGGCATTCGAGATATGCTTATGTCAAACCAGCAGTGGCTGGAGACATCTATGTCAGTAAGCGCCCAGAGTGGCTACCAGACATCCGAGGTACCGAGATATGTGATATGCCCAGAGGGGCCGAGATACCGAGACATGTGTGATATGCCCAGAGGGGCCGAGATACCGAGACATGTGTGATATGCCTAGAGACGCCGAGATACCGAGACATATGAGATACGTACTTGCAGGTTTATGTCGGTCAAGTTTAAGCTGGCGGCATCCGAATTCGGTAAAAGCCAGGAGGGCTAACCGACGCTGGCGGCATCCGAGTTCGGTAAAAGCCAGGAGGGCTAACCGACGCTGGCGGCATCCGAATTCGGTAAAAGCCAGGAGGGCTAACCGACGCAGGCGGCATCCGAATTCGGTAAAAGCCAGGAGGGCTAACCGACGCAGGCGGCATCCGAGTTCGGTAAAAGCCAGGAGGGCTAACCGACGCTGGCGGTATCCGAGTTCGGTAAAAGCCAGGAGGGCTAACCGACGCAGGCGGCATCCGAGTTCGGTGAAAGCCAGGAGGGCTAAGAACCGATGCTGGCGGCATCCGAGTTCGGTAAAGGCCAGGAGGGCTAAGAACCGACGTATGCTGGTGACCATGCAGGCAGTGTGCCAAATTGCCCAATGTCGGCAGAGACATCTAAGTGTGGCCATGCCCATGCCTGCAACACATTGTTAGTGCAAACTGTGCATCACGTTGTTGATTCGGGTGAGCTCGGTCAACCGGATGTCGCATTTGGCCTAGAAGGCATGGCTGTACAGTGCAGGAGGTTTTTTGGTACAGTTATTTGTTTTTGTAAGTCTGTGCGCGACTCTGCGAGTCCCCCACAGCCTCGGGGACTACTGTCGGGGATGTAACCCCGGGTACCCCAGAGTTGATGGCTTTGTTGAGTTACTAGAGGAGACAGCAAAGAGATGCGTAAAGGGTAAAAAGAAATAAAAGAGAAGAAAGAAGAAGAAGTCGGGGGCAACGCTGGCTTTGCCCGGACCGACACATCCTGTGTCGGCGGAATGAGATACTTACCTCGGCGAGAGGCCTCCAGTTGCGGTCGGACCAGCTGCGCGCCTCGGCTGAGCGAGACACTCGCCTCGCTGCAACGGCAGCCTCTTTACCCGGGATGGGCCGACTTCCCCGCGTCTCGGTGGGCCGTGGACCTCTAGCGCCTCGGTGGACGAGGCCTCCTGCAGCCTCGGCGGACCGAACATCAGCGCCTCGTCTCGGTGTGCCGAAGCACCGCGCCCCGGAGCGAGCCGTCGCTCCGCCAGCCTCGGCCTCGACCTCGACCGAGGTTCACCACCAAACCCGGAGCTGGGCCGAGATCGCAGCACACAGGGTGATGCCGGGCTGTCCACAGCTCACCCCGGAGCAGGCCGGGATTCCACAGGCGCGGGCCGTCCGAGATAGCCAGCCTCGGCAGCAGGCCTAGCTTCCTCCGCGCCTTGGCAGCAGGCCGGGCTATCTGCAGCTCGGTGCAGGACCGAGGCACCTGCTCGATGGGCTGAACCTGGCCACGCTTCGGGCCACCACGTGCTTCGCCCCGGCGTCTCCAGCGATGTGCATCGAGACCAACACTCCATCGACCAGCGCCTCAACCGGGTCTTCGCCATCAGCGCCACGACGCCAGCCTCGGACCGAGATACACCACCGGACCAGGCCTCCTCATCGACCGAGACAGCCACTTGGAGCCAGCTTCCCCAAACCGAGTCATCCCCAACCGGATCATTCATCGTCATCGACAAGTACGAGATACCCTCTGCCATGTCCAGGAGACAAGCACAAGTGGGCAAGATGGTGACACAGCCAGCATGGTTACAGTGCCAGTGATGTGACTAGAGTACACCTCCATGACGCAGCTACAGTGTACCTGGAATAGTGTTTCTTGTCCCCTGCTTGTCCCCTTGTCCCCTTGTTGTCCCCTGGGCTCTCTCTATATAAAGAGCACCCGGGGGAGAGGCAAAGGGACGGGCACACGAGGCCCCTGGGCTCATTTCCCCCCGCGGGAGCTCTCCTCTCTGGAGATTAGCAGCTTAATTAGCAGTGATTAGAGACATACTTAGAGGCACTTAGAGGTATACAGCTCGAGGAGCATTTGTACACACCGCATGTGAGACGAGAATACACCAAAGTAGGATAGATGATGCAGTAGGGGTTTTACCTCCTCACGAGGGCCCCGAAGCAGGGTAGATCTTTGTGTTTGCAGTGTTCTTCGTGTGCGGTTCCACCGCGCAAACCCTCTCCCGAATCCGCGAGCGTCCGTTCGGCCCCAGACTAAGCCTACCCCTAGGCATCTGCGTGTTCCCACCACGACAAGAGATGGTCCAAATAGCGCACCCAAGACCTTTTTGCTAGAAACATTATTTGGAAGCAGATTTATAGAAGGTTACAATTGTTGTTATTTTTTCCGTTCATGAGCTATTTGATTTCTTTATAGTATATATGATTTCTCCTAATCATTACTTTCAAATTAAAAAAAGACGGCCCATTAGAAAAGATTTCTCTATTTTTTCTGTATTAGGATAAAACAAATTTTGATGGATATCTATGTGGGCATTCATTGATGTAGATTTCACTATAGCATGACTTTGCAGTAATAAATAATTTCTTTCATTTTCAGGATTTTGTGTATTGAAAGGGCCAAAATGGTGAAATTTGCTGCGAATGCCGTAACATTGATATTTGTAGTTTCATCCAACCGCTCTGCCGATGGATCTATACCTATTTGCATGCAATGGAAAGAGATGACCCCTCTAACGTACCAACAAGCGTGTTGTCAAAGCCATAGGGGACTAAAGTGTGTATGTGGGCGTTTACTCCGTTTGAATCCTAGGACCACTTACTGACTTACCAGCTGCTGGCCGGCTAGACCTAACAACAGTGAACGAGAAAGCAGATGATTTGAATTGAAAAAACTTGGGTTTAAGTTAAGAGACGTCATGATCCGTACTTTTGTTGCATGCAAGGAAAGCACGAGATTAATCTTCAGAGAGTTCGAAAGCAACTTGACGGAATCAATGCTGATAATCTTTGCCACGGCCAAAGCAGATTTCATGCATGCTGCTTTTGTTATGGAGACACATTTTTATGGAGGAGACCGGACAGTGCGTCCCGTTTTATGTTTTGCATATACAGTGGAAGTGCATGAGAAGAAAATGAGAGCAAGCTTAATCAAGGGGGAAAGGATTTCAAAAAGGGAAGTGAGAAAGAATTTTGTTGTCCTTGGAGCTAGCAGTGGGGTGTTTGATGAATAGTAAGGCAAACCAAACGGATAAGGTGATCATTTTCTCCAGAATTAGCTAGGGCATGATTGTGAAGGTTTTGATTTATACCTTGTGAAATGGTGTATGGAAAATGAGGAGAGTGGCTCGACCAACCAACTTCTTCATGCATATGCAGCATATGGGTGCAGTTTGGAAATAACTAGTACTAACAATCACCTGCATTGCAACTTTGCAAGGCCACTCATGCAAGAAACATGAAGTAGCCGGGCACAACAAATGTAAAACATTTGGTTTTGCTTCTGAGCTAAACCATGCATGAATAGCTTAAACAGTGCTAGAAGTAACTCTAGTGCTGCACTGCTGCATGCTATCACACCAGATCACATCAATTGCTTGCTTGGGGTAGTACTCCAGCCTTTACATTAGGGGTAAAGGCCAAGAGGCCAAGAGAAAAAGGAGCAAGCAACCGTGGTAAAAAGAAGAAGCTGTACCGGTCACTGGCCGGTAGCTATTCTCTCATGGGATAAGGCAACAACGGCGGCGAGGCCAGCAGACGAAGAAAAAGGCATGGCATATATCGATCGCATCGCACCACCGGCCGTGGATGGATCCAATCCAAGTGGAGCTTCAAGTGCTGTGGTGGTGCTCGCTCGGGAAAGTCCTCCGGTCGTCGTCGTCGCACGTGCAAAGCTAAGCGTGTGGAGCAAGCCTCGTTCGATTGATCGATCGGGCTTAAGCTGCTGCGTTCGCAAGTCATGCATGAGCCACTCTCCTTCTCACGTGTGGCCCCGCTTGCTTGGATCCATATGTGCTCCTTGAGCAGCTCTGGACCAGTGGCCCATCGAGAAACTAATTGTGGGTGTGCCATGCCTAGGAGGCACAGATTACTCTCTCTAGAACAAGGGCTTTGCTAATTAACGGCCGCAAGAGGATCACTTTGCTTGACCCATATGAAATTTTATACTTTAATAAGTTTGCAAAACAAATATACCACTCTCTAAGGTCCAGAAAAACTGTCGCAGGTACAACTATGGAATTGTACTAAGTTTATTTCCCACGACACTTTTAGTGTATCGGAGGGAGTATCCGTTGGCGTGAACTAATTATCTGTACATATGTTTGTATATATGTATTTTTTGGGATTTTTTAGATCTGTATGACCAAATCCACAAATTGTTAGAGAAACTATATATTTTTAGGTAGCTCAGACATAATCAAACAAAAAGAGGGTATATATAAAATTTTAAACAATATGAAAATACTACATGGCAAACAAAGTAAAAAATATGACGACTACAAGAAAAACGGGTTGTGACCGAAAACATGCTATTCAAATTGAGACTCAGGTGATATTGCAAGGAGAAATGGACTACTTCTATTATCTTTCAGCGACAAGAGTACCATACCAGCGGGGCTAGACATCCATTGATTACAGAAAATAATACTAAATGAAATTCTATCTAAAATGTGGGTGCACGACAGGAGGAGTGTGTCATGCCTAGGAGGTGGAAATTACTCAATATATAAGAACAGTTTTGCTAATTCTCGATCCAATGAGAATTGATTGTTTCTTAGTCCACGTCAAGAATGACCCATTTGATGTCTACATCGGTATATGATTTTATAAATTTGGAGATCAAGTACTCCCTTCGTCCTAAAATATAAGGCGCCCTTAAATTTCGCTTATCAACGACGTATAACTTTGACCATGATTTATACTTATAATATATTTATCAAATTTGTATAATGATATATGAAATGTAACAGTTCTGCAAGACGAATACAACGGTGTCATTTATACATTCTCAATCCATATAGTTTAGTGTATTAGTGGTCAAAGACCGCACAAAAATAGTGCGCCTTATATTTTGGGACGGAGGGAGTACATATCTTCTATGAAATAAGATGCTTTAGTCGACTAAGATATGGTTAAAAAAGATACAAAATATAGACAATCTAAAAAAATACGACAATAAAAATGAAATAAGATAAAAAAAATTGACCCTTTTGATAATATTAGTCAAGAGATGGTCCAAATAGCGCACCCAAGACCTTTTTGCTAGAAACATTATTTGGAAGCAGATTTATAGAAGGTTTCAATTGTTGTTATTTTTTCCGTTCACGAGCTATTTGATTTCTTTATAGTATATATGATTTCTCCTAATCATTAATTTCAAAATAAAAAAAGACGGCCCATTAGAAAAGATTTCTCTATTTTTTCTGTATTAGGATAAAACAAATTTTGATGGATATCTATGTGGGCATTCATTGATGTAGATTTCACTATGGCATGACTTTGCAGTAATAAATAATTTCTTTCATTTTCAGGATTTTGTGTATTGAAAGGGCCAAAATGGTGAAATTTGCTGCAATGCCGTAACATTGATATTTGTAGTTTCATCCAACCGCTCTGCCGATGGATCTATACCTATTTGCATGCAATGGAAAGAGATGACCCCTCTAACGTACCAACAAGCGTGTTGTCAAAGCCATAGGGGACTAAAGTGTGTATGTGGGCGTTTACTCCGTTTGAATCCTAGGACCACTTACTGACTTACCAGCTGCTGGCCGGCTAGACCTAACAATAGTGAACGAGAAAGCAGATGATTTGAATTGAAAAAAACCTAGGTTTAAGTTAAGGAGACGTCATGATCCGTACTTTTGTTGCATGCAAGGAAAGCACGAGATTAATCTTCAGAGAGTTCGAAAGCAACTTGACGGTATCAATGCTGATAATCTTTGCCACGGCCAAAGCAGATTTCATGCATGCTGCTTTTGTTATGGAGACACATTTTTATGGAGGAGACCGGACAGTGCGTAGAGGTTTCCAGGCCCGTTTTATGTTTTGCATGTACAGTGGAAGTGCATGAGAAGAAAATGAGAGCAAGCTTAATCAAGGGGGAAAGGATTTCAAAAAGGGAAGTGAGAAAGAATTTTGTTGTCCTTGGAGCTAGCAGTGGGGTGTTTGATGAATAGTAAGGCAAACCAAACGGATAAGGTGATCATTTTCTCCAGAATTAGCTAGGGCATGATTGTGAAGGTTTTGATTTATTCCTTGTGAAATGGTGTATGGAAAATGAGGAGAGTGGCTCGACCAACCAACTTCTTCATGCATATGCAGCATATGGGTGCAGTTTGGAAATAACTACTAACAATCACCTGCATTGCAACTTTGCAAGGCCACTCATGCAAGAAACATGAAGTAGCCGGGCACAACAAATGTAAAACATTTGGTTTTGCTTCTGAGCTAAACCATGCATGAATAGCTTAAACAGTGCTAGTGCTGCACTGCTGCATGCTATCACACCGGATCACATCAATTGCTTGCTTGGGGTAGTACTCCACTCCAGTTATTAGGTGTGAGCGGCCAAAAGGCTGCAACGCCTTTAACCCCGCCACACCGGCTGCTCGCTGCAGCCGCACTACACCGCTAGCGAATCAGTCCATCCATCAAAATGTTTGAGCCAATAGCCACTAGATCTTCAATTCTTCATCTTCTCGGACATGGCACACATGAGTGTGGGGTTACCGAGGCATGGCAGGGCGTGATCAATCACGAACTGACCGCCAAAGGTGGATTAGAACGCACGAAAGCACTCTCACTGGCGCCGGTTGCTTAAATTGTAGGTTAGATCTTGTGTAGATCATTTTTCCAGTTTGTCGTTATGAAACTACTCTCACCAAAAAAAGAATGTAGGCATAAAGTTAAGAATTGGAAATTCCTCGTCCTCTAAATTGTAGGTTAGATATTCTTGTAGACAGTTTTGATGATTTGTCCTTACGAAATTACTCTCTCGCAAAAAAGAATGTAGGCATAAAGTTAAGACGTGGAAATTCCTCATCGAATTTTCGACAAGCTCGACATCTAAATTGTAGGTTAGATCTTCTTGTAGATAGTTTTGCCGTTTGTCCTTATGAAGCTACTCTCAAAAGAAAGATTGTAGATATATAGATGCTTGTTAGTCAACAAATGATAAAAGAAAATTTCCCATCTTCAAAAACCCGATGTGTTTCAATGACATGGAATGAAAACGTCATTTTAATTGCAATTTCAGTGAATGTCTATGGTATGTAAGTAAATTCATGTCCTTAACCTTTGTCATTCTTCTGAAAATTATTTCATTTCATAAATCCCTTGTGTCCGCCAAACATGAATTTTCACCTTGAAAACTGTAAACTGGAGAAATAAAATGGTGACATCAATGCCCTTTGATTTCATTCCTACCAAATGAAATGAAATGAAATGAGGGGTATCAAACGAGATCTAATGTTTTTGTAAATGGGGAATTTAGACTATAACCCACATGCAGAATATAAATTAGCTATTCCGAAATGGGATAGATAGCGATGCATGTACATTTTTAGTACAACACTCAAGAAATGCCTTAAGCTTCCTAGGGGACCAAACTATTAGTATGATATTTTTTGGAGAATCAAGTCAAGTAACGTTAAGTTTATACGCAAGCATTTGCAAGCAAGGCCTACACTCCTATACATGTCTTGATGGCTGAAAAAAGGGTACCAACATTACTAACCAAATCTACATTTGCAAAGTATGTTGTGTGAGATTTGCTCATGTTCCCTTTGAGCCTTTTCTTTTTTTAAAAGCTAGACACAAGTAGTACTGAAAAGCGAAAAGTTTGAACAAAAGTTGATTAACGTGGCGCAGCAAGGTGCCAAGGGCACCAGAATTGAAATGGGGGGCTAGTTTAGCTCTGCCTGCCTGCATGGTGTGCATGTGAGGGCAAGGACATGCATGAAGTCCAAAAGTGGTGAGGGGTTGGTTGAGCTTTGTACTGTAATAGCACCAACTAACAACAGATTTAGTCCTAGGAAGAGTGTGGGAGGGTCGGCCGGCCCCCGCAATGAACTCAAGTGATGGATCAAGAAGAACATGTATGTACCTTTTGCTGTCCAGTTACTCATCTTCCCTCCCAGCTTGGGGCAAAAGAAGAAAAGCGCGGCTGGTGTTGGGTGTGGGCAAAGGGAGCAAGGCATCCCATGCTGGCCAGGCCACCAGCATGTCTTAACTGCTTACTTACAAGTGCAAAATACACACACTAGGAAGTTAATGGGGGCAATCATGCAAGGTGATATGATCCTGAAAAGTGTCACGAGACCTCGGCTGGAGTAGCTTAGCTAGCTTCACATCTCATGCAAGGATGATATGATGGGAGGTCACATGCACCGGCTCACCGGCCGGCGTGCCATCAGATGGCATTGCTTGCTTGGGTCCAGGCCAGCCGGCGGCACATCATACATTGTAGCTTACACTATGTGCACCGTGTTCATGTGTGTTTGATCCGGATTCTTTTGACATATTTTGGATTTCTCGATCGATCTACCCCTGTCGATCTCTAACAAACAGTGTGGACTGTGGACAGTGTGACATGTCTCTGTTGTTGGACGTACGCTACGGAGGCCTAATTTGGTGAGGGCGCACTGCAGCGTGGCCGCGACGGCGGGTTTGAATTACGGTTCACGCAGTCGCAGCATCAGGGTACCACGGCGTTGCTGTCGACCAACCCTCTCTCAGCGTGAGTATCCATCCACACGAGTCTTCTTGGGTGTTTTCGACCGTTCTCTCTCGTGTACTCGTCGGGTCAACACGGCGGGAAATCAAGCGTCGCTCTCGCTCCCATACAATGACCCGGGAGCTTTCTCTCCCGCGCAGGATGCCCAAGCGTTACGTCAGGTGCAAACTGTGCGAAGGACCCCTCTAGATTGCACCTTGTGTTCTTAATTAGAGTTCCCTAAGATTAAAATATGTTGACGGATGATCTTGTATGCCTGTAGCTGCGACGGAGACATGGTAATGCTGAATCTCGACCGACGAAGTCAATCGATCTAGGGGTCTAAACTCTAAACTCAGTCAAAATTGCCTAAGCAGATATCATTCGTCAAAAATTACAGCCATATGAGTCGACTTCCAATCAAATCAAACATATATCCAGATCGATCAAGCTAGCTAGGGGACAAACTCTTCAGTAGAACTGAAGCGTGTGTTTGTGGTGGTGCATGCGCGTGACGAATGAATTGAGCCTGATGGCAGAGGAGTTAAATCGCCGGCAGCAGCTTGCAGCGTACGCACTCGATGATGGAGCCGACACGGGGTGGTGACGATTGTCAGCGCACGGCGGGGAGGAGGTCCCATGGTGTGTATGGCTGCTCCTGTACCTGTAGCCGTAGCTAGATGCTCGTCGCAGGCGTGAGAAGGAAGCATCCATCCTCCACTCCGCTCTCTCGTGTTGCTTGGATCCATCCATCACCCTCAAGCTGCCACATGCACCTCCCCGGCTCATTTTTGTCCGGCACTCCGACGTGCGCCATGAGTGGAGAATGCTTGAACCATGTAGTATTTGGAGTGTTCTTACTCCCACTGTTGTCAACCCCCTTGTGATTGGGCAGGCTTGAGAAAAGGAATCACTATATTCTCCACAGTAGTAGCAATGATGGACGGACGGATGGGTAGGGCAGGCCAGGGAGGGAGCTTTTCTTGACTTGGCAGGAACAGGGTACATGGAGACTATTATTATTAAGATGCTAGTAACATGCAGCAATCAATTCCGCCCTGCTCATCTCCTGAGCAGCAAGCCCCCACACGGCGAAAATATGCCTAGCCACCAAGCTGGGCATGTGCGAGCTCCCCACCAGGAGACCCGGATGCGTCGCGCCCTGCTGCAACAACAGTTCGGCGCCGGTGACCCTTTGAGTTGCGTCCCAACCAACTCCCAAAGAGATAATTCCATGGATCACACTTTTATGTTGAAAAAAATGCAACGCGCCGCAGGCACAACCACAGCAAGGCTGACAGGTTCCACGAGTTAAAAGGTGGTTTACAATTTATCATCAGGAAAAAAAGCAAAGCATGCCGCATACCCAGAGACGAAAAGATCAAAACGTAGTAATGGTCCTCGCTAAATAAGATAAAAACATGCAAAGGAAACATCCAGCAGCATATATCCATGACAAGACAAACCTTGTCAAAACCGCAGAGGCACTTAACATGGAAACACCATTTTCTCTTCCATAACTTAAGCTAAGCCTACCAAAGATTCACGTCCGAGGCACTTAACATAGGCATGCCATTTGCAGGTTTCTTTTTTCTGAAGTTGATCAAAATCACATGTGCTGTGGTGTCTGTGGCGGGGTGGGTTGAGACTTGGCCATTCCAACCCAGACAACGATGCCAAGACCAAGAATCACCCACCCACCCACATCATACCAGAAGTCATTGTCCTTCTTCTTTTTCCTCGTTTGCTGCAAACCACGATATATTCTCGTATTAGGTACAGGAAGGTAGAGAGCACAATATCGGGCATAAGGAAAATAGCTTGGAAATCTGAGGTCAGCAGTATGGATGAGAAAATATACTCCTTAATTTAGTCCTATGACAAGAGGCAGGTCACAATGCCGGCAGAATACGCACACCTAGCGGCATCATACACTGGCTGAATCGAACAAAAACGGAAAGCTAGTCCAATAAATAGTAACACATGCAAATGCATCGTTCGATAATTGCAATTAATAATGCTCGATTCTTTTGCAAAATGATGATGAGTAGCCATCACAAATGACGCAAATGAGAAATTTTAGGACAAGTGCAATGTGCAAATGGAACCCAGCAGCAAGATAAAAAAACTGATATATTAAGTTACTGCTTGTCTACTGATTTTTTTTCACCGTCTTGTTAACACCGCACATTGGATCGGCAAATGCAAAGGATACAATACTATCTTCATACTGTTATGTATGTGCAAAAGACCTGGTTTAAATGCAGGATTATGAATGCTTTGACAACAAATGCGATGAACAGAGCGTAACTCAAAGAGCAGACAATATATTCAGCTTAAAAGGGGTAAGAGGAATAATGATAAACAAAATACCCTTGCATTTGAAGATGAGGGTTGTCCTTGTGCAGCAGCTTGAGATGCGAGCTGCATATGAATCTCCCTATGCAGATCAGGTGCCTGATGTGGTTAGAAGAAAATGTTACAAAAAGGTAATTGAAAATTTCATACAAGCACAAATAAATATGCTACCGATAAAATGTTAAAGAGTTTAATTCAGATAAAAAAAACTACAGGGTCAGAGTAGATAGGATTCAAATTCCCCCAATAGCTTAGATGCATGTTCTTGTGTTGCTAGTGAGCTAATTTGAATAAGCCAAACTGGAAGTTTTATACTGATCACTATCATTGGAGCGGACCGTGAACTTCTAAATTGTGCAGACAACATCAAATAAAAGGATATGTGCTCATGATCGAAAACTTGGACCCAAAGTAACTAACATTGTTGAATCACATGGTACAATTGCATGATTGCATTATAATAATAACAGTCCAAGATGTTGCAGAACATAATGATAGAACAAGAGGCACCTTCGATGACAATTCCAATGACTTCTGGTACAGCTCATTTGCTGGTTCCTACAAGAAACATGAGCATGCCTTAAATTTCAGCTGAACATGATTAAAGACATATTTAAAACATCCTTCCAGAGGCTTTTGCGTTGGACTGAGTGCATATGATGCTTAAACCATATGCTCTTAGGCCTGCAGGACAGGCATCGGCATGTTTCTTTTAATGTCTGTATGCAACAAAATACTCAAGCAGATTACACATACCACATCAACAGCCTTCTGGAAACAACCAGTTGCCCTTTCAAAGCAGTCATTAGCTGGGATGGTGTCTGAAGTGTAGAATCCACGGGAGGTCAGGGCATTCCCCAAGCACCAGAGTGCATCAGCCTTGTTGGAATTAATTCTCAGTGCTTCTTCTAGCTTGGACTCCGCATCTATAAGAAATAAAACTGGGTCAGCAAATACTTCACATTTTACCCGGTTCAGATTTGATACCAAAGCACTAGAATTTGCCTAGTTATGTCTCTCAATCATGCAAAGCTATGGGGCTATGTACAAACTTTAAAATACCAGTACCTACTACGACTTCCACTGAACAGGTCTGAATAAAATAATGATTTCAGTATGAAATCAGAACAAAGTGCAGTGACTTTTCAGCTTAACAAATAATCAAAATAACAGAAACAAAGAGTTCTCAGCCAAAATAGACAAAACTACAACAAAATTCAAGTTACATATTTAATCTGTGCCAAATGATATAAATTGTCATTGGATTTGTCGAAATACTAGAGCCTACTATGACTTCAACTAATCAAGCCTGCATATAATCCTGCTTCCAGTGCGAAATAACACAATACTATGACCTTCCATCTTAACAAATAATCAAAACAAACTAACAAGCAAACAAACAGTTCTCATCCAAATATATGAAAACTACAACAAGATTGAAGTTACGAATTTAATCTGCGCCAAGCCTAAGCTTGCACTGGTATTGCAATGCGTCTAGCATTCAGTGAGGTCTCTGATATCTGAGAGGCATTGAATTAGCAAGCAAACAATCTCAAATGTGTTCATAAATCTCAGTAATTTTTTGTTTAACACAAACCACATGTCTGCAAAATAAAGCTGTTAGAACTTAGACATGGCATGGACAGACACCTTACTCCCTAAATCTGCATAATTATCCAAGTAGGCAATCACTACCAACACCATGAGTTTTCTGATCCACACATACAACAAAAGAGTTCTCAGCCAAAATAGACAAAACTACAAAAAAATTCAAGTTACATATTTAATCTGTGCCAAATGATATAAATTGTCATTGGATTTGTCGAAATACTAGAGCCTACTATGACTTCAACTAATCAAGCCTGCATATGATCCTGCTTCCAGTGCGAAATAACACAATACTATGACCTTCCAGCTTAACAAATAATCAAAACAAACTAACAAAGCAAGCAAACAGTTCTCATCCAAATATATGAAAGCTACAACAAGATTGAAGTTGCGAATTTAATCTGCGCCAAGCCTAGGCTTGCACTGGTATTGCAATGCGTCTAGCATTGAGTGAGGTCTCTGATATCTGAGAGGCATTGAATTAGCAAGCAAACAATCTCAAATGTGTTTATAAATCTCAGTAATTTTTTGTTTTAACACAAAACACATGTCTGCAAAATAAAGCTGTTAGAACTTAGACATGGCATGGACAAACACCTTACTCCCTAAATCTGCATAATTATCCAAGTAGGCAATCACTACCAACACCACGAGTTTTCTGATCCACACATACAACAAATGAAACTATGTCTCCATGTGTTGGGTACAAAACCACACTCTAATCATAAAGCAAATGAAACAAATGAAACTATGTCTCCATACATGGCTGTTAGAACTAGAGGTTTCATAAAAAGCAGTCATCTAACCATTTAAGCAGGCGAAACAAGTTGTTGCCACCTAATGCACATATCTACAGTAGCACACCAATCGTCATGTGGTTGCTAATACCATACCAGCAAACCAAATATTGCAGCGTTAGCACATCAACCCCACAACGGCCTTCTACGTTCGCACAAATCAAAGCAGTATATTTCTCAAGCACACCTTTCAATATAACTAGCATAGGGTATAAAACTGGTGGGCTTAAAAGGGAGAATTCGGTCCCTTGCTAGAGACCACAATCAAAGGCAAGCCCCAAACATCAGTAGGATCTATCCCAAGTTTCCGAATCGAAGCCGCCCAATCTCCACACGGAAGCAATCCCAATCATGTAACAAGCTAGATAAGGTTGTGAACAAGTCAAAGGGTATACCTTCGAGGTACTTGAGGCCTCGGGGCCGTTCTGCATCTGCGACAGCTCCAGGAGCGCGCCGCCCCATCGCGTCAGGTTCTGCGATGCAGATAGCACAACAGAAGAGCATCAGATCAGACTAGATAGGACCGCAATCGCGTGCACTCGGAACAACAAGCCACTAGAACGGGGTAGGAGGGGAGGGGGAGGGAGGAGGAGGCGTACGTCGGCGTCGAGGGGGTTCTCGTCGTAGGCGGCCTTGGAGGTCTTGCAGGCGAGGTCGAAGAAGAAGAGCCTCTCCGGGTCGTTCATCTGTCCCATGTCCATGGCGACGGCGGCGGCGGCGGGTTCCGGTCTGCGGCGGCGAGATCCGGTGCGGGGCTTAGGGTTTTAGGCCTCGCTTCGATTTGGGGGAGGGTCGAGGTGGAGGTGGGGAAGTAGAGTTGTTGTAGGGGAGGAGAAGGGGATCGCACCGCTCTTCACGGACGCTGCCACGTGGGCCCTCTGGTTTCCGTCCCCATCTGCCAGCGTCGGAGAGCAGCACGACGGGTCCCACAGCCATGACTTGCGAAAGGAGCTAGAGAAAAAATATCTCAGCCCAGGCCCGGCCCGGCAGAGCAAAGCAGTTGTATTGGGCCTAGTAGGAAGCCCATTAAGCAGGCAGCCTATCTACGATCTTCTTTTTTTTCCTGAGATGAATATTATTGTTTTCTTGCGTTTGTATGCGTGTCAGTCAGACAGAGAGAGCCGGGCTGCGAACCACTTGTCGGCCTCCCCTGTCGTTCTGGCGCGAAACGTTCGGGCAGCACGAACCTGCAAGCCGTTCGCTCCGCTCGCGCGCGCCATTGTTCTCGCTTGGAAGGCGTGACCAAGCAACAACGCAAGGCCACTCGTGGACGAGGAAGCCAAGAAGAGACTGTCTGTCCAACGTAAGCGGAGCAGAGGAGACAGAGGAGGAGCCATGCAGGGGATCCGGACGAGGCCGGAGCAGAGGGAAGGCGACGATGCGTCGTCGGCGTTCGCGGCGGAGACGCCGCTAGGGAGCGCGCGGTGGAGCCCGGAGGCGGAGGTCGGGATGCGGGTGGAGGACATCTGGGACAGCCTGGACCAGCCGCAGCTGAGCCCGAGCGACAAGCTCAACAGCTGCTTCGACGCCATCCCCGTCTCCTCCTTCCCGCAGACCTTCGGCTCGCAGCTGGTGGACATCCCCTCCGACGCCACGCTCGCCGAGGCCGTCGACATCCTCTCCCGGAACCGCATCAACGGCGCCCCCGTCCGCAACGTGGAGGCGCCCGAGGACGCCAGCTGGATCGACCGCTACATCGGCATCGTCGAGTTCGCCGGGATCGCCGTCTGGCTGCTGCACCAGTCCGAGGCCTCCGCCGCGGCGCTCGGCGCCGACGAGCTCGCGGCGAAACTCGGCACCGTCACCCTCGACGTAGCCCCCGGCAAGGAGCAGCAGCAGAAGCCGCCGTCGGAGGCGGAGGGCGCGGTGGCGGAGGCGTTCGGGTCGCTGCCGTCGTCGGAGCTGTTCAGGAAGACCAAGGTGAAAGACATCTCCGGCTCGTTCCGGTGGGCGCCGTTCCTGGCACTGCAGAGCTCCGACACGTTCCTCACCATGCTGCTGCTGCTGTCCAAGTACCGGATGAAGAGCCTCCCCGTCGTGGACATCGGCGAGGGCACCATCAGCAACATCATCACCCAGGCTGCCGTCGTGCACATGCTCTCCGAGTGCGTCGGCCTCAGCTGGTTCGAGGATTGGGGCACCAAGACGCTCTCCGACCTTGGACTCCCCTTCATGAAGACCAGCAGGCTCGTCAAGGTGCCCAACTACGTATCAAATATGATCATGCCCCACCTCTCTCGATCATCCAAACCCGATCATCATTTTCTCGACAAAGACTAAGACGATGATGGCGCTCATCTGCTGCAGGTCCGCGAGGACGAGTCGGCGCTCAAGGCGTTCCGGCACATGAGGAAGCGAGGCGTCGGCGGCGTCCCGGTGGTGGACAGCGCCGACAAGCCCGTCGGCAGCATTATGATCAAGGACGTCAAGCACCTCCTCACGGCGTCAGAGTCCGATAAAGATTACAGGTGATCAGCTCACATCAGAGTTTGGCTCTGCTCTCAAGTTTCATTTTCATCGGAAACAATTTCATTCAGACATGGCTGCTTGGTAACTGCAGGACGCTGACGGCGAAGGAGTTCATCGCAAACGCGAGGCAGAGCTCAGGGGAGAAGCAGATGAGCATCATGACGTGCACGAGAGAGGACACGGTGAAGGACATCATACTGAAGCTGGACGCGGAGAAGAGGCAGAGGGTCTACGTCGTCGACGGGGAAGGCAACCTGGACGGGCTCATCACGCTCAGGGACATCATCGCCAAGCTCGTCTACGAGCCGCCGGGGTACTTCGGGGACTTCTTCAACGGCGTCATCCCCATGCCACAGAACAGCAGGGTCTGACCTCCTCAAAGCTGGCTAAGTTTCCTAGCACCTCCTAGGCAAGATCAGGATAATTCAGTTCTCGCTTCGTGTACTAATCTTTGGCTATTTCCATTTTTTCACTAGTGCTCATTCTTCAGGCTCCTTAGAAGCTTCTCCTTAATTTCTTCATTTTTTGTCACTTTGGTAGCTTATCATAATGAGGAACACCTCTGGCTCTGTTCATGTTCTAAGCTGATCAAGTTCAACACCTAGAATGTAGCTACGCCAGGCATGATTGTCAACGCGTACCATTCATTCATCATGTTCCAGCGTCAGGGCCCTAGAGTTATTTGCTAGTATTGGGGTTTAGCCAGATGTGTCAGCAGCTAATCATAGAAACTGTAGGAATTGTGCATATGCGTGCAGACTCTGCTGGAAGTCTGAAACTAGACACACACACTCATGAATGCAATCATATAAAACCACACCTCAGAGATGCCTTCTTACTTTTCAAGTTAGTGGCACTATCAGCGATCAGCAGAGTAGACATCGATGTAAAATGTGTAGATTGTAATTGTAAAGCTATCCCTAACCACATGTACTGTACATTACACAAGACAAGTATAAAATTATGATTAGGCACCATAATTCTTTGATATCAAACATTTCTGCATGAAGTAGGTGCAAAACAAGCTCATACACAAAAAACATCCCACGCATATACAAAACTAGGTGCAAAACAACACCAAGTAGTAGTATAACAAAATAACAGAAGAAAGCAAGCTGCATAAAGCGAAGATTTAAGAACAGCAGAAGGCACCATGAAAGTTGCTACACACATCACAATAAGAGGTTGAAGTATACACGAAATAGGGTTCAGTTCCATAACTTGCAGCCTTTTTAGTTACCCGAAAAGCTACTGTACTTTTTTAATCATTCACAAGGTTATGATACTATCTGTCAGCAACCAACTAAACAGCAGACACCAAAATTCAGAACAAGGTAAAAAGTGAACATAACTGCTGTATAAATTGTACATAAGATGCCAACCACTGATCATCCAACAATAGTCAATAATCAACAAAAGAAGGGTAAACTGCATGAATAACAGTTACACAGCTCACCGCAGTGCCATAAATTCCATGTGGAAGCCCCCAACGTCAGCACCCGCGTTGAAAATAATCAGGGATGACAAGCTAAGTATTTGATCCAGGTTTCCTTGAAATCACAATATTTCTGCTCCACCAGCCAAAACTGATTTCTCCATCTTCGAACCTCACAAGCATGTTGGTAGGGCAAGTTCCTAGCACAAGGCCAGAATAAATGTTGCCAGAGATTTGTAACCACCAACATTGATATGAACATCCCTAAATATATAAATCATCAGGTCGTTAGTTTGCTGATCGTGCTAAAGTAAATCCATGACTAAAGCATGAGAAGCAACAAGTCATAATTTTTGGGGAGTAATCCTGCTTCATAAACCTTCCAAAATATTGACTTGCTAATAATTTGTCTAAAATGGAACAATGTACCATCTGAAACCCGTTCACTGCACCAGGGGAAATATGCTGCTTACGGCCTTGTTTACTTCTCGAGTATTTGGAGTGTATTTCAGGGGATTATCCCGAATCCCGAAAAATCCCCGATGGTCCATTTACTAATCAGGTTTTGGAAGGGATAATCCCTAGATATCCCCTACCAACCACCTCATTTTTGCCTAAATTGAAAACTCTAGTCCATGCTAGTGTATTGTGGGGGAGAGTATTTGTGGGGATTTGTGGGGATTGGGTGAAAGTAAGAATTTGACCAAATCCCCTCCCATGCCCAAACCCCTTGGGGATGAAAATACACCCATAGTAAACAAGTCCTACACGGGATCCATATTACAAGTTCAAATATGTACTCCCTCCGTTCCAAATTACTTGACTTCCATATATCCACATATGGATGTATGTACACACTAAAAGATGTCTATATACATCCGTATGTAGACAAATGAAAGTCATCTATTTTGGAACGGAGGGAGTAGTAGTTAGGAGCCGTCTTTTTAATTATTAAGAAATATAGGAAAACAATACGGTCCAACAAACCATGATCAGTTGAGAAATCAAAAGTTGTCACTCTATTAGATGCAACCCCTATAAATAATCAATAATTTATTTGATACGCTGAAAACTGGTGTGTTACATTGTGGTTGCATGATAAATGGAACCAGGGGACGACCCTTTTATTTAAAAATAATAATAACAAAGAATTTATCAGACATTGCTTGATGAACTACAAAATCACCGGAACAATTTATATTTCTGATGTGCTTTTACAATTGGCAGCTGGCAAGGTAATATAGGGGTAGCTAGGGTGCAATCTCTGTATCTTAAGAGTTGGGCTAACTACAATCATTCTTAGCATATGTCATTCCAAATGCTCAACGAAAGTGCAAGGTACCATTATGAACTTGCAAATTTAACAACCCAACTAGTAAAAACGGAAAATCCTGACTGCAAAATCTTCTATTAACAGATATAAACTATCTATGAAAGCACAATCTGGGAGTTAGAACTCACCTTGAAACCTAGACAGATTGATCAAGCGTTCAATCTTTTCCCTTCAAAGAAATCTGAGACCTGGTTCTCCACATCCTCAGGGCTGTACTTTATATACTTTGCAAAATTCCTTCCCCCCTCTAGCTGGCCTTGGAACCTTCCGACGAACGAGCGGTACGCTGGGAGGACTTTCTCTGAAATGTTAATTTTCAACTCCTCTCTTAACTGGGGATCCACAACCCTCCAAGCTGTCTGTGTCCTGTATAACTCTTCGTAAGCCAAGTTGAAGCTCTTGAACCTCTCCTTCAGTGCAGCCTTGAGTGCACTCGATGACCTTGATGCCTGTGGCAACCCATCATCCCTCAGACAAGCTAATACCCTAGTCCATGAGGATCGGAGGTACCCAGTGGAGTACCTCCTTATCTGGCCACGGTGCTTACGGATCCAGTTATCCCCGAGCAGAGACTTAAGCTCCGAATCCTTTATCTTCTGCACAATGTACCAGAGATTGTTCATCAAAAATATGTTCTGCAGTGCCTCATCATCATAAAGCTTTGATTTATCCTCAATCTTGTCCAACAGATGTGTGATGAGTATGAGCAAACAGTGTCCCAAAGGAGTCATATCCGCATTGTCAGCCCCAATTTCCAGGTCAGTCTCGCAGCCATCAAGAAGATCATTCAGCCAGCGGCTGTAATCTGCAAGCAGTCGTACATAGTTCATGACGTAGCGCGTAAGCGGGTGGATCTCGCCACCTGGCAGTGGTTTGCGAGAAGTTTCCCCGCGTATCGCATTGGCAAATTCAGCTACCGTGCCACGTACTGCATCACCTAGCCTCATGAGTATCCCCTCTGCCTCTTCCTTGATGAAATCCCTGGCCTCACCCGAGAACAAAGCCTCAAGCTCTGGCAGCAACTCAGCAAGCGCCTCGTACATACCGAGTATACGGAACAGCTTCTCGGAGGATCTCTTCCCAATCGCAATGGCATCGCCGAAGTTGAGCAGCTGCAGGACACACCCCTTGGCCGCCTCAGTAAAGCACTCCTCCTCCGCATCGGCGTCGGCCGCAAGGATCTGGCTACAGATGCGGCGCTCCTCGGCAAGCAGGCCCTGAACGACGACCTTGAGCGCCTGGATCCACTTCTTCATCTTGCCATCGAGGACGCCCCATTCGACGCGCTGCACCTCCTCCAGGCTCATCTTGTCGACCCCAAGCACGGAGAGGCACTCCATGAGCGTGTCCCGGCGCACCTCGCCGTAGACCTGGCAGAGCTCCGGGCCGTAGCCCGCGCGCAGCATGACGTCCGCGATGTCCTTGAGGGTGCCGACGGTGTCGGGCGAGACGAGGTAGGGCGAGATCTCGCCGTCGGAGGCCGAGCTCCACCTGGCCGCGGAGGCGGAGGCGGCAGACTCGTCGCCGTCGTCGGCGGCAGCGTGGTGGCTGGCGAAGGAGGGGCAGTCGAGGTCGACGGCGTTGAAGGTGGGCACCGTGAGCGAGAGGCGGCGGAGGAGCGAGGCGTGCAGGTCCTCGGCGGCGAGCGAGGCCGTGCCGCGGATGAGCAGCTGGCGGAACTCCTCCTCGAGGCGCGCCATGGCGACCTGCAGCGCCGCCTCGACGCGCGGGCCGGCCTCGCCCAGGAGGCAGGCGGCCGCCGCGAGGTACTCCTCGGCGTCCTCCGGCGACTCGAACACCAGCCTGTCTCCAGACGCGGGCGAGTCCCACTGCTCCACCAGCCGGATGGCCTCCTCCACCGCCGCGTCCCTCTCGTCGTTCAGGTCGTCGTCGTAGGGGGCGGGAAACCCGCCCCGGTCGTAGCGCTCCTCCTCGTCGTCCTCGTCTCCGTAGGCCGCCTCGTCGCCCTCCGGGACAGACCCGGCCCCGGCCTCGGGCGCCGGAAAGAGGTCGGTCATGAGGGAAAATCGGTTGTCGAAGCCGGAGAGGATGCGGATCATGTCGTCCGCGGCGTTCTTGTTGTTGGCGAGCGACTTGACGATGTGCTGCGCCGCCGCGATCACCTTCTCCTGCCCGTCGGGCGGCGCCGCCGCCATCCTGCTGTGATTCGGATCGGATGCGAGGAGGAGGAGGATGGATTGGTGGGAAAGGGGGGAGAAGACAGAGGGGGAAGAAGGGGAAGGGAAGGTGAGTCGCTAATTTGCTGAGCTGGCTAGGTTTGAGCAAGTCGTCGTCGGGTGTCTGTCTCGGGAGAAGGTTGGACTGAAAAATCTTCCTGCTCGATCACTCGCTTTATCGTACGGATGGGATCCGATTCGTTCCGGCGACCCTACACTGTGCCGTCCATGCACCGCAACTTTGTTCTACGGAGTAGCTAGTATCATCTGATTATATATTTCTCAAGGCTGACCAAGCAAGAACACGAGATAAATTTGCAAGAATAGATAGTAAGAGCATCTCCACTCGGAGCGCCCAAAATCTGTCCGGATTACACTGATATGGGGCGTGTCCGGGCATAAAATTGAGTCAATATGTGTATGGGTGGCCATGAAAAAACACATCTCCCACTCGGACACCCCAAACGCGCACCGGGACCCACCAGTCTGCTCCGCTCGCTGCATCTCCTGGCGGTTGAAGGGCACGGCAGTGCGCGCCGCCCTTCTCACCGTCACCTCGTGCTCACCGTCGCTCATCAACAACTTGCCCACCGCACTCGCCACCGCACTGGCCCGCACCGCGCCCTCCTAGATCGTACAAGAGGACCATCGCGCTGCTGCTACGGGGGCTAGGCCTATGCAGATCGAGGCAGTGGAGACCTCAGCCGTCCCTGGCTGGACGTTGATGGCATGGAACAACACGTTCGTTGTGAGACCCCAAGTGTAAGGTTTGATATAATTTAGTAGCAAGTTTTCCCTTGATTACAAAACCAAGATTATCAATCCAGTAGGATTGGGAGAAGGCTTTGGAAAGGTGTAAACGGCGCCGTTTACGATAATTGACGTGGACCTGCGCACAGCTGAACAAACTACATTGGCCCAACGAAACAGAGAGGTTGTCAATCTCTCCGGCTTGCTGAACACAAAGAATTAAATGTATGTGTGTAAAATAATATAAGAGCAAAAATGACCAGCGAACAAATGACTAGTAAAACCTATTTAAAACGGTTGTAAACAATGTAGCAAAATAGGACTGGGATCCACAGTTCACTAGTGGCGTCTCTCCAAAAGATAGTAAACAAATTACAGCGAGACAATTGACAAACATGGGTGCAACACAATACTATCATGACACTAAGTCCACTGTTTCATTTAATATGGGCATTACGACAAAATACATAGACCGTTATCCAACTGCATCTATGACTAATAATTCCACCCCGGGATCGCTATCCAGCCTGTCACCCGAAAGTATTAAGTTGCAAGCAACAGATAATTGCAATAAGCATGGTGCGTAATGTAAGCAATGGTTACAACATAAAGCAATAAACACCGCTGTTTTATCCCTAGTAGCAACAGCACATCTCAAGTCTTAATTGTTTCTGTCAACTCGAGCTCAGACAAGAGAGGCATAAACCAACTATCTAGCATAAATATCCTCTCTAAGATACTAACAATTACTTCGGCCAAAACATCCACAAGTATCGGAGAGCATGCAAGATCATAAATAAAATATATGATAAACAATCTGAACAATAATGTCATGACTCCATAATTAATCGGATCTCCGTAAACATAACATGTAGCATTACATAAAGATGATCTTAATCATGTAGTCAGCTCATAAGATCTAAACAATGGAGCACAAAGGAGAAGAGACAACCATCTAGCTACTGCCATGGACCCGTAGTCCCGTGGTGGACTACTCACGCATCACTCCGGAGGCTGGCATGGTGGTGTAGATGCCTCCGGTGACGATCTCCCCCTACGGCAGGGTGTCGGAAAGAGTTTCAGAACCCTCCCGATCTAGGGTTGGCGACGATGCCGGCCTCAAAACTTTTCTAGAAAATATGATCGGGTATCGAGAGTTTTCGGGACGAAAGCAATTTATAGGCGAAAGGGCGACTCGGGGAGACGCCCGAGGGCGCCAGGTTCCATTTATTGAAAATGACCAGCAAACAAAACAAAACAAAACAAAACAAAACTGAAAGCAAAACATAAATGACGCTCCAAGAACGGCACATATTATGTAAAGGAATAAAAATATAGTTTCATGGGATCGGCCTGATTAATTATCGATGAAGAAGGGGATGCCAAGGCATCCCCAAGCTTAGACACTTGAGACTTCTTGAATATTTAGTGGAGGTCCAGGGGAGCCTCCCCAAGCTTGAACATTAATCCCTTCTTGATCTTCTTTCATCACCTCGTTCTCTCAACACTTGAAAACTTCCTTCACACAAAACTTCTCACAAACTGATTACAGGGGTTAGTTCTCGAACAAAATAATCCACCTTCAGTTCTCATTTGGCAAATTGTATAAACTTGTTTCTAAACATTGGCTACTTCCACAAAGGTTTAAGTGATGTTCCATGGATAAAAGAACTCCATTTTGCTCGTAAAAGAAGCAATGCAAAAAACGAAGACAAAATCTGTCAAAAACAGAACAGAACGTAAAGATCATTTTTTCGGGCTACTAGGACACCTCAAATCATAAAACTTAAAACTAATGAAAGTTAGACAAAACTCAGATGCTTGCTGATGGGCCTTTACGTAGTTACCTGCGTCAAAAGAATATGGGTTAGGTTGAGACTCCAAGTGCACAGTGTATAGTATAGGAAAGACGGTTTTCCCCACGAGGGGTGACTCGAGGGTTTAATATCGAACTCTCGGGAAATCAGTAGTGAAAGATTTATCTTCTTATCCTTCTCTTGAAAACCTACAAAACAAAGTAAATTGTTTTGGCCCTCAACCTCACCAAGTGGTTGTCAAGCACAAGGTGTGAGAATGATATTAAAATAAAATGAATGCAAAACAGTAAATAAATATGCAATGATGATAAATAAATATGCAAGGATGGTGGAACACAATGATGGATGATATTTTTGGGTTTTGTATTGTGAATGCAAGATGTAAAAGTGTTTTTGTATTTTCGGATTTTTAAATGGCAGAAAATGGAAAATGGATAAAAGTTGTTGGAAAGGTGTTTCTTATGATTAAAAATGGATCGGGGTTCATGGTTTCACAAATGCACTCTCTCTTTAATAAAGTGGTAGACAATGGAACACTAGAATTAACATATGAGATTGCAACAAAAAGGTTTCATGACAAGTTACTAATTATATGGGCATCACGTCCTAACATAGAGATCTTTTGTTTATTAATCTCTCTTATACTCCACCAAGATGCGAACTAAATCATAACACCTTAGTAATTAAGATAAATCAGAGCATAGCATTAAGTATCATGACATGAAGTTAAAATAAGAACATGCTAGATCTAGTCATGGAGTAGTGGCAATGGTCACACCCACATCTCCGGTAGCAAGGTATTTTTCTTTATCCCTAGTGAGGCAACAAAGTAAGGTAAAAACCCAAGTGGATCGCGGAACTTTCTCTCACGTTCACCGCACTAGCCACCCCCCGTTACTCCAACTAATGCACACGTTCCCCCTCACACGCTCTCATACACATGCTTGATCAAAAAGTAAACAAGAACGGGGTACATAATATGCATCTACTTTCATAACTGAAACAAAACTATTGCAATCTCAAACATATATTAACTCATAAAAGATCCACCACAAAGGTATTACATAGATGACCGTAATCATGTTCAGCAGCTCATACGGTACTAATTAGTGAAGCTCAAGAGAGGAGAGATACATAAGTTACTTCCACAAACCCATAGTCCAGGGGTGGACTACTCCCTCTTCATCATGGAGACGGTGGAGAAGTCGTTGGAGAAGATGGAGACCACGCCGGCAGCGCCCCGCCGGAGTTTTCCCCCTCCAATCTGCAACTCCAGGTCTCTGTTTCGTGGTTTCTGTGTTTCTGCGGCGCTCCTTTCCGAAGTGCGTCGGGGACTATTTTTATAGTCGTTTTTAGGTCAAGACGGAGGCTCGGGAAAAAAGATCGACGGCAACGGAGCCACGAGGCCCAGATGATGGGTCCCACGCGGCCAAGGAATCTGGCCGCGTGGGCCCACTCATCTTGGCCCTCGGGCCTCCGTTTGTTCGCTTCCTTCGCTCCCACGCTTTGTTCCTTCCAAAAACTGATGCTCGTAAATTTCCAGGTCATTTGGACGTCGTTTGGGTCCCTGAAACATCAAAATATAGAAAATAGGGTTTTCTGCCTGTGCAGGGTTAATTCCAGAAAAATAGGGAAACAATGAAATATTCCCAAAATCAATATAAATCAATGATATAACCCTTATATGATGCAAATATGATTGAAATATAAGTAATATAATGCAAAGTTCATGTATGCATTTTACATGCATCAACATCCCCAAGCTTAACCTATACTCGTCCTCGAGTATGAAGGTGATAAAACTAACATGGACTTTGCAATTTAATACTATCAAAGGATATCAAAGATGATTACTATTGCTACATAGAGTCAAATGATTCATTCTTCAAAGGAGTAGCAATATACAAGATAGATTATGAAGTGATATCAAATATTCAATGTAAGGATGTTCAATGATAATTCACAAAGTGTAACATAGAAGAAAGTACTATGGACCAAATGTATGCATAATGAAAAGTAAAAACATCCTATAATGGTCATAGAGTATTCTTATAAATCTGAATATAAAAGGTGGACACTTTGGAAAGATATATAAATGAGTAGAGGTAAAACATGAATAAGTTTCATCTAACTTCCAAATGCTTCTACTTAAGTTAATGTTTGCAATGTGGTATTGGTGTCAAGCTCTCATTACCCCTATCATAGCATCTTGAATGGTTAAAGTTTAAAGTGAAAGCAAATATGAGTAGTATGCTTGACAAAGTATGGGTTGAATGTCTCATGCCCCGTGAATACGAGTACCTACACCACGGTGTTACTCAACTTGGGACACAAAGCAAGTTCAAGTTAGGTCATTGTAAGTAATATAATAGCGTCATCAAGAGCGTCAACTGGGGTACCTCTTGTTTCAGGACATGGAACAAGCCCATGTCAAAATGACAAGACAAACAAACAAAATGAACAATATCCACACCCTTTTTATTTACTATTGGTATAGCTTTTTATTGTGGGGTGCATCACTGAAGGTTCACCATAGCATGTAAGTAAATTTCCACCATGAATGATGCATGGCTTAGATTAGCGGCCCAGGCGTCTCTCTAGCCATTTATACAAACTCATTAAACTCACTAAGTTTCCGCATTTATTTGGCACCATGATAAGCATCCATAAACAAAAGTACATGATATCAACAAAATATAAAGAGCACGTTGAAAGCTTGCCATGTGACAGCACATATGAGCTAACTCCCAACCAAGACTCTTGTCAAGCTCACAACTTCATAATTTTAATCACAATGGGTCATGTTTATTAAGTGCAATAAAAGTAAGGTGTGCATCAAGTTCGTGAGAGCTCTTTAACCAACTTTTCCCATAACAATCAATAACATAAGCATTTTAATTCAGAAGTATAGATAATACAAAATAACATGATAAACATACTCGGAATAGCATAAAGCTAATAGGTAGATATGGTGGACTCACTGGAAAAACTTTGGTTGAAGGTGTTGGAAAACAAGTTTTTACTTGTTGGAATTTTTGGGCTAGCAAGAGGGAGAAAGTTGACCGTCTAAATGCATGCATAAGTGTCCATAGAACTAACCAATCCATGTTAAACAAAGTAAAGTAACATTCAGCATCAAAACATGAATAAAGATAGCTCTTGATAAAACACTTGCAAATTAATATTCATTAAAAGCATATGAATCATGCAACTATATGTATCTTTTTGAATCAACTCAAACATCCCTTTCCCAATCTTTTTAATAGCATCCAACTTAATTCAACCCAAATTTCCAGTACCTCTCTCATATATAAATGATAGTGGTGGTCTCAAGACATACAAGAATCAAACCGAAATAAAAAGCAAATAAAAGACGCTCCAAGTTTATGCGATAAAGTGCATTGATCGAAAAACAGAAGTTAGACGTGTGCAAACCGAGAGTGTGTTGGTCCAGTGGGGTTGTCTTCACATCCCCAAGCTTATGGTCTTCACCATCCTTGGATAGCTCTTGGTGCATCTCCTCTAATCCCTGTGAAAAAACTTCAAAACACCGTTTCTCCCATTTCTTTTCTGTGGGGCGACATTAGTAGTGATAGACAAACGAATTGCTTGCTGCATAAAATCCTTAAACAAAAATTCATATGAATGTCCAAAAAGTGTATAATGTTGTATGCCTACTTATAAACTCAATTGGATCAAAAATATTCAAGTTAAAAGTTCAAAGAATGCATCAAACAAAATGGGACAGAATCTGTCCAGAAAAACAGCAGCAGCAAAACGTATTTTTCTACCCTACTTAAATATGTCGAAAAAATCTGAAACAATTCATGTTACAGAGGATGAAAAGTTGCAACTACAGTTCAAATATCAGCTCATTCGGAGTTATAGAATAGGAATTAAAAATCATACCGTGCACATATTCCTGCTGGAATAAAATCTCCGAATGCAAATAGCAACTTTTTCAAACCAAAATAGGTAAAACTTGGCACTTTATTAAAAATTCCAGAAACAAAACTAAAAACTAAGTCTCTTGTTACAGCAAGAGGACACAAAGAGAATCAAAAATAAAAACAACCGGGTTGCCTCCCGTAAAGCGCTTTCTTTATAGCCATGTAGCTAGGCTTCTTACTTGATATTTATTGTGGACGAAGCTCATGAGGGAGCTTGAACTTTGATGTGTCCCTCTTCCTTGGGAAGTGTTTCATACACTTCTTGTGTGGAAACTGAAACTTCACATTCCCTTCTTTTGAATCAATGATAGCACCTGTGGTACGAAGAAAAGGTCTTCCAAGAATAATTGGACTAGAGGTTTTATTCCCCATATCCATGATTAGAAAATCAACAGGTACAAATGTCATATGCAACTCTACCATAACATCACTTACTTTTCCTAAAGCATGTTTAATGGAATCATCAGCAAGTGCAAGTTCAATAGAGCATTTTTCAAGATTCTTTAATTCAAGTACTTCATATAGTTCTTTAGATAAAACAGAGACACTAGATCCTAGATCTAATATAGCATGGTGTGTCTCTTTTCCAATGGTTACTAGTACTTTGGGAATCCATATATCACCAATCTTAGGTGGTATCATAGCTTCTTGGTTGTACCTAGCAATCTTTTCTTTTAAAACATGATTAGCAATATAAGAACCAAAACCTGCTTGGTTAACATTAATAGAAGGATCACTTGCAAATTTTTGTAAGATAGATATTAATTCATGCAAGCTACAATTCTCTAAGTCAAGCAATGGTTCCTTGACTTCACTAAGCATTTTAACTTCCTCAACTTTCATTTCCTTTTTAACCCAAACTTGTTTCTTACCAGGAACTTCCTTCTCATGTTTAAATGATGGATCTTTCTTTAATGAATCACTAACACGAACCAACTTTTCCTCAATTCTGTTGAGGTAAACATATTTTTCAAGAAATTCCCTCTCACATAATCTTAGTTTATGCATAACATTAACTAATTCATTGTCTATCCTGGGAATAATGTTTTTCAGAATAAGATGCTAGTTGTTCAAAATCCTCCTTATTTGGTAGTTTCTTTAATTTGGCTTCAAATTTATCTATAGATAATGCAAGTGCTACTGTGGTATCCTCCACTTTTTTCTTACTACCCACAAAGCTACCAAAAATTCTTCTAAGTGTCATGGTGATACGTGCATTTTATATCATCATTTATATAACTTTTAGTATCATACTAGAATGTTATTTGCATGATTATATGATTGTTTTTACATGTTTTAGATGATTTTGGGGACTTTCACACAAGGTCCCCATTATTGGTATTTAATATCTGGGAGGCAGAAAACCCTCTTTTCTTGTTTTTATTGTTTCAGGAGTTTCAGGAACCCAAATAATAAAAGGAAAAATAGCACGTCAGTTTTTCATCGGGAGAAAGGCATAGGGAAGAAGACCGAAGAGAGGAGAGCCACGAGGCCCAAAAGGGGTGGGCCCACGCGGCCAAAACCCTAGGCCGCGTGGGGCCCACTAAAAGAGGCCTCGGGCACCTCCTCGCCTAGGGCTTTTTATCGACGCCTTCGTCTCACCCGAAAAGTAACGCCCTAATTTTTCCAAGTCCATCCAAGGTCGCGGCGGCGGCGAAACTCCTGATCCCTTCTGAGGGGGGTCAGATCCTACTGCTCCGGAGCTCCGGAGAAGGGGAAATCATCGTCATCATCATCACCTCTCCTCCTTGGCGTGGGAGGAGGCCTCTACATCATCACCCCCATCAAGACCAGCACCATCTCCATCATCATCACCGTGATCCACTCCGTTCCCCTCGCAGTTTGAGAGTTGCTATACCCTAGATACTTGTCTTGTGCTACTATTCATGTTAGTGATTGAGTACTTGTCATTATTTGGTGGTGAAGTTATAATTTCAGATTGTGTTGTACCACTTATGCCACTGATTATGATCATGTTTGCACGTTGTGAGTAGTTCCCGTATGTTCCTGAGGGCATAGGATGAATTGGCAATGATTTATATATGACATGTGTTGGTATTTTGTCAAGAGTTTATCTTTTATGTGATTCTATGATGGTGTTGTGCGAACGTCGACTGCACAACACTTCACCTATATGGGCTCATAGGAGAACACCGTAGTATAATGAATTGAGGAAGACTTGGGAGGACACGTAAGCCTGAGTTAGAATCTTGAAGTTATAGTATGAGGGTATTAGTATCGGGGACCTTAGAGTGTAATGCTATGGTGGGACTTTATGTCTTAATAATAAGGGGATGTAGTCTATTTATTTAGCTATACCGAATTATGGCTCCGTCCAAAAAGATTAAAACTTGACAAGATATTCAACGTGTTGTTTAATAAATCTCTATGCCTAGCATTATCCATGCCGCCCTCGGGAACGTTTTCCACATATAAGTCACATATCACTTGAGCTTGTCCTCTTGTCACATAAGAGGATTGGGCTTTCTCTCTTTGAGAGCTTTCACTTGTTACTGTTACTTGCTGCATTGGAATTATACAACCGAAAATACCAAAAACACTTGCATCTTTCATTGCTTTGTTTATCAATCTTACTAACCAATACCTTCAGCTCCTCGTGGGTTCGACAACCTTTTCTAATTGAAAGGTACTACAATTGATCTCCTGCACTTGGGAGTCATCAAGATACTTTTCTGGCGCCGTTGCCGGGGAGCGTTGCGCTATTGGTAAGAAGTTTGGTAAGGAAACTTGAAAGCTGTTTTATCTCATTGTTACTATGGCATTTATGAATCGTGCCTCGCTGCATCTTGCTCTATATGAAAGTGCTTATGCCACTACTGCAAAGGTGGTTGAAACTACTGTGCCTGAGATACCTAAAGTGGGATTTAAAATTCCCATGGGTCATGTTAAAAGAGTTATGAAAAATCCATTTACAGGGATGGAACTAAGTCTGCACGCGAACACATGGAGTTGATTGAAGACATATGTGGTTTATTTAGACTTCCTGGTATTCCTGAGGATGAGGTAAAAAGAAAGTTACTATATTTGTCTTTATCTGGTAATGCTCGTGTTTGGTACAGGTCTCTGGATGAAGAGCTACTATTGAATGGAATATCTTGAGGAAGGTTTTCTTTCTTAAATATTTTACTCCTAAAGAAGCTTATGAGAACCGCTGCTACATATTCAATTTCTGGCCACATCTGGGAGAGAGTATTACTCAAGCTTGGGGGAGATTGAAGGAACTCCTTCGCAAGAACCCTTGTCATGATCTTACAAGGAAACTTATATTGATAAACTTTTATGTGAGGTTACCTATGAAGCACAAGGAATTCTGGATAATTCATCTGGTGGAAGTTTTACAAACAATACTGAAGAAGAAGCATGGAATTATTGGAGACTATTTCTGAAAATACTGGTCATTGGGATCTTGATAAAGGTAATGAGCCTTATTTTGATATGGATATTCATGTGTAGAGAACTTCTCTACTTCTATCTTGTTTAAAAATATGAGTGATACATTTAATCTTGATCCTTATGTTATAATTGATAGCTAAATTTTGCTGACATATCTGTGTTCCAAAAAGTGGATTTGAAGTTTATGTTGAACCTGTTAAACAATCTATTGTTGTTCCTAAAGTTATTAAACAGGTTGAACCGTGTCATCTGTGACAATTGAGGAGTATGTTGAACACCACCCTATCCAAACCAAGTTAAGGAGAATTTACTTATTGCTGTTACTAACAAAGTAATAGAAAATGTTCTCAGCCTTATGAACAGGTGGAAGTCAACACTCAAATTTCTGTTATCAAGCAACTAATGAAGAAGACCCTGTGATGTTTATCTATGTGAAGATGCTACTAAAGTCATCAAAGGTAATTCGGCCAAGTTGGGAAACCTGTTATATCATGCTCTATTGGGACTTCAAGTTATCATGGTTATGTGATATTGGGCAAGCATAAGTGTCATTCCATATTCTCTTATCTTGAAATCAAGCCTGATATTGATCCTATTGTTATGGAAGAGACAGGTATGACAATTCAACTTGCTAATAAAGATATATTAGTCCATTTGGAATTGTTAGAGATGTTGAAGTATTGGTTGGCAAAATAAAATATCCTGCTGATTTTATTGTGCTTGGTTGTCCTCAAGATTCATTTTGTCCTATCATTTTTGGTAGACCTTTCTTACATACTGTTGGTGCTGAAATTAATTTGCCTAAAGAGAAAGTGTTTATTAAATGTGGTGGTGAGAAACTTGAATTCAACTTTTCAAATTTGCTGATAAACATGTTGAAAGAGCCTTTCTGAAGATTTAATTGAAACTCTTGCTCATATAGCTGTAGCTTCAACAGATGTTGTAGAACGTTATATGCTTAATCAAGATGAACCATTTAATGATGAGGAAAAAGAGGCTTTGGAACAAATATTATGGCAACAACCACCACAATTACAATTGCATATCCCACCTGATAATTTAGGAGTGCTACCACCACCTAAAGGGGATCCTAGTTTTGAATTAAAACCTTTGCCTACAAATCTGAAATATGCATATTTGGATGAGAAGAGCATATATCCTGTCATTATTAGTGCTAACCTTTCAGCTGAAGAAGAAGAGAAATTACTTGATGTGCTAAAAGCTCACCGACCAGCCATTGGATACTCTCTTGATGATCTTAAAGGTATAAGCCCAGCTCTATGTATGCATAAAATTAATCTGGAGAAGATGCAAAACCTGTTGTTGATTATCAACGCCGTCTCCATCCAAAAATGAAAGAAGTGGTAAGAAAAGAGGTAATAAGACTTATTGAAGCTGGTATCATTTATCCTATAGCTGATAGTAAGTGGGTTAGTCCTGTTCATTGTGTTCCTAAAAAGGGTGGAATGACTGTTGTTCCAAATGATGAGGATGAACTTGTGGCTCAACGTACTGTTGTTGGTTATAGGATGTATTGATTTCAGAAATTAAATAAAGCAACTCGAAAAGATCATTATCCATTGCCATTTATTGATCAAATGTTAGAAAGGTTATCTAAACACTCTCACTTTTGCTATCTAGATGGTTATTCAGGTTTCTCACAAATTCCTGTCCATAAGGATGATCAAGAAAAGACCACTTTTACTTGCCCATATGGTACTTTTGCTTATAGGAGAATGCCATTCGGTTTATGTAATGCTCCTGCTACTTTTCAAAGATGCATGAATGCTATATTTGCTGATTATATTGAAAAGATAATGGAGTTTTATGGATGATTTTTCTGTGTATGGTACTTCCTTCGATAATTGCTTGTTCAACCTTAACAAAGTTTTGCAGCGTTGTGAAGACCAACACTTAGTTCTTAATTGGGAGAAGTGTCACTTCATGGTTACTGAAGGTATTGTTCTTGGGCATAAGATTTCTGGAAAGGAATAGAAGTTGATCCAGCAAAGATGAAGCTATTGAAAAACTACCATACCAAGGGACATCAAAGGTATAAGAAGTTTTCTTGGGCATGCAGGTTTTTACCGTAGGTTTATTAAGATTTCTCCAAAATATCAAAACCTCTAACCAATCTTTTGCAAAAGGATGTTCCTTTTCTTTTAATGATGATTGCATTGAGTCCTTTAATATTTTGAAGAATGCTTTAATAAGTGCTCCTATTATTCAACCTCCTGATTGGAATTGCCTTTTGAAATTATGTGTGATGCTAGTGATTATGCAGTTGGGGCTGTTTTGGGCCAACGTGTTGATAAGAAACTGAATGTTATTATTATGCTAGTAGAACACTTGATGCTGCTCAAAGAATTATGCTACAACTGAGAAAGAATTTTTAGCAGTACTGTTTGCTTGTGACAAGTTTAGACCTTATATTACTGATTCAAAAGTCACATTGCATACTGATCATTCTGCTATTAAATACTTGATGAATAAGAAAGATGCTAAGCCTAGATTAATAAGATGGGTACTTTATTGCAAGAGTTTGATTTACATATTGTTGATAGGAAAGGGGAGATAATCAAGTAGCTGATCATCTCTCTAGGATGGAAAATATACCTGATGATCCTATTCCTATTAATGATAGCTTTGTTAATGAACAACTTGCAATTGTTAATGTTTCTAGTGCTAAAGTTGCATCTCCTTGGTTTGCCAACTATGCAAATTTTATTGTTGGTAAAGTTTTGCCTCCACACTTCACTTTCAACAAAGAAGAAATTCTTTATGATCTTAGACATTATTTTTGGGATGATCCTTTTCCTTATAAGAAAAGTGTGGATGGTATTATTAGACGTTGTGTACCTGAGCATGAACAACAGGCTATTATAAGAGATTGTCATGATAGTCCCTATGGAGGGCATCATGCAGGAGATCGCACAGGAGCAAAGGTATTACAATCTGGTTTCTATTGGCCTACTTTATTTAAGGATTGTGCTGAATATGTTAAATCTTGTGATAAATGTCAAAGAGTAGGAAATATTGGTAGGAGAATGAAATGCCTATGAATTATTCATTGCCACTTGAGCCATTTGATGTGTGGGGTTTTGACTTTATGGGTCCTTTCCCAGAATCAAAGACAAAGCATACTCACATTTTGGTTGCAGTTGACTATGTTACAAAGTGGGTGGAAGCAATTCCAACCAAAAGTGCAGATCATGCCACAGCAATGAAGATGCTCAAGGACATCATTTTCCCCAGGTTTGGTGTTCCTAGGTTTTAATTACTGATGGTGGTTCTCATTTCTTGCATGGTGTTCTTAGAAAAACTTTGGCAAAATATGATGTTAACCATAGAATTGCATCTCCTTATCATCCTCAAACAAGTGGACAAGTTGAATTAAGTAATAGGGAAATTAAACTCATTTTGGAAAAGACAGTGAATAAGTCTAGATCTGATTGGCCAATAAAATTAATGATGCTTTATGGGCTTATAGAACTGCTTTTAAAAATCCTATGGGAATGTCTCCTTATAAAATGGTTTATGGAAAAGCTTGTCATTACCTGTTGAGTTAGAACATAAAGCTAGATGGGCTATTAAACAATTGAACTTTGATTTTAAAACTGCGGGAGAAAAGAGAATTCTTGATTAAACCTACTAGATGAATGGAGAAATGAAGCTTATGAAAGTGCAATGTTTAAAGAAAAAGTTAAATTTGGCATGACAAGAAAATTAAGAAAGGAATTCAAAGTAGGTGATCAAGTTTTTATACAACTCTCGTTTCAAGTTTTCTGCAGGGAAGTTGCTTCAAAGTGGCAGGGACCATTAGTGATACAGGAGGTGTACCGTTCAGGAGCTATCCGTCTTCACGGTGACATGAAAGGTAAACCTCATGTAGTAATGGACAACGCCTTAAACCTTATATTGCAGGAAAAGCTTTCGGAATGGTGGAGAGTTGAATTTACAAACACCGGAGGAGGTAATTGAGAGAAACCGTGCAGTTTCAGAAACCCCAAATCAATAGAAGGTAACTTACTGTTGGAAAGTTTCTCGGAATTGCATAATATTTTACGGAAGTCATTTTTATGGAAATTAACGTGTGGGACAAGAAAACTGGACGAACGGAGACCCGAGGAAGGAAAGAGGGGGCCCACGCGGCCCATGTACCTGGCCGCGTGGGCCCACTCCTTTTCCACCTCGGAGTCCTTTTCGTCTCGTTTTCGATCCCGACGCTTCGCCTTGACCCAAAAACCTCAATATATACCCCTCTCTGTCGATCTAATCTCGCACCGAGCGTTCTCGAGCGATTCTTTCTTTTGCTGTTTCTGCCTGTCAGGTTTTTAGCCATGTCTTCGGGAGACTCCTACCAATGCTCCTCCATGGACGACGATGATGATGAACTCGATGGGTACAGCCCCACGTCCATATGGAGGAGGAATAGGAAGAGGAAGGACTACTCCGACGATGAAGACTACAAGCTTGATGAGAGGAGATGGACAAGCAAGAAGCTGAAGAAGAAGAGCACAAGCCCTCCGTCGACATCGCGCCCTTGGCGACAGCACCTCCATCACCCATTGCTGTTGCCGGCGTGAGGGTGAACCACTCTCTTGGAAACAAGAGGCAGGGCGCGCGCATGCAGACCGGAGGGAAGGTTCCCAGGCGCTTCCTTGCGAGCAAAAACGTAGCTTCTACTCTTATTGACAGGGAATTTCAGCGCACCACTCAAGAGAACTATCCTGGTGAATGGGATCGCAAGATCCCCAACAAGAAGGTGCCAAGCCCGGAGTGGAAGCCTTGCAAAGAGTCGGTGGAGAAGAATCTCATGCAAAAACTGGGAGAAGCCGCAAAAGAGTTCGAAAAAGCTTACAACCTCATGATGAAGATCATTGGGGATCTTGAAGATAATTATTATGAAGGCAATGTGAAAGAAGAGAGGGAGTTCTAGCAAGACGCCAAGCTTGGGGGAGTTCCATCTAGTCTTTCTCTTTATCAATCTATCATATCTATCTAGTCATGGTGTGCTTTGCTTTTATCGATTAGTTATCAATATCTCTTAGGCGTGTGTGAGCTCATGGAGCATTATCATGTATCTCTATCTTATGGTTTATCAATGAATATTAAAGTATGGTGTCATCCATGATTCTCTTGTTTGGGGATTTATGGGTAACACTCATGCAAATGAGCGTGGCATATTTAGAGTTTCAATCACATCTTGCCTTGAAATTAATTAACTTGAGTATGTTGGACAATTATAGAATTATCTCATAATAAAATAAGTAAAAAACTTATGACTTGGAATTAATAGTTTGAGGTTGAGATATGTCTTGTAGGATAAAAGTTGAGAAGATAATGAAAAGGATATAAAACACTCTTGTTAACTAGTATCTTTTGAGCAAATTAATGATCATGGATATTTCAATACTTATGCTCTTGAATGTGAATGAAAGGAAGGCACCTGAAATTTCAGTTAGCCATGGAAAGTGTAAGAAAAGGTTGTAGAGCATGGAACTTGATTGAGATATCCATGACTAAAGTTTGCACTAGTTACTAGAGAAGCAAGGTGATAACATTTTTATATCTATCTTTTCATTTGTCTTCTTGAACTTGTTATCCAATGAGAGTTTATCTTGTCTTTAAATTTCAGCAAAGTATAAAAGATTATAATGCTTGCCATGAAGAGCAAAGCATGTGAAAAATATGATTCGATTGTCCAACATACAATGGTTATTTGCTTTCAAAAGTAAGGGGTGATTGCTAGAGTTCTACTTATGTTGCCCTCATATGTATGAGTTTTATTCATTATCTTATCTTGCAATTGAATATGATGATGATACAATGCCGTATTTATTTATCAACCATAAGTCCATTGATGCATGTAATGATCTATGTCCTTACTTACTCGAGGACGAGTAAAGGTTTAAGCTTGGGGGAGTTGATACGTGCATTTTATATCATCATTTATATAACTTTTAGTATCATACTAGAATGTTATTTGCATGATTATATGATTGTTTTTACATGTTTTAGATGATTTTGGGGACTTTCACACAAAGTCCCTATTTTTGGTATTTAATTTCTGGGAGGCAGAAAACCCCTTTTCTTGTTTTAATGTTTCAGGAGTTTCAGGAACCCAAATAATAAAAGGAAAAATACACGTCAGTTTTTCATCGGGAGAAAGGCAGAGGGAAGAAGACCGAAGAGAGGAGAGCCACGAGGCCAAAAGGGGTGGCCCACGCGGCCAACCTGGCCGCGTGGGCCCACAAAGTGGCCTCGGGCACCTCCTCGCCTGGGGCTTTTTATCGACGCCTTCGTCTCGCCCGAAAAGTAACGCCCTAATTTTTCCAAGTCCATCCGAGGTCGCGGCGGCGGCGAAACTCCTGATCCCTTCCGAGGGGGGTCAGATCCTGCTGCTCCGGAGCTCCGGAGAAGGGGGAAATCATCGTCATCATCATCACCTCTCCTCCTTGGCGTGGGAGGAGGCCTCTACATCATCACCCCCATCAAGACCAGCACCATCTCCATCATCATCACCGTGATCCACTCCGTTCCCCTCGCAGTTTGAGAGTTGCTATACCCTAGATACTTGTCTTGTGCTACTATTCATGTTTGTGATTGAGTACTTGTCATTATTTGGTGGTGAAGTTATAATTTCAGATTGTGTTGTACCACTTATGCCACTGATTATGATCATGTTTGCACGTTGTGAGTAGTTCCCGTATGTTCCTGAGGGCATAGGATGAATTGGCAATGATTTATATATGACATGTGTTGGTATTTTGTCAAGAGTTTATCTTTTATGTGATTCTATGATGGTGTTGTGCGAACGTCGACTGCACAACACTTCACCTATATGGGCTCATAGGAGAACACCGTAGTATAATGAATTGAGGAAGACTTGGGAGGACACGTAAGCCTGAGTTAGAATCTTGAAGTTATAGTATGAGGGTATTAGTATCGGGGACCTTAGAGTGTAATGCTATGGTGGGACTTTATGTCTTAATAATAAGGGGTTGTAGTCTATTTATTTAGCTATACCGAATTATGGCTCCGTCCAAAAAGATTAAAACTTGACAAGATATTCAACGTGTTGTTTAATAAATCTCTATGCCTAGCATTATCCATGCCGCCCTCGGGAACGTTTTCCACATATAAGTCACATATCACTTGAGCTTGTCCTCTTGTCACATAAGAGGATTGGGCTTTCTCTCTTTGAGAGCTTTCACTTGTTACTGTTACTTGCTGCATTGGAATTATACAACCGAAAATATCAAAAACACTTGCATCTTTCATTGCTTTGTTTATCAATCTTACTAACCAATACCTTCAGCTCCTCGTGGGTTCAACAACCTTTTCTATTTGAAAGGTACTACAATTGATCTCCTGCACTTGGGAGTCATCACATGGCTGCACAAGGTGGTGTTGACAAGACAAAACTTCCACCTGTAGCCCCATCTAAAGCATTTTGATACCAAGGATATATTCCATAATAAAAGTAAAGATTTAGCTTTCATCTTCACAAGGTGTAGGATCTTCATAGTGTATCCTATTAATTCTTACCCAAGCATCTTTTAATGTTTCTCCAGGATGTTGCTTAAAATTAGAAGTGAAACTTAATGGAGGACTCACTTCTTGTTTGTTTCCAAGAACCATGATTGCAAGTTTTTATGTGTTTTTTAATTTTTTATGCAAAACTGAAAATAAAAATGCAAACCGAAATATAAATATGATATGCAAGACAATAACAAAACAAAATAAAATGGTTTGAAAGTAAAGATGGATAAGATGATGCTCACGTAGGTGCAACCTCCCCAAGCTTAGGTGTTTGCACAAGTTGGTGATGAAGTTGACTTTGTTGTGAGATACCCTAGGATAAACCTTTACAGCAATGATTCCCCGGCAACGGCGCCGGAAAACTGTCTTGATGGCCCTTGACGTAGTTACCTGCGTCAAAAGAATATGGGTTAGGTTGAGACTCCAAGTGCAGAGTGTATAGTATAGGAAAGACGGTTTTCCCCACGAGGAGTGACTCGAGGGTTTAATATCGAACTCTCGGGGAATCAGTAGTGAAAGATTTATCTTCTTATCCTTCTCTTGAAAACCTACAAAACAAAGTAAATTGTTTTGGCCCTCAACCTCACCAAGTGGTTGTCAAGCACAAGGTGTGAGAATGATATCAAAATAAAATGAATGCAAAACAGTAAATAAATATGCAATGATGATAAATAAATATGCAAGGATAGTGGAAACAATGATGGATGATATTTTTGGGTTTTTTTTATTGTGAATGCAAGATGTAAAATTGTTTTTGTATTTTCGGATTTTTAAATGGCAGAAAATGGAAAATGGATAAAAGTTGTTGGAAAGGTGTTTCTTATGATTAAAAATGGACCGGGGTTCATGGTTTCACAAATGCACTATCTCTTTAATAAAGTGGTAGACAATGAAACACTAGAATTAACATATGAGATTGCAACAAAAAGATTTCATGACAAGTTACTAATTATATGGGCATCACGTCCTAACATAGAGATCTTTTGTTTATTAATCTCTCTTATACTCCACCAAGATGCGAACTAAATCATAACACCTTAGTAATTAAGATAAATCAGAGCATAGCATTAAGTATCATGACATGAAGTTAAAATAAGAACATGCTAGATCTAGTCATGGAGTAGTGGCAATGGTCACACCCACATCTCCGGTAGCAAGGTATTTTTCTTTATCCCTAGTGAGGCAACAAAGTAAGGTAAAAACCCAAGTGGATCGCGGAACTTTCTCTCACGTTCACCGCACTAGCCACCCCCGTTACTCCAACTAATGCACACGTCCCCCCTCACACGCTCTCATACACATGCTTGATCAAAACAAGTAAACAAGAACGGGGTACATAATATGCATCTACTTTCATAACTGAAACAAAACTATTGGGGATTATTACTCCTGTGCCCCCAACTCCTTAGTTGTGCTCAGTTTTCCCCACGCTTGAAACTTTTGCTCACTTTTCCCCACTCCCTTAGCTGAAACTCTTACAAATGCTCACAGCGGACGTTGTCGTCTGGTCCGTTAACTCTGACGAGTGGGGCCGCGTGGGACTCTGTTGACTTTCGCTCTTTGGACCTGACGAGGGTGCGCTTCTGTGGCTTTGTTCGTTGGGCCGTGGATGGCTTCGTACGTCGTAGACCGGGCCATTGTGTTGATAATTAAATTAAGCCTGCTATGGACTCACGCGACCATGTATGCATGCGCGGCATCGATTCAGCCTGCTATGGGAGGAGCGCGGCTTTGGCATCGATTCAGCCTCTGCTATGGGAGGAGCGCAGCGCGACGTGGTTGCATGCATGCGCGCCGCCACGCACGCATGCGTCGATTCAGTCTACGCAGCCAGTCCCTATGCACGCACGCATGCGTTGATTCAGTCCCTACGCACGCATGCAGCCACTGATGCACCGTCGAAGCCAGCCGCTCGGTTCAGTTGCCGCTGCCACTGATGCACCGTCGAAGCAGTTGCCGCGTCGTTCGACGTGTCGAGTCCACACATCGTGTGTAAACGGTAAAAAAACCTAGGCTACACAAACGGATCGACACCACGCCCTCGATCCAGTGTGAAATAAACCGCCCTTCGGTTGCCTCTTCCTCTCCCTTGGCTATTTAAACCGCCCTTCGGTTGCCTCTTCCTCTACACATCCATCTGCGCCTCCCTCCCTTTTCTTCTTCCCCAAGAGCCAAAGCAAACACGCAGCGACGCGAAGACGAGATGCAGTTCAACGCGCCGACTTTCCGCGTGCTGCCCACCGTGCCGGAGAGGCGGTACCCCGCCTTCGTCGTCGTCGAGACCTCGCTCCGCGTGTGGGCGATCTCACGCTGGAGGTGTCCTCGCGAGCTTGCCGAGTGGTTTCTTCGTGCGGGCTTTCGCCACCTCCCAGCTGGCTCGCCGCCCATGTTCCGCCTCGAGGAACAGCGTTCCCACCCCACCGCTCCACCGATAGGGCTCGTCGCCCACTTCACCAACAGATTCGACGCCTACTACCTGCTCGGCAGGGTGTTTTGGTGTGGGTGCGAGTTCATCGCCTTCACCACCTACAAATGATGGCTCCACTGGATTGGTACAAAGCCTGGCAATATGCCCCAGAACTCCACATTTTCTGCAAGCACACTTTTTTGGTACACGACCCTCCTCACCTGTTCTGAACCTGTTTTTCTTTGGTCTTCCTGGTGGTCTAGTGAGTACAGGGGAGCAGAGTTTGAACCCTGGATCAACTATATTCCATTGGTCTTTTCCCAAGAGTGCAGGCACATTGTCAGCATAAGCAGCCATAAATTTGGCAACAGAGAAATAGTCCGAGCAATATTGATCAACTTCACCATCTGCACCCCCAATGACAGTCATCAGATGTAGGGCATGTATGCATGGCTTCCCACGAATCTGCCATTGCCTACAACTGCATTCCCTAGTTGCTAGGTTCACTGGATACCTCCATAACCTATTTTTACTGTCAGTATAGGCTACCTCACCCTCAAGTGTATCAGATCGAATGCATCTCATATTCAGTCCTCTTGCCTTCAAATGCAATGCCTTAATCAGTGATGGGAGCATAAGATGACCAACATATTTTGTTTCTGCAATTCTTTTGCGAAGAGCCATCTTTATCATGATCATCTGCCTCATCTTGTCGAATGCTTGCCACAGCAAGAGCCCTTTCACTGACTTGAACTTTGCATTGAAGCATTCTGCAAGGTGATTGGTCACATAATCAACTTTGCATATTTCGTTGAATTGGCTTCTTGACCACACCTTGCCATGATGTGCATCCATGTACTCCTTCACAAGAGGAGTTTGAGCATACAACACTCTCAAATGGTGTTCATACTTCCTTTTGCTGCATGTGTATGATGCTGGCCATAAGTTCTCATCAAAAACTTTACCTTTGAACTTCTTTTTGAAATTTTGCGCTAGGTGTCGCATACATTCCCTATGCTCCACTCCTGGGAATACAATTTCTACTGCACTCTCTAAGCCCTTGCAAGCATCTGTGTGTATGGCTAAACCTGGGGGTGTGCCTATAATGTTGCGCAACTGCTGCAGAAACCAGACCCAACTTTCCTCGGACTCTGCCTCCACCACACCAAATGCAACTGGGAATAGCCAGTTGTGTCCATCAACTGCAGAAGCTGCTACTAGCTGTCCTCTCCATCTTCCAGTCAGATGTGTAGCATCTACGGCCAAATAGGGCCTGCAACCATCTAGAAACCCCTGCCAGCAAGCCTTGAAACAAACAAAAGCCCTTCTAAAGCACTCCTTCTCAAATGACTTCCCTTTTATTTTGAATGGAACTGTATGCTTGTCAATCTCTACAACACTCCCTGGACTAGCCATCTCCACTTCAGCTTTGAAGGTGTAAAGCAGCTGAAAACTGTCATTCCATTGACCATTAATTCTGTCAAGAGCCCTTTCCCTAGCATTGAAAACTCTCATGTAAGGAATTTTTATCTTGTACTTCTCAAAAAGCTTCCCATGGAGTGCTGTTGGACCAAGTCCAGGTTCTTCCCTCAGCCAATCCAATATCGCATCTGCCACCCACCTAGTTTTTGCTAGCTTGGTTTTGGCCTTCCCCCTCCCCCTCCAGGTGGACAGGAGTGCTTGTGTGGGTTTTTCTTTATCTGAAACAAAATAAAGGCAAAAACAGTTAAGAAACATTACTAAATGATGTGAAACTAAATTACTCAATGAACTTGGATTACCTGAATATATTTGCTCTTTAACATAAGAGATGCATGCAACCTCCACCTACACCTATCATATGGACAAAAAATTGTGAACCTTGACGGCTCACTCCTTTTAATCTCATAAGTGTTTTCAGTTAGAATGCACCATGTTGTCACTGCATTCCGACAGTCCACCATGGATTGGAATATGGTGCCTTCAGTAAGCTCAGGTGCTTCCCTATTCCACTCAATTGTTGGCATGTCCTCACCATCGTATTCATCCTCGATTAAGCTGTCCATGTTCTCCTCCTTCTCTTCATCGTCAGTGTCATCAAACCTAGCACGGCTGATGGGCTGCTCCGGATATTCATCATCCACTGCTTGCTGACTGGCTATATCTACCAGTTCAGGGTACATCATCTCGTCTTCATCATCATTTGCAGGCACTTCCTCGTCAAGTTCTGCCTCTTCATAACAGCGGCTGCAGAAGGGACAGGAGAAGCAGCCGAATCCGCAGCAGACATATTGTGGCTTTCAGAACCACTGGCTTTGCTTGGTCTCGACCTACAAGGAGTGCCAGGTTGCTGGCTATTAGCAGTGGCAGAGGATGCACCCTTCCCATTGTCCCGCGCTTTGCGTGGCTGAAGCACACAGATATGAATTTTACCGAAACGGCTCTCAGCATTCAAAGTAAATAGCAATCCCAAATGCTCGTCGCAAGTTAGTGGGAGAAATGTTTGCTCGCTAGTGTTGAAATATTGCAGTTCAACAGCGTCGGCATCGCTCCAACCATATGTACAACGCTGGAGACCTTCGCGAAAAGCTTTGAAACAAATGATTGTTTCTACCACCTTCGGGAAGTAAAATCCAGTTAGGTGATGCGCCTTCGTACCGCGGATCTCGCTAATTTCCATTCTAACAGCCAGCCGAAAAGCAAGCGCGGGATCAATCCTATCCGAGTCAAATAAAGGATGCTGTTAGAGAACGGAAATCAGCAAAATTGGAACGATTCATGCTAGTATTGGTCAAATCCAGCCAAATCTACGAGTTTCCTAATCAATTCGAGGGTAGACGTTGCTTACCCATCTGGAATCCATGAATTATCCCCATTGGATTCGACCCAATCTTCTCCACGATCGATGGGTTTGACGGCGGCCTCCCCTGACATCGCTTCGTAGTCCGAGATGGGGAGATGAGATAGATCTGGCGGAGACGCGGCGTCGCCGGCAAGCGGAATAGGGTTAGAGGGTTAGAGGGTGGAGGGGACGACGACAGCGGAGGCGGCACGACGGCGGCGGCAGCGGAGGGGGCCGGGCGGCGCCTGAGTGTCTCGATATGTTCAGGTAACACTGAGTTTCAGATTCAGACAAGCTGGTCCGACGTGTCTCCTTGGGGTCCCACTCGTCAGCACACTAGTCAGCTAACGGTCAATGCATTGACCCGACGGCAAACGACGGCACACGTCCGCTGTGAGCATTTGTGAGAGTTTCAACTAAGGGAGTGGGCAAAAGAGAGCAAAAAGTTAGAGCGTGGGGAAAAGTGAGTACAACTAGGGAGCTGGGGGGCACAGAATTAAATATCCCAAACTATTGCAATCTCAAACATATATTAACTCATATAAAGATCCACCACAAAGGTATTACATAGATGACCGTAATCATGTTCAGCAGCTCATACGGTACTAATTAGTGAAGCTCAAGAGAGGAGAGATACATAAGTTACTTCCACAAACCCATAGTCCAGGGGTGGACTACTCCCTCTTCATCATGGAGAAGGTGGAGAAGTCGTTGGAGAAGATGGAGACCACGCCGGCAGCGCCCCGCCGGAGTTTTCCCCCTCCAATCTGCAACTCCAGGTCTCTGTTTCGTGGTTTCTGTGTTTCTGCGGCGCTCCTTTCCGAAGTGCGTCGGGGACTATTTTATAGTCGTTTTTAGGTCAAGACGGAGGCTCGGGAAAAAAGATCGACGGCAACGGAGCCATGAGGCCCCAGATGATGGGTCCCACGTGGCCAAGGAATCTGGCCGCGTGGGCCCACTCATCTTGGCCCTCGGGCCTCCGTTTGTTCGCTTCCTTCGCTCCCACGCTTTGTTCCTTCCAAAAACCGATGCTCGTAAATTTCCAGGTCATTTGGACGTCGTTTGGGTCCCTGAAACATCAAAATATAGAAAATAGGGTTTTCTGCCTGTGCAGGGTTAATTCCCGAAAAATAGGGAAACAATGAAATATTCCCAAAATCAATATAAATCAATGATATAACCCTTATATGATGCAAATATGATTGAAATATAAGTAATATAATGCAAAGTTTATGTATGCATTTTACATGCATCACTTGTTGTCAAACATTTTCAACTAGAGATCACGTTCTGTGATTTTTTAGAATTTCATACGGTGACGGACAGAAATCTGTTTCTGGACAGCAACTCAAAAAATTTACTTTCCTCCCATTAGAGGTTATTCTTGGCACAAAAACAAAAATAAAAAGTATACAAGGGAGTTGCTACAGAGGCAACAACACCCAAAACTCAACAAAACAAAAAGCAAACTGAAAATAAAAATAATGGGTTGCCTCCCATAAGTGCTTTTCTTTAACGCCTTTTAGCTAGGCACAATGGCAAAAGTCAAGTATTATCAATTTTAGAAACATCAAAATCATTCCTTCCTTCAATAAGTTCATCTTTTACTTTGTTTAGGAAGAACATCCTGCGGTTAACTGGAGCATTCAATTTCAAAAATCCATACTTGGCATTAATAAAACATCCCGTGACTTTAAAATAGGATCTACCCAAAACAATATTTCCATGGGATCTTGATAAAACTACAAAGTCTATTGGGACAAGTTTATTTTGAACTCTGACTTGAACGTTGACTCTTCCCAAGACTTTTGAAATAGTACCATCGGCATGAGAGTGATAAAAAAGGGTAATCAACCATGTTATTAAGTTCTAAGGAATCATAAACCATTTTAGGCATGGTTGACACAGTGGAACCGATATCACATTAGGCTAAGAAATTTTGATTATCAATTTCGATTCTAATGAAAGGTTCCTAATCACTTTGTGGCTCAGCTAGGGGTTGTTGGATTTCAGAAGTATTACCATCTTTACTTATTGCTAAATTACTTAACTTTTCTCTATTTTATCCAACCTATCAATAACCCCATCAGTTTTATCTATCATAGGAAAAATAGCTAACCCATTTATAATTCTAAAATCTTTCATTGGATCATATTCCACAAAAGTTTCTCCTACCATAACATCTAAAGCATGCTGATAAACAGATGTGAGACTGACGTGGGGTGGCCACGGCAAATCCCAGGGTCGAGTACCCAGGTTGATTGAGAGGGAGAAGTTGGAGTGCTGGTAGTTACCACGGCTGACAAGCAAGACGAGTTTACCATGGTTCAGGCTCCCGGAGGATAATACCCTACTTCCAGCTTGTCTGTTATTGATTATTTGGAGGTGTTACAATGGCGATCCCGGCGAGATGTCGATCTTGCTAGGGTTTGGGTGGTGGAATATGAGCGTGTTTTTGTGTGTCCCCTAGATCGGCGGCCCTCCCAGCCTTTATAAAGGAGGCTGGGTCTCGGGAGTTCGCAACCGAGTAGGTTTACAAGTATGGAAAGTTCTACCGACCTAGGCTTCGCCTGCCTTGGGGCGTACTTTAATGTCTTGGGCTCCCTTCGTGGGCTTTGACCGTCGTCTTCTAGTAGGCCACTTGTTGGGCCCTAGTCTCTACGTGCACCAGGTATCTTCATAGTGGGGGCACCCGATAGGTAGGCCCACGTCAGAGACCAAAGTAGAAAAATTTTAGGAGAACACTCAATTCTATCCTGGTTTGCATCTTTTTATATGGCTCTGAAATTCTTTCCCAGACATTTTTAAAACTTTCCCCAACTTTCTGTCCGAACGTAAGAATTTCTCCCAAAAATGTCATATCCGAAGGGCTAGTCATGATAGTTAAGCAAAGGATAAAACTAGACAAAACCGAAATAAAAATAGGTGCTGGATTTTTTTTTTGTGTTTTTGAGTTTTAAGGCAAACAAAAAGCAAAATATGACTAACAAAAAATATACTAAGCAAGACAATAACAAAATAGAGTGTAAGGACATGCGAAACTCCCCTCGCTGAAGCTTCCAAATCCCCGGCAACGGCGCCAGAAAACTTGCTTGATGGCGTGGAACAACATGTTCGCTGGGTGACCCCAAGTGTAAGGTTTGATGTAATTTAGTAGCAAGTTTTCCCTTGATTACAGAACCAAGGTTATCAGTCCAGTAGGATTGTGTCAACGGCGCCGTTTATGAGAATTGACGTGGACCTGCGCACAGCCGAACAAACTACATTGCCCCAACGAAACAGAGAGGTTGTCAACCTCTCCGGCTTGCTGAACACAAAGAATTAAATGTATGTGTGTAAAATAATATAAGAGCAAAAATGACCGGCGAGCAAATGACCAGTAAAGGCTATTTAAAATGGTTGTAAACAATGTAGGAAAATAGGACCGGGATCCACAGTTCACTAGTGGCGTCTCTCCAAAAGATAAACATGTTGGGTAAACAAATTACAACGAGGCAATTGACAAACATGGGCGAAACACAATACTATCGTGACACTAAGTCCACCGTTTCATTTAATATGGGCATTACGACAAAATACATAGACCGTTATCCAACTGCATCTATTACTAATAATCCACCTCGGGATCGCTATCCAGCCTGTCACCCGAAAGTATTAAGTTGCAAGCAACAGATAATTGCAATAAGCATGGTGCGTAATGTAAGCAATGTAAACAACATAAAGCAATAAACACCGTTGTTTTATCCCTAGTAGCAACAACACATCTCAAGTCTTAATCGTTTCTGTCAACTCGAGCTCAGACAAGAGAGGCATGAACTCACTATCTAGCATAAATACTCTCTCTAAGATACTAGCAAATACTTCGGCAAAACATCCACAAGCATCGGAGAGCATGCAAGATCATAAATAAAACATATGATAAACAATCTGAACAATAATTTCATGACTCCATAATTCATTGGATCCCCGCAAATACAACATGTAGCAACATAAAGACGATCTTAATCATGCGCCAGACGAAATTTGCGGACCAATTTTGCTTTGGGCGGCCCGAGTGGGAGGCGTTTTTGCCCCAAAATCCCCAAAACCACTATTTTGTGTCCTTTGGGCGCTCCGAGTAGAGATGCTCTAACAAAAAGTATCCGATTATGGTGGTGGAAATTAAATGATACTATTAGAAGAACGCGAAATCCACATTATGAAGAATCGGTTCCTATCGTGCACGTGCCTCAGTAAAGAGGCCTCGATGCCCCGCCCGCTGTAATCTGGACCACGAACGGAGAATATTTGTGCACCAGTAGAGTACCTACAAACGAGAATTTTTTTTATTATTGAAAACCTTGTCATTTCTACACAGTCAAAGAGACCATATAATGGCTATCCCTCCCACCCTAATAACATTACTAAACTTTTTATCTATCCCATGTAGCCAATTGCCAAATATATTTGCAACAGACTTGGATGGATATGAGTTAGAAACTATCTGGATAGGTAACCAAATAGAACGTGCAAAACTACACTAAAAAAAAAAGTGCTTATTGTATCCTGTTGTGGACAAAACACACACTTTGTACTTCCATGCCAGTTTCGCTTAACAAGATTATCCTTTGTTGAAATGACACCCTAAGAAGATAGCAAGTAAACACTTTCAGTTTAAGTGGAATCTTCATTTGGCATATATTTTTATTATCATCGACTGGTACATCGGAATGGACTAACGCCCTATACATAGAATCTATCGAGAATTTTTCATTCCCACATAAATTCCAACGAAACTCATCGAAACCTTGTGTAAGTTGAACAGAAGTCAACCGTGCCAGCAAGGCGTTCCAGGACGTTAGTCTCTGCCCAATTAGGTCTCGCCTGAACATCACATTGGGTGGTGACGACTGCATAACGGTGCCTATGGTATCCCCTTGTGACGAACTATATTGTATAGGGCCAGGTACTGATCCCGGAGGGTGGTATTACCTAACCATTTTTCATCCCAGAATCTTATCTCCGATCCATCCTTAATTTTAAATACTCTGAAGCGGAATAAATGTTTGTTTGCTGCCATCAGACCGGTCAGAAGTAAGAATCATCAGGTTTCCAATATACATGTGCAGGGGCGGACCCAACGTCCCTGCAGCCCGAGCGCTTGGTCGGGCTTCCCGCCAGCCGCACAGCTTATTTTCAATGAAAATTTGACCAAAAAATAGCATGCTAAGCCTTTGCTTTAGAGTTTGCCCGGGCTTTGAAATATTTCTGGGTCCGCTATTGTACATGTGATACATCTTAGCATTCTATGTCTTCACAAAATCGTTTCACTGAAAATCAATAATTTTTGCGTCCTGTGTAAAAAAGGCAAAAAAAAAAAACTCGTGAAAAGCCTTATTTGAGTACCCAAATGTTTCACCTTATACACAAGTAACAAAAAATGTCGGCTTTCGTGAAACAGCTTTGTGAACACATAGCATTTTAAGATATATGCACAAACATTTGTTTTCAAAAAATTGACAATGCATTTTAAATAAATGGTGCATATGCACGAGAGCCAGCACACCACTCTCCAAAGATGAAATAGAACACGCGAAATTTTATTTCAGTTTCTTTTGACATTTGAAAATACGTTTTCCAAATACCAGGTGCATATGCAAAGTACACTATATGGCTTCTTTGGACAACCAAAGGCACCTTCAAAACTGGACTTGTTTCAAATTTGGCAAAAACGAAGATTTGTTGGATGTGTGACAAAGCAGGAGATAGTAGTCCTTCAGTTGTGAGATTTTCTGTCTCTTTCTTGCAACTCAACCACATAGATTTCCGTCTCTATTCTGCAACTCTCAACATTCAACGCTTTAGTTATTTTGTTAATACGTGCAGTTTTTAGTTCGTCTTCACCACTCAACAAATGTCTACGATACATCAGACGAATCAAAAACACACAAAGCCGGTAGAAAATGTTCATAGGTAAGACGATCTTGCAAACAATCTAGCAAGGTAGTGGAGCGAACAGAGACGATCAGCTTTGGCTCGACATGATAGACAAAACTATATAGAAACCAAATACGGTAACCTCATCTGATCTTGACATGGTCTTGGCAAACAGAACAAGAATCAGAAAACCACAATACGATTGATTCCACAGTGCTGCTAATAAGAGTTTCGAGTTCCTCGTCAAAATCAGGACACTGAAAGGGAAACTACATGGCATATGCTCGACAGAGAAGGCTATGCTGCTTAGGTCAACCGCTGTGCAGCCTCCTTGGCGATGAGCCTTTCCCTGGCCTTGGTCTTCGCCTGGGACTTCGAGCCCATGACGCCGCCTCCCCACTTCTTCCTGACCTCGTCGAACTTGTCGTTGAAGTTTGCCTGCAGAATAGTGGACATAGGAGATGTTATATGGGTAACAGCAAGAAGAGGACGGCATATCCATGAAAGGGAGGGTTTCCCTAGTTAGTACCTTGATAGCCTCCAAGATCTTGCTGAATTCAAGCTTGTCCTCGTTCTTGACAGTGGTCAGGCACAGAACAGAGGCAGTCTTCTTGTGAACAATCTACAGACAGTTACAAAGCCAAAATCAGCATTTGTTTCTAGCAGCTGTTCCAGATTTCAAAATTATACAACAGAGAGACATGAGTAAATATACCGATCCAAGGCGTGACTTTCCCTTAACGATGCAGTATGGGACCTCCATCTTCCTGCACAGGGCTGGGAGCCACACAACCAGCTCAATTGGGTCAACGTCATGAGCGATCACAACAAGCTGAGCCTTGCTCTGCATCAAAATACACAATGATTAATCACATGATTGTTTCTTGTAATCAGAAAAGGTATCTATGATTAAGTACTGATTAGGTGAAAGAAGAACCCATTTTATTACCTGCTCAATGAGGTAAGTTACATGGTTAAGACCATACTTCACAACAATTGGCTTCTTGGCCTCAACGGTCTTTCCCTCAGCCTCAGCCTGGGCCCTCTTCAAAAGCCTCTCCTTCTTAGCAGCCTTGTCCTCAGGGCGGTACTTGAGAAGCATCTTAAACAGGTTGGTGGCTGCAACATGTGATTCATATCAGAGATTTGCAACAAAATTCTTGCAGAAACAAAACATATGCCAGGCATGGTTTTTGAGTCGCCGACTAGTCGCCGACTAATCGCTGAGTCGTTTTCTCAAAACCACGGCGACTCGCGACTAGTCGGCGACTTGGAGCGACTAGTCGCCGACTTGGAGAGACTAATCGCCGAGTCGTGGGCAGTTGGCGACTTGCCTGAGTCGCGACTCAAAAACCATGATGCCAGGTATGAAGGAATTAATGTTGTACATTACAACACAAAGTAAAAGCAAACAGAGAATGATGACTCCAGGTCCAAACATAGCAAGAACATCTAAACTACAATGGTTTTTCCTAAGTGGCATCCTTAAAAGAAAAGGCAGATGCAAACAATTCACTTAGTTCTTCAATTACTACATACTTATGAAAGCATAAATACACAATTTAGTGTCAGTGCATTCATGAAATTAAACAATGAAAGAAGGCTCTATTGCGCATTCTGAAGCTGAGAACCGAAACCATATTAGATAGAGAAAAGTATTCAAATATTAACTCAGTCATCCATTCATCAGAAACACATCCTATGCAAAACAACATGCTGAATAGATAGCCACGCATTCATAAAAGGGCAAAATAGCATGCATTTAGCACACAACAACATGCATTGCCATAATCATTCTGGCGGAAAGCTAAAAATGTCACCTAATAACAGGAAACTCATACATCTCAATATCTTGATCTCGTTAAGACAGGTTCACTCAAATAGTGCAAGCTCACAAGTCACAGCAAAACGGTGCATCTTCTAATAACCTCACCCATAGCGGATTCCAAGTACAGTAACGCACGAATAAAAAAAAGTCAAGTATATACCGAGGTTCTTGTCTAGGGTGCGGGTGAACTGGTGGAGCGCCGGGGGCACCTTGAGGCGCTGCTTGAGGATGCGGCGCTGGCGCTGGATGCGCACGACCTTGGGCCACTTGACGAATCTGTGCAGGTCCTTCTTGGGCGGTAGCGCGCCGCCGATGCCGAACTGCTTCGGCCTCTTCTCGAACAGCGGGTTCGTCACCGTCACCTGCAACCAACAACAACCAGCCCAGTCGAGTAAGATCACAGCCTAGATCAGATAACACGGCGATTTGAAGCAAGAACACAGGAGTATCGGCGGTGCAGTACCGTCTTCTTTTTCGCCGGCACCGGCGCCTTGCCGCCACGCTTCGGGGCCTACGAGATTTGTCATCGACACCATTATACAAGATTCAAACGGTAAAAACTCGCACCCTCGCTCAGATCCAGGAAAGGAGATCAGAGCGAAGTAGACAGAAAGTGCGGCGATGACGCTGGGGGACCGCGGCAGGGACTTACCATTTCGCCGGCGGGGGAGGAGGAGGGGGGGAGGCGGCGATGCGGGGGAGGAGGAAGTGGTAGGCGGCGCTGCGGGGAAGATAGTTTTATAAAGGCGGCGATTAGGGTTTAGGAAGATGGAGTGGGCTGGGCCAGTCGCTGCGACAATTTGTGTTATGGTTGTTTCGTAGCCCGGGACGCTCGCTGCGTCCAGATTCGCGACAACGCCTGAAAAGCCGCTGTATATGGGCCGGCCCAGGTAGCTCTACGCACGTACTTGTGGATCGGTACAATTATTTTGCTGTTCGCCTTTTACTGTCGCTAAAAAACCCGATTTTTCTATCAATTTAAATATAGTAAATAAAAAAGTGTTTTCAGAATTTAAAAAGTACACAAAAAATGTTATGAATTTTAAAATAGTTCATAGATTTAAAAAATGTAATGAATTTGAAAACGGTTCATAGATTTGAAAAATAGTTCACGAAAAATGTTATGAATTTGAAAAATGGTTCACGAAAAATGTTATGAATTTGAAAATAGTTCATAAATTTGAAAATGGTACAAGGATTTAAAAAATGGTTCACAAAAAAATGTTCAGGAATTTTAAAACTGGTCCACAAAATTGAAAATGGTTCACGATTTTTTTTCATGAATTTAAAAAATGGTTCACAAAAAATAGATTTTAAAAATGGACATTTTTTAAATCTGAACCATTTTAAAAATGAACAATTTTCAAATCTGAACCATTTTCAAAAATGAACAATTTTTAAATCTGAACCATTTTAAAAAATGAACATTTTTTATATCTCAACCATTTTCAAAGATGAACATCTTCAAAAAATATAAAAATGTTCATGAATTTTGAAAGAGTAAAAAACGAAAAGGAAAACAACCGAAAAATATAAAACAACCGAAAACGAGCAAAAACCACTAACTCAGTATAAAAAGCGGAACATTCTAGACTGTTCCAAAACCAGAAAAAAAAACGTGGACCGGCCCAGTAGTGGCGTGAGGTGGAGCGTTGTGTACACGTGGAGGTACGCGTCGGATGAACGAACCGACGCCTATTATTCGCCGTAAAGCCCTCTAGCATGCCAAATCCTATATATCGCCCAGCAACGGCACTAGACGGCCGCGCCGCTTGAAGCGCGTCGCTGCTGGGCCGGCCCATCTCGTGTTTTTTTCTTTTTTACTTCTTTGTTTCTTCTCTGTTTTTTTCATTTTCGTTTTCTGTTTTCTGTTTTCTTTTTCTTCTGTTTTACTTTTTGTTTCTTATTTTTGTTTTTCTTTCGAAAAATTCAAATCCGAATTAATATTTTGTTCATTTTGAGAATTCTTCAAATTCTAAATTGTTTATTTTCGAAATTTGTTCAATTCGAAATTGTTTATTTTCGAAATTTGTTCAATTTTTTTGAAAATTGTTCAAATTTGATACTTGTTTATTTTCAAACAAATTTAAAATTTGTTCCTTTTCGAAAATTGTTCATTTCTGAAATTTGTTCAAATCCGAAATTTGTTCATTTCTGAAAATTATTCAAATTCGAAATTTGTTCATTTCGAAATTTGTTCATTTTCTAAAAATTGTGCAAATTTGTAATTTGTTCATTTTAAAAAATTGTCCGTTTTCAAAATTTGTTCATTTTTTGAAAATTGTTCAAATTCGAAAATTGTTCATTTTCGAAATTGTAAAAATTTGAAATTTTCTCATTTTCGAAATTTGTTCATTTTTTGAAATATGTTCAAATTCAAAATTGCTCCTTTTTGAAAATTGTTCGTTTTCGAAATTTGTTCATTTTCAAAATTTGTTTATTTTTTGAAAATTGTTCAAATTCGAAATTTCTTCATTTTTGAAAATTGTTAAAATCGAAATTTATTCATTTTCAAAATTTGTTCAAATTCGAAATTTGTTCATTTTCAAAAATTGTTTACATTTGAAATTGGTTCATTTTTAAAATTGTTCAAATTCGAAATTTATTCAATTTTTTAAAATTGTTTAAATTCAAAATTTGATCATTTTCGAAAAAAAATGGCAAGGCTCGCCGAATGGGCCGGTCCATAATCGGCCGCCCTTCAGGCGGCGCTAGCTCGTAGCGCCGCACTGGAGCGATATATAGCTCCACCCCTCTAGCATTCGCATGCGGCAAACGTGAAAGGATCGTATGGGCACCTAGAGGGTGCTGAATAGGTGCTACACCAAATTTTAATATTTTTTCGAATTAGGCTTGACATAAAGTGAATTCTCTAGATATGCAACTAAAGTGAATTTCCCTATATGACAAGTTAAACACTAAGCAAGGAACAACACACTACACAAGATACAAGTAAAGACTAGAGTAAGGAATAACCGAAGTGAAGCACACAGAGCAAGGATGTATTCTCGAGTTTCTCCTTTTTAGGGGAGTACGTCTCGCTAGATGGGTGTGAGCTTCACCACAACAGGCTTGCTCAACGCCACGAAGGCCTGATGACCCACAAGTATAGGGGATCGCAACAGTCTTTGAGAGAAGTAAAACCCAAATTTATTGATTCGACACAAGGGGAGTCAAAGAATACTTATAAGCCTTAACAGCTGAGTTGTTAGTTCAGCCACACTTGGAAAAGCACTAGTAACATGGGTGATGTGAAAGCGGCAGTAATATGAGAGCAATAGTAGCAGTAACACAAAAGTGATGGCACCAGAAAATAGTTGCTGGCCTGGAGTTGACGGGAAAGCAATAATGATTTCAGATGGACCGGGGTTCTCAGCTATCTACACTAGAGGTAACTCTCCAAACAAAGAACATGTGTTGGGTGAACAAATTACAGTTGGGCAATTGATAAAATTGTGAGGGCATGAAAATGCACATTATGATAAGATAAAGTTCACTGTAGTATTTAATTGAGCATTACAACAATATATATAGACCGCTTACTAGGTGCATCTATGACTCATAATCCACTCACAGGATAGCTTCCGGGTCTCCCATGAGTATTAAGTTGCAAGCACCAGATTATAACATTAAGCAAAGTGTGTAATGTAAACAAACGCATTAGACTTAACAGCAGTACCCTTAAGCTAAGCATCGGTTATTTTATCCCTAGTAGCAACATCACATCTACAGCCTTAGTCATTTATGTCAATCAAGCCCAGGCTTCTAGATGCATGAACCCACTATCTAGCATAAATACCCTCTCTTGGAGATACAATCAACTACTTGATCAAGGTAACTACAAGTACCGGAGAGCATGCAAGATCTTAAATAAAACATAAGTATGATAACAAGATGAACATACTTATCATAATTCCACAATTCATCGGATCGCAACAAACACAACACCAATTACATCAGATGGATCTCAATCATGTAAGACAGCTCATGAGATCATTGTATTGAAGTACATGGGAGAGAGAGTACCGACTAGCTACTGCTAGAACCCGTAGTCCATGGGGGAACTACTCACAAACCATCATGGAGGCGAAGTAGAGGTGGCGTGGTTGATGGAGACGGCTGAAAGGGCATGTGTTGCCCCATGCGTGGTTTTGGTAATTAATGACAATCCTTATGGACTAATGTTTGCATTGAGATATACTTGTAGATCTTGTCCATAGGAAAAGATTGGAGTTCATGTGTTGGACTCTAGAAGATTTCATGATGACCAAGGTTCCATCCAAGGGTTTATATGAAGAATGGTCATGTGAAGAGTTGAGCTTATTGCAAGCATGGCTTGGAAAAGAAGATTGAGTAAACTTCATGTTTATCTCCAAGCCATCATCTATATCAAGAGAAGAATATGAAGCGCAAGTGGTTACATGAAGACAGAGCTTAGCGAGGCTCTCCCATAATGGGGTATGGGGGAGCATTTGGAGAAGTATTCATCAAGCATGTGCTAGCAAGCACAATCAAGAAAGGTGTTCCAACTTGAGAGAGTCAAGATCGTCATCATCTAGCTCAAGTGGAATGCGCAAGGCAAAGGTATGATCTTGATAGGGTTTCTATTTTACCGGTCTCATGTTGTTGTTTGGAGACCGGGTTATAGGATAGACGGCGTACTATCAAGAGGGGCTCTCAAGTAACTTGATCGCATCTTTATGGAGAGCTCAAACCTTTGCATATTTGGCATATCATCTTTCTTGTTTCTTATTTGGCTTTTATCCATGTGAGAATTTAGAGCTTGTGTTCATCTCCATACCAAGCTCTAGTTCATCAAAAACGGATTTCATTTGGATATCTAGTGGTGTTTTTGATGTTGGAGGTTTTTCCAATTCGTCTCTTGTAGAGAGGTCAAACTCTCCTCTTGCGTTATCCTCCTCACATGATGGACTATGATGTGTATATGCATGATCTTGTTGTGCTTGTGATTATCTTCGGAGCAAGCCCAAGATCATTGAAAACGGAGTCCGGATGGAAAACTTGTTGCGTTCTCGGTGTTGGAAATATTATCGGTCCTCCTCGAGATAAGGTCCACACCTCCCATGTGTGATATCTTGTCGCTACCTTTCCAACCTCGTTGGTTTCATCTCGTTTGGAGCTTCCTTGCAAAAGTTATTGAATTTCAGGTTTTGCTGTTCTGTGTTGTTTTTCCTGTCCGGAGTCTCCGGCCTCAGGGGTGCTCAGGGCCGGAGTCTCCGGCCTCCCTGGTTTTGGAGCGAAGTGCCCCGCGGACGGCACTTGCGGTATAGCGTCCGGAGTTGGTCCGGAGTATCCCGGAGTCTCCGCCCGGCCGGAGTCTCCGGCCTTCGTGGTCCGTAGTCTTCGGTATGAGTTTTCTGCATCGGCTTTTTTCCTGACTTTCTGCGTCCGGAGTCTCTGCCCTTTTGGTCCGGAGTCTCCGCCCGGGCCGGAGTCTCCGGCCTCCGTGGTCCGGAGTCTCCGGACTAAGTAGCTGTAACGGCTCTTTTTCTGGGAGGGGTATAAATACCCCTCCACCTACCTTCAGCCACTTAGCTCTTCCAAGCACGTTTTTCCTCCTCTCTCTCCTCCATTGTTGACCTTGGAAAGCTTGCCCCTCTCCCAATTCCTCCCATGATTCTTGCATATCTTTGAGGGATTTGAGAGAGGAGATCTAGATCTACATTTCCACCAATCCATCTCTCCTCTAAGTGAGGGGAACCTAGTAGATCTTGATCTTGGAGTTCTTGGTGTTTCTCCTACTTGGTCTTCCTCTCTTCTCCCCCCATAAGCATTAGTTGCTTGTGGTGGGATTTGAGAGTGAAGGATTTGAGCACTTGTGCTCTTGCCTTTTGCATTTGGTGCATCGGTGTGCACTTGTGAACTTGTTACTCTTGGGTCTTTGGACCCTAGACGCCCGTGTGGTGGTTGAGACCCTTGTGTGGTCACTTGTAGCTGTTCGGGAGCCCCCAATCCCATTGTGGGTTGTGCCCCGGATCGTTGTTGAAAGGCTCCTGATTTCCGCCTCGAAGGATTCCGATAGTGGAAGGTGAACCAAACCTTTGTGGTGTGGTTCATCGGAGAAGAAGGTGAAAGCTTTGTGGTTGTTGAACCATTGTGTTGGTTCACACCTCTCCAACGAGACGTACTCCCTTAACAAGGAGGAACTCGGGAATACATCCTCGTCTCCGCGTGCCTCGGTTATTTCTATACCCGAGCTTTTTACTTATGCACTTTACATTGTGATAGCCTTCGTGCTTGAAGTATTCTTTTGCTATCAGCTTGTTGCTTGTCTTGCTTAGCATAAGTTGTTGGTGCACATAGGTGAGCCTAGTTTAATTAGGTTGTTGGCTTGTTAATTTAAACACATAGTTTTATTCCGCAATTATCAAGCCTAAACCGGAAAAGTTTTAATCGCCTATTCACCCCCTCTAGGCGACATCCTTGTCCTTTCTCCGGGGGGTCAATCCCCGTCCCGGCAGGGTGCCGAAACAGGAACTGCTGACCCCCGAAACTAGGGTTTGTGAAGGCGGCGGAGCTCGGACGCGTTTCTGGAAATTTCATCTGGTCGTCTGGGGTTTTTAGGTCACGCATGAATTTATAGGCGAAGACTCGATGCGAGGCGGTGCTCTGGTGGGGCAGGCGGGCCCACGGCGCGGGGTAGTACCAAGTCGCGCCCCTAGGCCACGTGTTGGTTGTGGGGCTCACCTCCAGGTGGTCTTCTGGCTCCGTGGCTTATTTGTGCTGGAAATAATTCAGGTAAATTTTCGTCCAATTCCGAGTACTTCCATTTTTGGGCCTTTTCTGCAATAAACAGCCAAAACAGACAGAAGCTGGCACTGGTGAAAGGTCGACTAGAGGGGGGTGATTAGGTGACTACCAAATTTTAACCTTTTTCTTTTTAATTAGGGCTGGATCAAGTATAACAAAGGTTGACTAGATGTGCACTAGATGAATACAACCTATGTGATACAAGCAAGATATAAAGCGTAGCGGAAGCAACAAGTAAAGGGTAGAAGTAACCGCAAAGTAGAGACACGGAGATGATTCCCGTAGTTCCTTCCCAAGGGAAGTACGTCTACGTTGGAGGAGTGTGGAGCCACCTAGGCACTCCAATAGCACAGATGTGCTCACTCTATTCTCTGTGAGCTTTGCCGGTGAGGGCGTAGCTCTTCCACTATGAGGTCACCTTCGAGGCGTTGACCAAGCCGTGCACAAAGGTCGGGGAACTCCACAATGAGTTGGACCCTCTCAACAATATCTCGGAGCACCTTGCAAACAAGTTGAGGTATCCAGAACCCACAAAGGCCTCCTAGGGTTACAAGCAACCCAAGGAGGAACAAGAACCACAAAGGGGATGATGGATTTGAAATTCCTTCGGTGGAGATGTAGATCGGGACCTCCTCCTTCACTCCTCAAAGTATCAAGGCGATTGGTTGGTGGGAATGGGAGATCTCTTAAATGAAGCTCTCAATAATGGTGGCAAGATATTTTCGTGAAGCTCACTTGTTCCAAGGTAGGGGAAGGGAAATAAATACCCTCCCTTCAATTCTGTCCGTTGGAGACGTCTTTCCCGCACTGGCGGTACTACCGCTGCTGAAGGGGCGGTAATACCGGTGGTGTGGGAGCCTTCATTTGGGCGGTCAACACCCTGGTCTTCGTCCTCCAGATCCCGCAGCAGCGGTACTGCCGTGTCCGCAGCGGTACTACCGGTAAGGTGGTACCGAACCCTTTTTATGCGGTAGTGCAGGCCGCACTACCGCTGCCTCTCCTTGGCGCTGCAGGGCGGCGGTACTACCGCCAGGGTGGTGGTACTACCGGTGAGGTGCACCCGAAGCTCGTTTATGCGGCAGTGCAGGCGGCACTACCACCGTTGTCGAAAGGGCCATGAGCCAGCGGTACTACCGCCCATGGCAGTTTGCAGCTCCTTCTTCTTCTCTTTAACGTGTGAACGACAAGGGACTATTTGTAGAACCTGTGTAAACTTAGACAAAGGGTCAAATGCTATTATTGTATTGTGATCAATCACCAAAATATGATTAAGAGCAACAATGTTCTTTCAATCTCCCCTTTTTTGTGGTTGATGACAATACAATAATTTGCCACAAAATGGTTTTAGAAAAAAAATGGACGGAGCTCCCCCTAGATGTATGCATTATTCAAGAGTAGCTTTTGAATGGTCAAATGCACAACAAATAGGATCAACACTCCCCCCATGTTTTCCAAGCCATGCAAGATATAATCATAGCAATAAGCATATAAGCATGGAAACATAGATAGCGAGTTTTAACATGTCTTACACCATGCAACAAGGTTCACAAACACAAAGTAATCAAGTTCACAAGCTCATAAGACACAAATAGCTAAAACAACGAAAGCTTGTGACTATCCCTTGCGAATCCCCGGAAACCTAATAGATATTTCTCCCCCTTTGGCATCAAGACACCAAAAAGAGAAGAAATCGATGCTAGCGTCCCAAAGGTCAATCGGAGAGGTTCTCGTTGCTAGCAGGACGGGGACGACGATGGGATGACACTTCTTCTCCTTCATAATCAGACCACACACAAACATTGCCTTGAGAATCCTTGGCTCTCCACTCACCGGCCACGGTGATCTCCTTCTCCGATCCGGACACCACAATTTCACCACGAGCACGGCAATCCAAAATATCTTGTTGACGAGCATGCTTATGTGCAACATGGTGTAGATATTCCCTTGTCTCAAGAGCTCCAAGTTAGAGGATCCTCCTTCTTGGGAGCAAGAGAAGGACCAGCACCCCCAGCAGTGGCTTTGTTCTTGGCTTTCTCCCTAGCTTGAGCAGTCTCATAACTGTGATCTTTGACTCGAAGTTGCTTGGGCTTGTGAGGGGTCCAAGAATTGGGATCCGAGAGACCCTCCATGGGATGCTCCTTGCTCCAAGCCCAAATGATGATCTTCATGACATGAGGACCAAAAGCTGCATTCTTCTTGTAAATGCAAATATTCCAAAATTCATTCCATAGATAGTCCATAACATCCAGCTTCTTCCCCTTGGTCTTGAACTCGTGCATCCTTATCATAAGAGTGGTGAGAAAACCATGAATCTCATCAATGTTGCCCGCCTTTGGATTGATGGTGTCCCGGAAGATCCTGTGCATGATCTCATAGGGAGGGAAAAGACCCTCGGAGAGACCCGGAGTGTATTTTGGCCAAAAGTAGAGAGGAGCAAGAAGGTGCTTGGTCAGGGGCTTGCCTTCCGTATGAACACGGAACCAATTGGCAAAAAAATTAGCTGGAGGAATCATACCATGATCAACACACTTTAGCATGACCCCAATGTCACTCCAGGAGGCTGTGAACTGCTCTTCCTTGGTCATCCAGGTAATAGAGCGGTCAATCAAGTTGAAGCACACGGTGGCAAAGAACCGACACACAAGATTCCCATCAATGTTTTGTTGGAGCTGAATAAAGTGGAAGATGCCAAGCTCCTTGCAAATCTTGATAGCTTCATCAAAGTACTCAGGGTGCCTCTCCATGTGGGCAATGTCAATGAATTTTTGCTTCGTCACATTGTTCTTTGGATCCTTGTGAAGGTAAGTGTTATAGCAGTGTTCTTGAAAGACGGTGTGAAAGTAGGGATTGGTCCCTCGAACCTTTGGATCCAAATCCATGCGGGTAAACTCATAAGCATTCCTCTTCCTCAGATCAACATACTCGGCATCTGTCAACTTCTTGAAGGAGAAAGGTGCCTTGTGAACTCCTTGCTTGACCCTGCCCTTGCTTGATTCTTCATCAACATCCGAGGTCTTGGGCTTCTTGCCCTTAGCACGAGAACCTACCGAACCAAGATCACCTGTGATTAGCAAGGGGAGGGATAGCATAGAGAAGTAATGTGCAAAAATAATTGTTCAAGATTGGAACACAAAGAACACAAGGATAGAACTAGTTGAACAACCAAAGGCTAAGCAAGAGTACAACAACTAGTAGAGGAGATATGACCATAGGTGGAAAACAACTAAGAAGTTGGAGAACCACCACCGGTGAATCTACCAATTCTAGATGAGGAACTACGAATTTAGCCAGGGATTCTTCAAACTATGTCTACACAAGGTTCTAGGTGACCAAGGATGCATCTCTACCAAGCCAAATCGACAAGAACACCTAAGGATTTGTCCACAAATTCTCATTGCGACGGATCGGGGGCGAGGAGGAGACGCTGGAGCCGACCACGAGTAGAGGCGGCGAGGGCCACGGCCGGGGGCGGCGCCGTCCGGTGGATGAGGCGGCCGGCGGCAGCAGATCGAGAGGGAGAGGGTTGGGGGGAGATGGGGATTGTGCAGTTGACTTTCCTCACTCCCCCACCAAACCGTTCCCTTATCAGATCTGCACCAGCGGTACTACCGCCCGATCCGGCGGTAGTACCGCTGCCGATACTGCAGCACGTGCCCGTTGTACGCGCTGGATGGGGTAGGGCACCCGCACCAGCGGTAGTACCGCCGGGTTAGTGACGGTAGTACCGGTGCCTGGGGCAGAACACCAAAAATAGCTCAAAGAGTCATTTTTTTTTGTTATGCCACCGGTTCCGACCCACTACACACACCGGGAACAACAAAAGATGCACATTTTTAGATGGAAGTGTCTTTTGGGATAAGAGTTTTGGCTTGGGATAGAACACAAACTGAGAGAGGAGAAATCACCCGAATTTGCAAGAGTTGAAAGAGAAACGCCAAATGGGGGTGATCTCCACAAAATCCAAAAAGGTCTAAGAAACCCAAATAAGAAACAAATAAGATCCAACTCCTCATACGGAGGAGGCGGTGGCCATAGCCACCATGTATGAGCAAACTCAACCCGGAACCGCGAAGATATATCTTGGATTCTCGGCTGAAACTCATCGTTTAAGCATAGAGTATCACCAAAAGTGACCAATGAAGCATGAATTGTCTATATGGGCATCATAGGGTTAGCATTGACTCATGAATTGAGCTACACTCCCCCTAAAACTATGCCTACATCCAAACTAGTTATCAAGTACACTATGGGTAGGTGTGCGCGGTGCTCAAGCAAAGTTACTTGCATCAATGAAATTTAGCTCATTCCTCAACTCTCGAAATCTTGTTTCATCAAGGGCCTTCGTGAAGATATCCGGAGTTGATCCTTGGTACCTACATAAGACAAGTCAATGTTGCCCCTTTCCACGTGCTCCCGGATGAAGTGGTGACGCACTTCAATATGCTTCGTCTTGGAATGTAGCACGGGGTTGTGGGCGATCTTGATGGCACTCTCATTGTCACAAAAGAGAGGCACCTTGTCGAAGTTGACTCCATAGTCCTTCAAGGTTTGCCTCATCCAAAGCAATTGAGCACAACAACTCGCGGCGGAGATGTACTCGGCTTCGGTGGTGGAGAGAGCAACACAATTTTGCTTCTTGGAAGACGAACATACCAAGGAGCGACCAAGAAATTGGCAACCCCTAGAAGTGGACTCCTATCCTTCTTCTCTCCGGCATAGTCCGAGTCCGAATACCCATGAGATGAAAGCTTGAACCCTTGGGATACCAAAGACCAAAGTTTGGGGTATGAATCAAATATCGAAGGATGCGCTTAACCGCCATCATATGGCTTTCCTTAGGAGCCGCTTGATACCTTGCACACTTACCCACACTAAACATGATATCCGGTCTAGATGCACAAAGATAGAGCAAAGAACCAATCATAGAACGATAAAGCTTTTGATCAACATCTTTACCCTCGGTGTTGGTGTGGAGATCATGTTTTGTGGACATCGGGGTCTTGCTAATCTTGGCACCCGCCAAGTTGAATCGCTTGAGCATGTCTTGGGTATATTTGGCTTGCTTGATGAAGGTGCCTTCCCTATATTGCTTCACTTCAAAACCGAGGAAGAACTCCAACTCCCCCATCATAGACATCTCAAACTTGCTAGTCATAAGCTTGGCAAACTCATCATTGAAAGCATTGTTAGTAGAACCAAATATGATATCATCAACATAGAGTTGGTATATGAAAAGGTTCCCTCCAACCTTCTTGGTGAAAAGGGTGGGATCTATGACACCCACTTGAAATCCACGATCGACTAGAAACTCGCGAAGGTGCTCATACCACGCACGTGGGGCTTGCTTTAGGCCATAGAGTGCCTTCTCGAGTTTATAGACATGATCGGGATACTTGGGGTCTTCAAACCCGGGAGGTTGCTTCACATATACCAACTCATTAATTGGACCGTTAAGAAAAGCACTTTTAACATACATTTGTTGTAGTTTAAAGTTATGATGAGATGCATATGCAAGCAAGATGCGAATAGACTCAAGGCGAGCAACGGGAGCAAAGGTTTCACCGAAATCAACACCTTCGACTTGAGAGAAGCCTTGTGCCACCAATCTTGCCTTGTTTCGAATGACAATGTCGTTCGAATCTTGCTTGTTCTTGTAGACCCACTTGGTGCCGATGACGTTCTTGCAATCTTTTGGCCTTGGCACCAACTTCCACACCTTGTTGCGCTTGAAATTGTTTAGCTCCTCATGCATGGCCTCCACCCAATCATGATCTTCAAGGGCTTCATATACTTTCTTGGGCTCGATGAAGGAGACAAAAGCATGATTGGTGCTAAAGCTTGCCAATTGCTTTCTTGTGACGACCTTGCCTCTAACATCTCCGAGGACTTTATCCAAAGTATGTTCTTTGAGGACGAGGTCTCGTTCTCTTCTCATGCTCTTCTTGCCTTGACTTCCTCCGAAGTTTCTTGAGACGTAGCTTGATCATCACCTTCATCATGGGAGTCATGTGCACCACCTTGATCTTGAACTTGTTCTTGATCATGAAGTTGTTCTTGGTCTTGTGCACCATCATGAGCTTGTTCTTGAACATCATGTGTCGTATCATTGGGTTGGACTTGATTAACAATGGGATGATCTTGTTCAACAATGGGATCACTTTGTTCTTGAACTTGCTCGTTTGGTTGAGGGCTCGTAGCTTGTCTTGGATCACTCGAGGAACTTGGATAGGTGATGAGTCTTGAGGTGGCTCAACTTGAGGAGGGTCCTCTTCAATAGGACGGATATCACCAATTGCCATCCTCCTCAAAGCGAGCTCCATGGGAACATCACCTACAACATTAGAATCAACTTGCCCCACTTGGGAGCCATTATCCTCATCAAACTTCACGTCACTAGACTCTTCAACTTGACCGGTGGTCTTGTTGTAGACTCTATAGCCGTGAGAGTTTGTGGAGTAACCAACAAAGATGCCCTCAATTGATCTAGTTTCGAATTTTGACAAGCGATTACCTTTCTTGCGAATGAAGCACTTGCATCCAAAGACGCGGAAAATATGAAAGATCCGGCTTCTTGCCGAGGAGAATCTCATATGGGTCTTGTTTGTGATCTTACGGAGATAGACCCGGTTGGTGATGTAGCATGCGGTGGCAATGGCTTCGGCCCAAAAGTTGTACGGAGAAGCATACTCCGCAATCATAGTCCTTGCCGCATCCATGAGCGTCCGGTTCTTCCTCTCCGCCACACCGTTTTGTTGAGGGGTGTATGGGGTAGAGTATTGATGTGCAATCCCTCTTCACTAAGAAATCCCTCCACGGTGTAGTTCTTGAACTCGGACCCATTGTCACTTCGAATCACCATGATCTTCTCTTGAAATTGACGTTGGGCCATGTTGATGAAGTCAATGACTCTTTGTTGAGTCTCACTCTTCTTCTTGAAGAAATAGACCCATGTGTATCTTGAATAGTCATCAACAATCACCAAGCAATACTTCTTGCCTCCAAGACTATCATAAGATAGAGGACCAAAAAGGTCCAAGTGAATGAGCTCGAGAATCTTGGAGGTGGTAATATGCATCTTTTGTGGATGGGCTTCTCCATGTTGCTTGCCTAGAACGCAAGACCTACACACACGATCTTTGGAGAACTTAATATCGGTTAGCCCGAGAATGATTACCACTTTGAAGGTCATGCAAGGTTCTCATATTGGTGTGGCTAGTCGGCGATGCCAAAGCCAACCCACATCAACTTTAGCCATTAGGCAAGTCACGGTAGAGGTGCTTTCTTTCGAGAAATCAAGCACATACATACCGAACTCGACATGCCCAACAAAGACTACTTTAAGAGACCCCTTCACGATAATGATCACACTCTCGTCATCAAAATAGCACCCATAACCACATTTGGTAAGTTGAAAGACGGAAAGCAAATTGTAACCAAGGGACTCAACAACAAGGACATTCTTGATCGAGATTTCTCTCGCAACAACAACCTTGCGCGTCCCAATACCTTAAGCTCGCGGTTGTCACCAATCTTGACATGGGAATATTGTGGTAAAGGAGGTTCAATATCATCACCAAGTCAATGCGTCCGGTCATGTGTTGGGATGCGCCACTATCCACCGTCCATCGACCCGCACCGGACGCCGAACCCTACAAGAGATCAACTCTTTGATTTAGGTACCCATTTTTGAATGGGTCCTTTCTTGTTAGTCACAAGGGTCTTTGGAACCCAAATAGCCCAATGATAATCATCACCATAAGAAGTGCCAACATATTTAGCATAAACATGTCCATCTCTAGATTTCAAAAGAACATAAGATGGGTTATATTTCCCGGCAAAGTCATTGTGAGTGGCGTTGCCCCTTGTGGCCTCACCACCCACAATGGTGTTGGGTTCCTTCTCCTTAGCCATCCCCCCTCCTTAACAAAGACAATATTCTTGGAAGGGGGAGTTGACTTCTTCTTCTTCTTCTTCTTCTTCTTCTTTGACTTGGTAGAGAACCCAAGTCCTTCTTTCCCAACTTGATCCTTTTGATTGCTCAAAAGATCATTGAGATTCTTCTCACCTTGAATGCATGAAGCAAGGCCCTTCTCAAGTTGGGCCTTCAACCTAGCGTTCTCCTCAACAAGGTTAGCATGCTCACAACAAGGGTTAGAGCTAGCAACATTAGTATTAGAGGAAGAAACAAGACATTGTTTCACTTGTTGACCTAGGTATTGATCATGAGACTTTTGGAGTTCATCGAAAGACCTTTTGAGGGCTTTGAGTTCCTCATCAAGTCTCTTGTTTTCCTTCTCAAGTCTAGCATGGCCAATACCTAGCTCATTCTTTTCATTCTTAAGAATTTTGGACATAGCAAGAGCATGTTCATGATCCTTTTTACTCTAGACATATCAATAGCATATGATTCCTCTTGGTTAGAGAGGGCCTCTTCAAGAGCACTCCTACGAGTTTGCTTTCTCAAGAGCATTGGATAGCTCCGCTATTTCAACTCACACTCATTAGCCTCCATGGTCAAGAGTTTCTCCTCCTTTTCATCTACAAGAAGGTTAGTCTCATCAAGTTGCTCAATAAGAGCATTCACATGAACCTTGTTCTCCCCCTTGAGCTTAGCTAGCCATAAGTCCACAACATTTGGACCTTGGGCCTCCTCTCAACATTTTCTACACAATTCAACGAAGAAGGCGTAGAAGTAATGGGCTTAGGAGAAGGGGTTACCGAGCCGGCTTTTGCCATAAGACATGTGTAGGGAATGGCCTCATTCTCATTGGGGGATTCGAAGAGGGATGCCGGTGTAGTGGAAGTAGTAGCAATGGCCATATGTGCACACCTTCAACATCATCATCCTCATCACCGGACATGTACTCTTCAAGAACTTTCCTATCTTGGACACACAAGGCATTTGGAACCTTCCTCTTCACGAAGTTTTTGTTGCCGACGGTCTTGATATTCTTGTCTTTTCTTACAAGCTTGCCGTTGGTGTCTTCTCTATTCTTGTACGGGCAATCGGCAATGTAGTGGTCTTGGTTTCTACAATTATAGCACGTCCTTGGTCGTTCAACTCTTGATTTGCCTCCTCTTGCGAAAGATCTTGCACTTTTAGAGCGGTTGCCCCAAAAAGCCTTTGCGGCAAGAGCCATGTGTTCACTATAGGCTTGCTTGGTCTCTTCCGGATCATCTTCTTCATCTTCATGCTCAACCACTTCCTCACGCGCAATGGCCTTGGATTTCAAAGCAACATTTGGTGATTGGCCCGCAAGTCCTCTTTGACGATCAAGAGCATTGATGGAGCTCTTGACCACCATTCCAATAGATACAAATTCATTGACCACCGTGTTGGAGTTAAGAGAAGCAAAATCCGGCCTTGATCGAATGGTTTGAGCCAATCCTTGGTTGGACAGAGTGATTGCCTTGAGAAACTTGCGCTTGATCCAATCATCACCAATCTTCTCATAGCCAAAGTCCCCCAAAGTGACGGCAAGAGCGGTGAGTCTTCTATAAAGCTCTTCGGGAGTCTCATCATCCTTCATCACGAACTCATCGACCTCGTCTTGGACCACTTCATACTTGGAGCGTTGAATGCTCTCATTTCCCAAGAACAAGGTATGGAGAGCGGCCCATGATTCCTTCGCCGTGGTGCATCTTCGGAGGTGAGTAAGATATATTGGACCGGCGGCGGTTTGGATCATGTGCATAGTGGTGGCGTTGAGCTGATGATCGGCCTTCTCACTTGGAGTCAAATTGGCGGGATCCCTTGGAGTGAAGCCGCGCTCTATAATGTCAAGCAAATCAACACAAGAACTATACATATGTGACTTCATGCAAAATTGCCAATTAGGAAAGTCTTTTGTGTCAAGCTTAGGAGGTGCGCCTGATGCACCTAAAATGCATCTACTTTTCCAAGCACTTTGCTTCATAATTTGCTCCGGAATCTTCCCATATTTGAATAAAACTGCTGAATCTGACGCTGTTTTTAGCAAAGTCTCCTTTCTGGTTGTTTTTGCAGGAAATTAAATCGGGGAAAAATACCACGTCATTTTTTATGGAAAAGAAGGACATCGTGCAAAAGACGGACTCGAGGAGGCGCACGAGGCCCAAAAGAGTGGGCCCCACGCGGTCAGATTCCTTGACCGCGTGGGCCCACCTATCTGGGGCGTCGGGCACCGCCTCTCCCTCGGTCTTCCGCGTACCCCTTCATATAGACGAAAAAGTGGACGCCCTAAAGGAGGGAGAGCTTTCGCGAAACACACCGCCGCCGCCACCACGATCTTCGATTTCGGAGACAGATTGATCCAGGATTTCTCCCCCGGAGGAGGGATCCGGAGGCCGTCTCCACCGCCATCTTCACCGCCTTCCATCTCCATCAACCATGAGCTCCCTCACCATCACCATGTGTGAGTAGTCCCTGTAGGCACATGAGGTGGATGGGGATTGGATGAGATTGATCATGTAATGGTACCCGTTGTTCTAGATCCTAGGGGTTTATCTTGAAGATACTTTTGTATTGTGTTGATGCACTTATGCTATGTTTAATGCTTGCTACTAGGGCCCGAGTGGCATGATTTCAGTACTGAACTTATTTTGCCCCATCATATATTTGAGTTTGGTATCTATCTGCAAAGTGTATTACCTGCTATTATGTTGAACCTGCGAACCCTAAAAGTGACAGGTAGGGAAAACAAGGGGGAGATGTATTAGTTTGAGGATTCTATGTGTTCATGAAGTGTTAATGCGTTGTTCCGGGCTATTCGAAAGGGTAGACCTTAATTACCTGTAGTTCCAAGTTGGCCCCGGTGAAATGGGCAGGTAGGACAATAGATGTTGTGCAAATTCTCTTGGTTAGTACGCACAACTATTTATGGAACACATACCTACATATATCGGAGTTAGAGATAAGTCCCATTGCTTTTGTATCTTATTATATGATCAATCTTATTCATGCAACACCCCGCTGTCACCTCGTGCCTACGTTTTAAATCCCTGAGTTACACTTTCACTTTTCCGGTGAAAACTGGGAAACCCTTGTTACTACTGCTGTTTTATTTTGCTTGCTTGAATCACCTTACTGCCATCACTATTACTGCTGCAAGTTTATTGATATACAGGTGTGGTTGAGAGTGACGCCTCAATTGCCAAAGTCTTATTGGTATTCTTGTGTTCCCATCGAGTCGAACTATAAATTTGGGTAATACTTCCCAACGAAGATTTCAGCGATCCCCTATACTTGTGGGCATCAAGACATTTTCTGGCGCCGTTGCCGGGGAACCTAGCTTTATTGGTAAGACAACTTGTTATCATTTATTTGCTGCACTTGCTTGTCCCAACTATGGGAAAGGAAAAGAACACTCCGAAGGAACTGAGGCCTTCAACTACTCGTAGAGGTACTGATTGCTAAGTAGGCAAAACTTTTCACCTGATGTTGCTTCTGCTGTTATTACTAAAAAGAAAGGAAAAGTTTTATCTAGTTCACCATTGTCTAAGATGTCTACTAGTACTGAAAATGATTTAATATGTGGTAGCATAGACAAAGAAGTGACACCTGAAACATCTGAGACAACTGAAACACCTGAATTGCCTGAATCATCTATTATTGAAAATGTGGAGTCTGATTTGGAAGATAGTGAGTCTTGTGATGATGAATATGAAACTTCTTCTTATGAGGAAGAAGATGCAATTGCTATGGCTTTTATGGATTCGAATCTTGATAAATTGGATAAACTTGATAGCAATAAAAATTCTTCTCTTGCTGATTATTTTCCTGTTACTAAGAAAATGAATGCTCCAGCTATTAAAATTAAAGATAAAGATTATGAGTTTAGTGTTGATCCCGAAATAATTAAAAAGGCTGAGAAGTTTAAGTTTAATGGGAGAGACAATGAATTTCCTTTTGAACATATTGCTGTTTTGCATGATTTATCTGTTTTATTTGGTAAAGATGAGATTCACCAACGCTATTATTTCTTAAAGTTGTTTCCTTTTACCTTGGGAGGAGATGCTAAAACTTGGTATAATAGTTTAGAACCTGGATCTATTACTAGCAAAGAAGAATGCTTGCAATTATTCTATAATAAATATTTCCCTGCTGATAAGATTCATGGTTTAACTATTGAGATTAGCAAATTTTCGCAGAAAGAGAAGGAGGATCTACCCCAAGCTTGGGGGAGGTACCGTAAGTTGGTTAGGAAATGTCCTACACATGGCTTCAAGAGTAATGAAATACTTGATATATTTTACAATGGACTAACTGAAAATACTAGAGACTATCTTGATAGTATTGCAGGGAATGTTTTCAGGGAAAGGACCATTGATGAAGCAACCGAATTATTGGAGACTATCTCTAGGAATTATGAAGATTGGAATATTGAAGTGATAAATGAAAAAGAGGTATTCCCAGAGAAGAAAGGAGGTATTCTTAAATTAAATGATGAACAAATGAAAGTAGCTGCCAAGGATATTGAAGAGAAGGGAATTAAAACCTCTCATCTCAAGGAACTATCTGAAATGGGTGTTAAACTTCCTATTGATAAACCATGTTTTCCAATCCAAGTCAATGCTATTAGCTCTATGGAAGGTAATGAAAAGGTAACACCTCCTATTGATGTATCATATGTTAATGATTTTGCTTATAATCATAATCCTGAGGAGCATAGTATTAGAATGAGTATTATGGAAAACTCTCATAAGATTAAATTTCTTCGCGAAAGTTTAAATGCTAGTGTAGAAGAAGTTAGAAGAATTATTAAACATTGTGAGATGATGAATAATCAAGTTGAACAGATGGTTTCTCTTCAAAATAAATTGTATGAAAATCTTATTGAGAAGAAACAGGTTTGTGGAGTTAATACTAGAGGTGGTGCAAGTACTCAGGATCCTGATTATCCTGAAGACCATCCTAAGAGAAAAGAGCAAGAGGCTCTCAAGAAGAAATCTTCTGCAGGAAAATCTCCCAATGAAAACAAAGATATTGATGATTCTCAAGAACAAGATAAGGATATTTCTATTTCTGATGCTGAGACTGAAGATGATAATAATGAAGAAGAGGAATCATCTACACCTGAAGAACAACATGAAGCTGAAAATATTGAAGAACCTGAACCTCCTGAAAAAGACCCTCAACCATCTATTGATAAGAATAAAAAGAAGAAGCATCCAAATCAACAAAAAGGTAAAGAGAGGGATCCATGGGTACAAAGGCCCATACCATATCCCCAAGAGGTAATAAATCTTTGGATGATGCTAGGTTTGAGAAATTTCTTGAGTTGATTAAAACTTTATATTTGCAAATCCCTCTTGTTGATGCTATTAAAATTCCTCCATATTCGAAATATATGAAAGATATTGTCACTAATAAAAGAAAGATACCTAATGATGCAATCACTGCTATGCTTGCTGAATATTCATTCGAAGGGAAATTGCCTGAAAAACGTGGAGATCCTGGTATTCCAACTATTCCTTGTCATATCAAAGATACTTATGTGAAATATGCATTATGTGATTTAGGAGCTGGTGTTAGTGTTATGCCTTTTTCTTTATATAAGAAACTTAACCTAAAAAATTGGTTCCAACTGAAGTTTCATTGCAAATGGCTGATAAATCAACTGCTGTGCCTATAGGTATATGTGAGGATGTTCCTATCTCTATAGCTAATGTGTTAATTCCTACAGACTTTGTTATATTAGAAATGCCTGAGGATGATAATCTATCTATTATTCTTGGAAGACCCTTTTTAAACACTGCAGGAGCTGTGATAAATTGCACTGAGAGCAAAGTGACATTTAATGTCAAAGGAAATGAGCATACTATCTATTTTCCCAAGAAGAATCCTGTTACAATGATAAACAAGAGTGTGAATTCTATTCAAAGAAATACTATTATGATTGGAAGCTTTGAAATTGCACTACCACCTCCTGCACCAAAGTATGCTACCTTGATGATTGGAACTATTCCAATCAAATATGAGGTATCCTGAACTTCTTCTTTATATATAAAATAAGAATCATTTATGTTATCCTTTGCATATTATCAATGAGACTTGATCAACCTCATTATTAATGTGGAAATGATGAAAATTTGATTCCCATAAAAATTTGTGTTGCATTTTAAATTACTTGTCCTAGAATTTTAGAGTATATGCATAATCATGATTATTTCAGAATTCAGAAAATTCCAGAATATTAAGTTTGAAAAATTCTCTGTAGAAAATTGTCTCGAAAAATTCTAGAAAAATTTGTAGGTAAGTTATTTTACCAGGGGAACCAACAGCCAGAAGTGGGGCACCAGAAGGCCACCAGGGGCCAAAAGAGAGTGTCCCACGCGGCCAGATTCCTTGGCCGTGGGACCCACTAACTTGGCCACCTGGGGGTGTTAGGTGAGAGGTCGATGCCCATCTCCTTCCTCTCGACAGAAAACCAGCTCCAGGTATTTTCCCAAAATTTTCCCGTGCACGTTCTTCCTGCTATCCTTGGATCTCCAAGTTTAGGGCAGATTTTTCAAATCTGCTTGGTGGAATTGCTCCTTGGTATGTAACTCCTCCACCCATCCAATTACTTTTTGTTATTATGCTTTGTGTATGAAGTATTTTGCTGTACAAGGTGTCACCTAATATGCTTGAGAAACCCATGGATTTGAGTTTTCTAGTTAATATGGATGCATGATATTGATGTGGAGACTAGCTATGGATGGCTCAATGTTGTTTTAGATTGTTACATCTTAATTTTTGTTGGGTATTATTTTTGTACAGCAAGGTATCATGTTGAACAAGGGTAAGGAATTGCTTGGAATGACTTCAAGACCAAGAAGAAGAGTATTGAGAGTCTCCGAGAATTATGATGACAATCATCTATGGGAGGATAGTGCAGTTTATGCAGGAGAGAAGCTTCGGATTCATGCAACCAAATGGCAAGACCCCTTGTTCTTGACCATTGGGGGATAACAGAGGACTTCAATGCCTTTGTCACTGCGACCGGCTTACTCGAGTTCTCCAACAATCCACGGAATACATATGAAGAGCTCTCGCGGGAATTCCTCTCCACATTTCGGTTCGAGGGCCCTGAGAGCTACAAACACAGTAAGAAGAGTAAGCCACCACCTCCTACCTTTGTCATAAAATTTTCTATGAGAGGAAAGCGTTTTGTTATGTCATTAGAGGAGTTTTGCAAGGCTATTCGAGTAGAAAACACGGTAGTTGGGAAGAGACTAAAGCTGATACTAATAAAGATCTTGTAGCCTTTTGGCGTAGTATTTCTGTGAACGCTCCTGAAAGACTTAATAGGGGTAAATTCACACACATACAGCACCCAGGGTTAAGATATTTTGCCTTGTTCCTTGCGAGAGGATTTCTTGCCAGAGATAACTCTTCTGCTTGCACTGGACCCATGATTTATTTACTTAAATGTGCAAAAGAGAACACACCATGTGAGTATAATTTGGGAGTAATTCTTGCTAGGACTTTGCACTTTGCTGTGAGTAGAAATAATACCGATGAAACTCCTATTTATGCTGGTGCCATTGCTACCTTAGTATATGAGCACATTAAGAACGAGAGAGGATTCAGCGATAACATGGGCACGCGTGTGGAAGAGTCTAAATTACTTGATTTTACTTTACTTTCTCGCATGGAAATGGGGGAGAGACATGGGGAACATTATATATACAGCTATAAGGGCTCTAATGGGCAAAATGTGCCCGTTAGGCTCCCTCGTGTTGACCTTTTTGACAGGACTCTCGGGAAGTGGACCGTGGAGGAAGTGCAACCTCAAGAGGAGCCCCAATATCCAGAAATGCAAAGCTATCAATATGGTTTCACTCCCGGAAGTGGAAGTGGTGGATATGGTTACCACCCAGGATACTAGCTTGATCACAAGCTTGGGGGAGTACTTCTCTCCCTTCCCATTCGTTGTCTTATATCACTTTCATCCTGTTATGTTTTAGTTTCTTGTTGCTAAAATCACAAAAACACAAAAAGATTTTATTTGTTTCTTTTTGCTTATTTGTTTCTGGTCATTTACTTTATGTATTCGAAATATAAAAAGAACAAAAATATTTTCGTTTTCTTGAATCTAATGCAAAAACGGAGGTGCAGGAATTTCTGATTCTGTTCACTGTTTGATTTTTCATATTTTTTCTGTAACTCCGAATGAGCTAAAATTTTAACCACTGCTGCAACTTTATATGACCTACACACCCGTAAATTATGAAATTATTCTGATGTGTTTAGGTAGGGTAAAAACAGTACTGTATGCAGTAGCATTTTATGGCAGATTTGAGTTTTTACTGCGCAGTTCAAGTTGGGAGAGGAGAACAACAATGATGAGCTGATGTGCATGAAGTGGATGAAAGGTATGACACCTTTGCCGTGCTTATGTGGACTTTTTAATAATAGCAAGTGCGCATGTCATAATTTCTCTAACATCTAGGGAAGTGCTAGCAAATGTTTATCTCCTCCGTGGTTTAGTATGTTATATTATGATGCAAGAGAGATATTATTTAGTGTCAACACTTGGATGTGGATTGAGTAACTGTGGTTCTAAACAAAGGTCTACGCATCCCATTGTGCTTGCTAAACTTGCCAACCAAAGTAAAAGATCTTTTCAAATGATAAACATGAAGTCATATGCTTGACAATCTTAGGGTTGAGAGTTAGCCCATATGTGCTGACACATGCAAAGCTTTCAACGTGTTCTTAATTATATTTAGTTGATATCATGTACTTTTGTCTATGGATGCCTATCACGGGTGAAATAAATGTGGAAACTTAGTAAGTTTAAGGAGTTTGTATAAATGGCTAGAGAGATGCTTTGGGCCGCCAATCTAAGCCATGCATCATTCATGGTGGAAATTTACAGCATAACCATAATGTTCATTCTATGATGCACCTCATAATAAAAAGCTATACCCATAGTAAATAAAAGAGTGCTGAGATTGTTCATTGTCTGTTTGTCTTGTTATTTTGACATGGGCTGGCTTCCATGTCATGAGGCAAGAGGTACCCCTGTAGCAACTCTCAATGACGCTATTAAAATACTTACAATGACCTAAAACTTGAATTTACTCTGTGACCCGAGGTGAGTAACACGTGGTGTAGGTACTCGTATTCACGGGGCATGAGGCTTTCAACCTCTAGTTGGTCAAGCATATGAGTCATAATAGGGAATGTTAAATGATTTGATAAAATTGAGAGCAAGGATGTAAGCACAATGAGTTCACTAGTCAACAAAGTAAAGAATCAAGAGATCTCAAAAATCTTGACATGATTCAATCAATAGCGATGCAAGAACCTTTGTTTTCTTCTACAGTTGGGCAAACTCATCCAAGTGCTGACACTTCATGTTATTTCCTTTGTAACAAATATAAATGCTTTAACACCGGTTAGATGCATCTTTGCCAGCAGTTTGTTATTTGTTATGGAAATTATGTTTTGAATACTTGTTGGTATTAAACGGTGTTGTATATGCAATGCAAAGTTCTTGTCAAAGTCTTTTCATCGCTTCTGCACTACGTTTGAGTTGTTCGAGGACAAACAACGAGCTAAGCTTGGGGGAGTTGATGCACCTAAAATGCATCTACTTTTCCAAGCACTTTGCTTCATAATTTGCTCCGGAATCTTCCCATATTTGAATAAAACTGCTGAATCTGACGCTGTTTTTAGCAAAGTCTCCTTTCTGGTTGTTTTTGCAGGAAATTAAATCGGGGAAAAATACCACGTCATTTTTTATGGAAAAGAAGGACATCGTGCAAAAGACGGACTCGAGGAGGCGCACGAGGCCCAAAAGAGTGGGCCCCACGCGGTCAGATTCCTTGACCGCGTGGGCCCACCTATCTGGGCGTCGGGCACCGCCTCTCCCTCGGTCTTCCGCGTACCCCTTCATATAGACGAAAAAGTGGACGCCCTAAGGAGGGAGAGCTTTCGCGAAACACACCGCCGCCGCCACCACGATCTTCGATTTCGGAGACAGATTGATCCAGGATTTCTCCCCCGGAGGAGGGATCCGGAGGCCGTCTCCACCGCCATCTTCACCGCCTCCATCTCCATCAACCATGAGCTCCCTCACCATCACCATGTGTGAGTAGTCCCCTGTAGGCACATGAGGTGGATGGGGATTGGATGAGATTGATCATGTAATGGTACCCGTTGTTCTAGATCCTAGGGGTTTATCTTGAAGATACTTTTGTATTGTGTTGATGCACTTATGCTATGTTTAATGCTTGCTACTAGGGCCCGAGTGGCATGATTTCAGTACTGAACTTATTTTGCCCCATCATATATTTGAGTTTGGTATCTATCTGCAAAGTGTATTACCTGCTATTATGTTGAACCTGCGAACCCTAAAAGTGACAGGTAGGGAAAACAAGGGGGAGATGTATTAGTTTGAGGATTCTATGTGTTCATGAAGTGTTAATGCGTTGTTCCGGGCTATTCGAAAGGGTAGACCTTAATTACCTGTAGTTCCAAGTTGGCCCCGGTGAAATGGGCAGGTAGGACAATAGATGTTGTGCAAATTCTCTTGGTTAGTACGCACAACTATTTATGGAACACATACCTACATATATCGGAGTTAGAGATAAGTCCCATTGCTGTTTGTATCTTATTATATGATCAATCTTATTCATGCAACACCCCGCTGTCACCTCGTGCCTACGTTTTAAATCCCTGAGTTACACTTTCACTTTTCCGGTGAAAACTGGGAAACCCTTGTTACTACTGCTGTTTTATTTTGCTTGCTTGAATCACCTTACTGCCATCACTATTACTGCTGCAAGTTTATTGATATACAGTGTGGTTGAGAGTGACGCCTCAATTGCCAAAGTCTTATTGGTATTCTTGTGTTCCCATCGAGTCGAACTATAAATTTGGGTAATACTTCCCAACGAAGATTTCAGCGATCCCCTATACTTGTGGGCATCAGCGCCTATATTGGCGATGTGTGGCTTGTCAACTTGTCGGCGGATTTGGTTATACACTTGTTCCGGTGGAACTTGTGAATACACCCCCGGAATATCCTTCGTGGTGGATGATGTACCATTCTCTCCTTTTCCCGAGTCGGCATTGGCTTGCGCCTTTGCTTTCTCAGGATCGAGTTCCAAAGTCAAGACGTCGCCGTCTTTGTTTGGGGAGTCTAGAGAGGATGGAGCGTCATCCACACGTGGGGGCTTTCCCGTAATTTGCTCGAACATCTTCCGCATCTCATTAATGACATTGGAGGTAATCTTGTTGTCAAGATTATTGATCTTGGTCTCAAGATTACCCACAATCTCATTTAGTTGAGACTTGGAGACGGGAGCTTCGGGATCACTCTCTTCGGCCATTTTCTCTTAGGCGGTGAAGCCTTAGATAAGAGCCCAGGCTCTGATACCAATTGAAAGGTCGACTAGAGGGGGTGATTAGGCGACTACCAAATTTTAACTTTTTTCTTTTTAATTAGGGCTAGAGCAAGTATAACAAAGGTTGACTAGATGTGCACTAGATGAATACAACCTATGTGATACAAGCAAGATATAAAGCGTAGCGGAAGCAACAAGTAAAGGGTAGAAGTAACCGCAAAGTAGAAACACGGAGATGATTCCCGTAGTTCCTTCCCAGGTAAGTACGTCTATGTTGGAGGAGTGTGGAGCCACCTAGGCACTCCAATAACACGGATGTGCTCACTCTATTCTCCGTGAGCTTTGCCGGTGAGGGCGTAGCTCTTCCACTATGAGGTCACCTTCGAGGCGTTGACCAAGCCGTGCACAAAGGTCGGGGAACTCCACAATGAGTTGGAGCCTCCCAACAATATCCGGAGCACCTCACAAACAAGTTGAGGTATCCGGAACCCACAAAGGCCTCCGAGGGTTACAAGCAACCCAAGGAGGAACAAGAACCACAAAGGGGATGATGGATTTGAAATTCCTTCGGTGGAGATGTAGATCGGGACCTCCTCCTTCACTCCTCAAAGTATCAAGGCGATTGGTTGGTGGGAGTGGGAGATCTCTTAAATGAAGCTCTCAATAATGGTGGCAAGATATTTTCGTGAAGCTCACTTGTTCCAAGGTAGGGGAAGGGCAATAAATACCCTCCCTTAAATTCTGTCCGTTGGAGACGTCTTTCCAGCACTGGCGGTACTACCGCCGCTGAAGGGGCGGTAGTACCGGTGGTGCGGGAGCCTTCATTTGGGCGATCAACGCCCTGGTCTTCGTCCTCCAGATCCCGCAGCAGCGGTACTGCCGTGTCCGCAGCGGTACTACCGGTAAGGTGGTACCGAACCCTTTTTATGCGGTAGTGCAGACGGCACTACCGCTGCCTCTCCTTGGCGCTGCAGGGCGGCGGTACTACCGCCAGGGTGGCGGTACTGCCGGTGAGGTGCACCCGAAGCTCGTTTATGCGGTAGTGCAGGCGGCACTACCGCCGTTGTCGAAAGGGCCATGAGCCAGCGGTACTACCTCCGCTTGCGCAACGGTACTACCGCCCATGGCAGTTTGCAGCTCCTTCTTCTTCTCTTTAACGTGTGAACGACAAGGGAGTATTTGTAGAACCTGTGTAAACTTAGACAAAGGGTCAAATTCTATTATTGTATTGTGATCAATCACCAAAATATGATTAAGAGCAATAATGCTCTTTCAATCTCCCCCTTTTTGGTGGTTGATGACAATACAATAATTTGCCACAAAATGGTTTAGAAGAAAATGGACGGAGCTCCCCCTAGATGTATGCATTATTCAAGAGTAGCTTTTGAATGCTCAAATGCACAACAAATAGGATCAACACTCCCCCCATGTTTTCCAAACCATGCAAGATATAATCATAGCAATAAGCATATAAGCATGGAAACATAGATAGCGAGTTTTAACATGTCTTACACCATGCAACAAGGTTCACAAACACAAAGTAATCAAGTTCACAAGCTCATAAGACACAAATAGCTAAAACAACGAAAGCTTGTGACTATCCCTTGCGAATCCCCGGAAACCTAATAGATATTTCTCCCCCTTTGGCATCAAGACACCAAAAAGAGAAGAAATCGATGCTAGCGTCCCAAAGGTCAATCGGAGAGGTTTCTCGTTGCTAGCAGACGGGGACGACGACGAGATGACACTTCTTCTCCTTCATAATCAGACCACACGCAAACATTTCCTTGAGAATCCTTGGCTCTCCACTCACCGGACACGGTGATCTCCTTCTCCGATCCGAACGCCACAATTTCACCACGAGCACGGCAATCCAAAATATCTTGTTGACGAGCATGCTTATGTGCAACATGGTGTAGATATTCCCTTGTCTCAAGAGCCTTGGTCATGCACAAAAGTTTCTTGACTTGTCGACCCATCCAAGTTATAGGATTCTCCTTCTTGGGAGCAAGAGAAGGACCAGCACCCCCAGCAGCAGCCTCAGCAGTGGCTTTGTTCTTGGCTTTCTTCCTAGCTTGAGCAGTTTCATAACTGTGATCTTTGACGCGAAGTTGCTTGGGCTTGTGAGGGGTCCAAGAGTTGGGATCCGAGAGACCCTCCATGGGATGCTCCTTGCTCCAAGCCCAAATGATGATCTTCATGACATGAGGACCAAAAGCTGCATTCTTCTTGTAAATGCAAATATTCCAAAATTCATTCCATAGATAGTCCATAACATCCAGCTTCTTCCCCTTGGTCTTGAACTCGTGCATCCTTATCATAAGAGTGGTGAGAAAACCATGAATCTCATCAATGTTGCCCGCCTTTGGATTGATGGTGTCCCGGAAGATCCTGTGCATGATCTCATAGGGAGGGAAAAGACCCTCGGAGAGACCCGGAGTGTATTTTGGCCAAAAGTAGAGAGGAGCAAGAAGGTGCTTGGCCAGGGGCTTGTCTTCCGTATGAACATGGAACCAATTGGCAGAAAAATCAGCTGGAGGAATCATACCATGATCAACACACGTTAGCATGACCCCAATGTCACTCCAGGAGGCTGTGAACTGCTCTTCCTTGGTCATCCAGGTAATAGAGCGGTCAATCAAGTTGAAGCACACGGTGGCAAAGAACTGACACACAAGATTCTCATCAAAGTTTTGTTGGAGCTGAATAAAGTGGAAGATCAACACACTTTATAATCGAAGCTATGCAAGGAGTAGTGATTGCCATGCGACGGATGCACATAGAGCTATAAGTGTATGAAAGCTCTCCAATGGAACTAGTGGGGTGCATCCAACTTGGTTGCTCACGAAGAGCTAGAGCACTTTTGAGGAGGCTCATCATTCGAATATACAACCCAAGTTCTAGAACGTTAATTCCCCACATAGTTATACTAGTAAAACATGAAAACTCTCTCATATGGAGTATAGGTGCTAAGCATGAGCACAAGTGTGGATAAAAGATAGTAATGTTGCCCCCTCTCTCCTTATTTTTTTCTCTTTTTTTTTTCTTTTTCTATTTCACTTTTCGATGGCCTCCATGGCTCTTTTCACTTTTCTCTCCCTCACTGTAGGGCAACATTCTAATATGATGACACACTTTTTGGTACAAATAACTCATAATGAACACAACATGATGTATGAAACTGAGTGCCTCTGCCAGTGTAGCAGGATGTGCAATGATCTAGCGTAACATGGATAAAACTACACATCAGCTGTACAGAATCATGCAAAGCAATATATAACAATGATGAATGACAACAAGTCATGTAATGTAAGATGAAAGTTCCATGGCAATATATCTCGGAACAGTTATGAAAATGCTGTGATAGGTAGTTATGGTGGCTGTTTTGAGGAAGATGTTTGGCTTATGTGTAGGAGAACAAGAGAAAGTTCTCCCACGGGGTTGGATGTACTGGTGAAGTATGCACAACTCTCAATGTGAGCAGAATGCAATGCACATCACCGAAGAGGCTAGCAAAATATGGATGGTGGAAGTGCCAAAAACCGTAGCTTAACATTAGTCAAAAAGAACTCACAAGCTTGTTGCAAACAACTAGCAGGTTCAACATTAAGAGCATGATTAAATTTACTCCAAGAGGGGCCGTTCACGGTGGCACAAGTACCCCGTTAGATCCCCCGGCCTTAGCACGCAACTATGTTGTTTCCAACTACCTTCAAACATGAGAAGCTATCAAGTCCAACTACACCTTCAGCAATTTTAGGAGTTTGTAGTACGGAACAAGATTTAATAACACATCCACTAATCAAATTTTAACTTAAGTAACAAACAAGCGTTTAACATCTAGCTTCTTAATATCTCAAAACATTTGCAAGGAATCAAGTTATCAAAATTCAATGATCTACAAGACTATGCAGGTTTTTCATTATACCACTACCACATGCATAACATTTCCTGAAGCAACATATTAACCAAGAAACTCTCCAAACAAATATAAGTGAAGCAAGGGAGTACTTTCTATAAAAGAACTAATAGCTCTGAATAAGAGATACATGAAAACCAAGAGCTAGAAGCTAAACAGAGCAAAAACAGAATACTCAACAGATATAAGTGAAGCACATGAGTATTATATGAATAAGTGAAGCGTGTCTCTCTCCCAAACAAGATAGTTAGGATCCAACATTGATATGATCAGAGAACTAAACAAAAACAAAACAAAAATAAAAACACACATACGCTCCAAGAACAACACACAACATGTTAAGAAATAAAAATATAGCCTCACTAGAGATGACCTGATAATTTGTTGATGAAGAAGGGGATGCCTTGGGCATCCCCAAGCTTAGACGCTTGAGTCTTCTTGATATATGCAGGGAAGGTCCATGGGAGCTTCCCCAAGCTTAAGATTTTATCTCTTCTTGATCTTCTCGTATCATCCTCTTCTCTTAATACTTGAAAACTTCCTTCACACATAATTTCTCATAAACTTCATTAAAGGGTTAGTACTCAAAAACATTAATCCACTTTGGTTCTGTAGAGACACATTGCAAGAACTCAATGAAACATTGGCTACAACCTCCATGTATGGAGAACCTGTAAGGACCCCTCAGATTTACCAGTCCGAGGTGCCCACGTTATGTAAACAGATCACGATCCCAATGATCAGTGCATCGCGATCACATAACCAACATGGTATACAGAGTTACATCATCCAACTCGATTAGTACAAGACTTACATAAATGGTGGTCACACGACCAAGCCTGCAACCATCATCACGCAGGACGGAATTAACTGCGATATAGCGGAAGCTCTCGGCTAGCGTCGGCCCTCGTCACAACCGGACACATTCCCACAGAGCAGTTGACCGGTGACACTCAGTTGGCGTAGTCGTCGGCGTACTCCTCCTCCTCGTCGTACATCTCCTCGTTGAAATCTGGACATTGGAATATCCAGGGACACAGCCATGAGTACAATTACGTACTCGCAAGACCACCACCAGGCTTAAGTCTTCATGGTAATGCAATAAAGGCGTTTTCGAAAACTGGGATAGCTGCTATATATGACTATAGGGCTTAATTTTCGCAAACGATGCTTTTAGACATAGAGAATACAACATCTCTATATCTTTGTTAAAAAGGCATTTGGAGATATAATTCTCCTTCTTTTAGAAATGGCAGAAACCGTTTCCACTTTGAAAACACTTTTGTAAAACTTTTTCAGAAACACTAGGATAGGGATGCCCCTTTTTCCTTTCCGGGTTCCGACTGGTTGACTCCCCGAGACCAACCATCTTCTCCCAAATCCGTACCTCCCAGGTACCTCCTTGATGTCTCCTTTCTCCTTTGCCGAAAACAGTTTCTTTTTAAAACATAAAATGCCCATACGCCTAGATCGGGGACCTTTCCAACCGTCCATGACCGCGGACACGGCTATTCGAATAGTTTTACACTCTGCAGAGGTGGTGCACTTTCACCACACCAAACAGTCATTCCGCCGTGATCAGCCACAGTCCTCATACGACAGTATGCGGTGTTTCGGATAACATGATCAAAGCGTTCCACTAATCCACCCTAGTACAGAGGACTCCCGATAGGTTTATTCCCCCCGGCACCGTGTGCTCCCCTAGACCCCTGGTCTCTCTCATAGGACGCCACACCGCCACGGCAGGGGACCCAACGTAATCGTCCGGCGCGATCCTCCACATGTGTATTGCCTCATACAACGGCAACCCGGCTTCGAGGGACTCTAACCCTTATAGAAGTATGAGATCCTCCGTACTAAAGTGGACAAGCTTTCGGCTAAGCCCTACCCATATCAGGTAGTGTGGTTGCACGGGTTAATTGTTCGGGCGGCCGCTAGGGCTGTACTTTGTTTTTCAAAACCATCTCCACCTCCGACTGCTCCCAGCAGCTGGGTTTTTCGTAAACTCACCGAATGCTCCCAGCACTTCGGGTTTTCACAAACATCTCCATTTGCTCCCAGCAACATGGGTTTTATAAAACACTTTCTCGCCGATCGCCCCCAGCGACTCGGGTTTTTCCTTTAAAAATATTTCATCAACTCCAGGTTCCCATCCTATAGTTTTGAGGTAAGAGTATAAGGATATGCTAATAGAAAATATAATTTTCTTGATAGCGCCTTCAGTAGAAGGCTTCTCAAGTAAAGACTTATTCTTATAAAACCTATTATTTACTAGTAGATATCTTTTGGCCAAACAATATTTTGTAAAAATAGTTTTTGGGTGGCAAGATGCCACAAGGAAATATAAAACATGCATTATTTTATTTTTGAAAACAAAACATGCTTGTAAAAGTAATAGGATTTCAGTAGAGTGGTGAGGTGGCTTGCCTGGCTCAGCAATATGTCCCTAGGTCTTGACCTTGATGCTCCTCAGGCCCACTCCTCACTTTCCAGTTCCTTCCCGATCGTATCTAACGTCGTAAGCAAGAAAAGGAACAACACTCAAAATACAAGACATTGCCACATGGACATAATAAACAGCTAGCATTGCATAGGGCACTAAACTAACAATCAAAAGCAAATCACTCACTTAGCTAAAACAGCAACAAACAACAAACACACCTAAGCATATATACACAACAACCCTACTAGTTAAAAAGGTGGTTTTAACTAAACCCTAAAACAAAACTCCACTTAGGGTGATTAGGTCACTTAACAAGGACTGCTACCGTAGTTTAGGAAATACTTCAGACAAAAGTATCTCTTTAGTTTTCAGGAAATACTTCAGACAAAAGTTAAGTTGCTACTTATTATATATTGCTAAATTATTTCACCAAGCTAAGATAGAGACATTAACAAACTACGCATGCTAGTATTAAACTCAAAGGCTACCAAGTTTAACTAACAAGGCAAACATATTAAACCACACAAATATGCTTGGCCATCACAATACAATTTATTCTTTAATTACAAATAGGGTTAAGGTGATAATTAGACAACCCCTTTGGATCACTTTCAAATTGTAAAACTAAACATCACTAATAAACTTAAAACAACCAGTATCTAAGAAGAATTTTATTAGAGAAGTTTACTTTCTTTATTAATCACGAAATTAAGCAAACAAGCATGATTAATTCATTTTATTTCCTTAGGCACTAATAGCATTTTACAACTAACTTCATTTTATTTCTACTCAAGCACTAACAGTACTAACATATTAAGAACAACATTATGTAGTGATATACAGTACCTAATCAATTCACAAACAACAAAAGCAACAATTTCATAAATTACCAAATATTTATTTTATCATTTTTAATAGGCAGAAAACACCATTTTTAGAGTTTATTAAGTCCAGGGTGTTCTGTTCAGCCAAATTTTATGAAAAGCTAGATTTAGGTTCTTTGTATGAATTAGAAACTACTGCAATTAGATTTAGTCCAAAATCTTATTCACAGAAAATTAATTAAATGCTAGAAAACCCTACTGGTCCAAACTTCAACTACATGACATTTCAAAACTAGGCATCACAAACACATGAGGTTAATTTCTATAGAAAGCTACAGTCACAAGCATTCCAGAACAATTGAGTTCACTAATTTTGGATTCATAAAACTCAAGTTATTAATAGTTCTTTGATTTTGACCAGAGACAGTACAGTAATTTTCATGCTCACAAAGATTAATATTTTTTAGATCTGTAAGTTCTACATGATTCTAAACTTGTTGCTTTACTTCTGTGATTTTTGGTTTGCACAAATTCCATGTTTAACTATTTTAATATGATTTAAACTAACAGCACATAAACAGATTTACAGAAGAAAGAATAAAAAAAAAACAGGAAAAATATTAAAAGGGCCAGATCTGGAGTTGGGCCGTGCCGTGCGAGCCGGGCCGGCCCGCTGCGCTGCACGCGCGAGCGAAGAGGCACGCGCCCGTCGATCTCGCGGCGGACGGCTGAGATTAGACGCGCAGAGGTTCAAACACGACCGTAGATCGAAAGATCTACGGCGTGGGCGTCGTCTTCCTCGCGCGACGCCGCGCCGGAGAACCAGTGCGGGAAAAGAAGGTGGCGGCGACGGAGCGCTCACCTGGGGCCGTGCGCGGCCGAGGGAAGGGCTGGGGTCGAGAGAGGAGGCGATGGCGAGCTCGGCGATGTCCTCAGCTCCCGCATGTAGCGCCAGAGTCCATGGCGGCGACGGCGGCGTGTTCCACGGTCGAGGACGGGCGCGAGCTCCACGAGCTGCCTCTGGACAAAAGGAGAGGGTAGGGAGTTAGCTGCTGTGGAGGGGATCTCGAGGGGCCAACAATGGCGGGAAAAGAGGGAGAGGAGCGACAGCTACGGCTGTTTTCCTCCCGACGGCGACCGGCGGGTTCTTGCGCGTTTCCAGGGCAGCAGAAGGCACGGGAGGATGCTCGGCTTCGTGGGAGGGGAGAGGAGGTGCAGGGGAGTGCTCTGGAGAAGAAATGAGAGCCAGAGGTGCACGAGGGAGTGAGAATGAGCTCGGACCCGATCTAGGGTTTGGCTCGGGTTAAGAAGGGGAGGGGTGAGCTTGGGGTGTTCCCATTGGCTCAGGTGGGCGGTGGAGAGGGAGACAGAGAGAGGGTGGTCGGGGAGGCGTGTCTTAGCCAGTGGGAGAGAAGGGAGTGAGCTCCCATAGGGCCACGGTGGAAAGAGGAGAGTGGGGAGTGGCCAAGTGAGCAAATGGGGTGGATGACAGGTGGGCCAGGGTGGGGTGGAGTTGTCCTGGCCGTGGAAAAGGGAAGAGAAAGGTTAGTGGTTGATTTGATGAAGTTTGGTTAAGAAATAGATTGTTAGAGAAAGTTAACATGATGCCCACTTTGAGATCATGCACTAGTCACACAAGTGCTCAATTTTGGCAAACAATGCACCACTAAGCAAGAATAGATGATGGACAAGAGAGTGGTGAAGGTGCATTGCAGAAAAGAGTTCAGAGGTGATTAAGAGGAAGTGTGCAAAATGGTATCTTTTAACATGACCATAGGTCACTGATTGGATTAGCAACAAAATCCTAGATGGATTTGTGATGAAACAAAGTGTTATCCTAAAACTAAAGATAGGTTTGGAAAACAGAGATGGCAATAACCAATTTGGTTGGTTTGCAAGTCCAAAAAGAATTAAGAGTTGCTAGCAAAGAGCCCTAGATTTGCTATGTGCTAACAAACAAGAAGATCAAAGTCTCCAAGTTTTTATCTAGAAGAATTAATAAAAGTGATACTAATAGGTTTCAAACAAAACTAGAGGGCTAAAGAAATCAACTAAATCAACCAAGCAAGAGTTGACTGAAATCAAACAAAAGTTTTTACTATTTTGGAAAATTCTAGATTAACACCACAATTCTAAAAGAGGTAATACATTCCACTCAAACAAGACAAGCAAAGCAAACATTTAGATACCAAATCAAAACATGTGCATCAAATGGTGCTACAATCAATCACCACATGAATACTCATAAAATAACAAACTCAAGTCAAGCAATTCAAACACAAACAAATAACAATCAACAATTTACATAACATTTAATATTATTAGGTGATATAGTGATCACACATAATCATGACAAGATGATGTTAAAAATTACCTCAACTCATATTTTGCTATTTTTTTAAAAGACTTGATAAAAAGAAACATAGGAGTAATATATTTCCAACTTGTATCATTTTAAAAAGGTGTTTTGAAAACAGGAGTTTTTTTAGAATAAGGTATGTTGATCCTTGCAACACATCAAAGTTTTAAAAATAAGTAGGAGATATTTAAATAGATCTCCATAGCTTTGGAAACACTTAAATTTTTGGGAAACTTCTACTTTCTAAAATAGTAGGCTTTTGGGGTTGTATTTAAAATCAAGACATCCTTGAAAAAGAGCTTGGCCAAAATAAGATTGGAGAAGACCTATGGGTTGTTTTTCTTGTCATGACATGATCACCAAAATTAAAATGACATGTTAAATTAGTTGAGTTCAAAGGTTAGTGTTTTCAGTGGTTGTTAACTCAATCAACAAAGCAGACAAGATCAAACAGAGAAATCAGGAGTGAAACACAAGCATTAGTGAAGCATTTCAAAAAGTTTTTGTTGACTCTGATTTTTGGCTCTACAAAAACTGTGTTTTTCTAGCTTCCCAAAATTGGGGCGTTACAGACCTTCCCCCCTTAAAAGAATCTCGTCCCGAGATTCCTAGGCGGGTACAAGGAGAGTGCAAGGTTAGTGGGTTTGTTGCTTCTTTATCTTCCGGGATTGTCGATTCTCAACTGAGGTCTCCTTGTCGAAACGTCATAGGATTTTCTTCCGGAAGGCTTTTGGGTCTTTGCTGAAGGTGCTGTCATGAGGGTCGATGTTGATCAGCGTTCTTGTCGAGTTGACTTCAAATACCCCAGAGTTAGGGCGTAAAGGATAGTTTGCCCAAAACTCCCTAACAAAACTAGAGTATGCCTTCCCCCCTTAAAAAGGGGCCTTGAAGGGTAGCGGTTGAAGGTATAAGTTGTTGCCGACCTCAATATGTGGTTGTTCTTGGGTACCACGGCGATCTTCGTCTTGGTCGTAGCTCCTTGGCGCTTGCGGTTGATGTAGACACTTGCCCAGGTATTGCCGTCTTGAGGGGTTAGTAGTTAAATAACCGCCAACAGTTTTTCAAGCCTCACAGGGTGTCAGGTCCGTAGACTTGACTCTCTCCGGTTTTTCCTAAAGCCAAAGGGTGCTACAAGCTACTAAAGGCGTCCAACTTGCTTAGTGTGTTGACAACAGCAACAGTCTTCGGGATTTTCGTCGTTCTTGGCGTCTTGTTGGTTGTGATGTCTTCTATTTAGTCGACCTTCTGTTTAGTTGGCAAACAAAGTTGTTGATGACTTCCTTGGTTCTTGGAATTCATGACGCTTCACACTATCCTTCAGAGGTTGGTTCTATCTTAGTTAGCCTAAAAGATTAGTGAAGGTAATGCTTGATATCAGCCTCTAGTCGGGGTAAGTTGAGTTAATAAGGTTCGCACTTAGAAGACACTGACGACACTAGCTTTGTGGTACACCTTCACGTAGACGATCTTCAGGGCTGGTTGTCTTCTTTGTTGCTGATGATGATCTCATTAGTACATCATGGCTTGAGGGCTTCACCAAATCTTCAAAAAGTAGTGTCTCGTACTGAGCTTTGTGTCCTCTTTGTTGCCATCTGGAAATGAGACTTCCGTTGGCACCTATTTTCTTGTCTCGGTTTGGTAGGTCTTGAGTAGGTTAGTTGATTAGCAACACAACAAATTGGTGTTAGATGTCACTCTAAAGTTAGATACGTTAAGTTAGTGATGGTATACTTGTAATTCGAAAAGCTCATTAAATTAGACAAGGCATCGTCACATCACGGGGATGGGCTTTCTCCGGGTGGTCTTCTGTATCATGTGCCGTTGATAGCTCTCACGTGCTATAGTTTAGATCAGAGGCAAAACATTAAAGAGAGGTTTGCTAAACAAGTTTTGAAACGCATCACGATACATCTAACGCTAAAAAGGGCCAAAAAGGTATTTTATGTAGAGGCAAAAAGATGTTTAAACAAAAGGGAAGTATGTGCCTAATATGTGTTGCCGACAAGGCGTGCTTGTGAAACATACCAGAAAACAACACACCAACAACAAACACACAAACAAGACACACACAAGCAGAAAGCATACCAGCAAAACAGCACACGAAACACCTATAGTACCAAAAGGGCACTCAACAATCGTGATAGTCGGGTAATCCAACCAAGGGTCATATCCTACTTCCTCCTATGGGGTTTGGTGTCACATGGTTACTGAAGTCCTCATTTGATCACCTTGGGTTCTTGCCGAAAAGTTTGAGATTGTTCGGTTTGCTGATGGAGTAACATTGTTGGGGTTGAGTCGAGGGAGCGAAGATGATTTTGCGTTCTTGTCCTGCATTCTGCACATCCGAGGTATTTGGAGGTCCTGGCTTTGCTGTCATCGACGATTTTGGTCTTGTGGACTATGCATCTGAGGACTCTTGTCTCCGTCTGGGCTCTAGCTGTTTAGGTCTTATTTGGGTTCAACGTCAAGCCTATACAAGTTTTGAATAGGGACAAGAGAAGACCTATGGGTTGTTTTTCTTGTCATGACATGATCACCAAAATTAAAATGACATGTTAAATTAGTTGAGTTCAAAGGTTAGTGTTTTCAGTGGTTGTTAACTCAATCAACAAAGCAGACAAGATCAAACAGAGAAATCAGGAGTGAAACACAAGCATTAGTGAAGCATTTCAAAAAGTTTTTGTTGACTCTGATTTTTGGCTCTACAAAAACTGTGTTTTTCTAGCTTCCCAAAATTGGGGCGTTACAGAACCTCGCATAAAGTCCGCGAAGAGACAATGCAAAAAAAAAACAGAGACAAAATCTGTCAAAAACAGAACAGTCAGTAAAGACGAATTTTTTCGAGATACTTACGTAACTCAAATCAAAAAACTCGAAACTAACGAAAGATAGATATAAAGCTCAGGCTTCTTCTAAATTTTTTTCAGATTAAAATAAAATTCCGTGATTTTTCACGAATTGTTACCGTGAGGCACAGAAATCTGTTTCCGGAGAGCAAACCCAACTTTAACACTTTCTTGCCATTAGAGGTTCTTCTTGGCACAACAAAACAAAAAATAATGGATACAAAGGAGTTGTTACAGAAGTAAGCAACATCCTTGACTCAAGAAAACAAAAAATAACAGAAAATAAATTTGGGTTGTCTCCCAAAAACGCTTTTCTTTGATGCCTTTTAGCTAGGCTTATTGATAGTTTTAATGATGCTCATATAAGAATATAAAATGAAGCAAAAGGGAGCATCAAGAAGCAAATACGAAACACATTTAAGTCTAACCCACTTTCTATGCATAGGAATCTTGTAAACAAATAAATTCATGAAGAACATAGTGACAAGCATAGAAAGGTAAAACAAGAACAACTTCAGAACTTTCAACATAAAGAGAGATGTTTTAGTAACATGAAAATATTGAAAAGGGTGAGTTTGTGTGTACAAGATCGAGTGGCCGACCGGGGCCTTTTTATAACCGTTTCACCAGCTTTCCCGCCCATTTTTCTCGCCAAATTTCCCCGCAAAAATTTTGCGCCAAAAAATTTCCCACCGATAAATTACCCGCCAAAATTTACGGTGTCGTGCAGTGTCCAAAACCAAGGCAAAATAGTGTGCGGCTAAACACATCAATGAACAAAACACACGGTGTAATTACTTGCATATGAAAATATCTGCGATATCACATGCAGTGTGGGACTGAGCTCAGGAATCCGGATGATTTGTGTTGGTCGAACTGAAATAAACTGAATACTAGTTGTATTGAATACCTAAATACAGCTGAAACAAAACACCCGGTTTCCCTAGTTACAGCCCGACGGTGATTCACGGTTGAATGCCTTTGCTTTCACCGTCGGACGTAGCTAGGGAACCCGACTGCTTTGTGTTTGCACAGGCTGAGATGTGCCTATTTATTGGCGTCGTTAGGGCTGTGAAAATGGCGGTAAAACGAAACGGTACAGAGCTGAAAAGGTGGGAAAATCCCCGTCTTTGCCAAGTAGGACACTCGGCGAAGCAGACCCACCGGGCAAAGAATTGGCGCGGGCCGAAAATAATTTTCCTGCCCCCTCTTTGCTGAGTGTCTCCCACCGACACACTCGGCGAAGAATCCCTAAAATGCGCGGCAAGCCCAATTTTTTTCGCGCGCGTTCTTTGCCGAGTGCCGCCCACCGACACACTCGGCAAAGAGGGGATAGAAAAAGGTGGCAACCCTAAAATTTCCCCACGCCTTCTTTGCCGAGAGGGGCACTCGGCGAAGAACTCCTTCCGTCACGGCGCCATCGGGCCGGTCGTTAGGTGCCACGTGGAGACCTACGTTGCCGAGCAGCCTGTTTTGCCGAGTGTCTTTTTGCATGTTTGCCGACGCTAGGATCTTTGCCGAGTGCAGAATCAGGACAGACTCGGCAAAGAATCTCTTCGCCGGGTGGTCATGGCTTTGCCGAGAGCATTTTTGCTGGATTCGGTTGCCGGGTGGCCCGTGTTTTTGCGCTCGGCAAAGCCGAGACCACCTGGCCGAGATGCATTTTCCAGTAGTGATGTGAAGATGTTGTTTTTGAGCTGCCCTACTACTACTTTCCTCATATGATCTTGATCAACTGGGAATAGGGAGACCGATCTTCGCCACTGATTGCCAATAATTGCCAGACGCTATGGACTGCCCTCGTCTCCAATGAACATGATAATTCAGTGCTCGGCCCGCTTATTTTGCATGCCAGATACTTGCTCGTCTTGAACTCCGTAGAGTTTAAAATTGAGTACTGCCCAAGGGCCTTTAATAAACCAGCGTTGCATTAGGTGAAGGATATGCCAATGGCAACCACGCGATGTGGTTGACAGACACCTCTCCTGATGTAATGCGTCTCGTGGCCGACGATCTGTTCGTCCCACCAAGTTAATGGAATAGCTATGTTCCATGTCAAAAATAAATAAATAGTATAAGGTATTGTAAAAATCATCAATGTTTTTCATAAAAGAAGATACAAAGTTCAATTTCGGTACATAGCTTTCTGCAGAGCAGAAACATCGAAAATTAAAGTAAAGCAAATCATAGTATGTGCCTGACTTGGGTGCACAAGCATGCACACAGAAGCAAGCATGACAACGAGTTGTCAAAACGTGAGACACTACAGGAATGGCTAACAGTGCCGACGGCCAGAACCTGTGCTTACTTGTTTTCTCTTTCTCAATGCAGTTGATTGAACAATATGAGCCAGGGCAAGGAAAACGCTTCTGGTGGTCCTTCTCCCGGTGCTTCAGCTTCTCCTGGTGCTTCGCCTTCTTCCGGTGCTTCTGCTGCGCCGATCCGACGCTCACCTATTATCAACCGGGGAGATATGGGGTTCACCCCGTCGCCGTCGGCGCAATAGATGTAGGGCTTTGGACGTCTAGACATCTAGCTATGTATGTATCTACTTGATGATGGTCCTATGTGTGTATCTACTTGATGATATATGGAGCCATTGTGTGATCTTGTTTGTTGTGAATTTGTCGTGATTTTTGATTATTTTTTTCTGCTATTTTTGCTGCAAAAAACGAGCCGCTGGATCAAAAATTCTGGGCAAGCCTGTGCCGACGACAAAGCCGTTGGCACATACCCCTTAATGTGACCAAATGGTCACACCTTTGCCGACGGGACTGCCGTCGGCACAGGCACCTCCCTGGAGCGCCCAGCTGCGTCCACGTGGCGACGCTGTGCCGACGGCCGGCCGTCGGCACAGGCCCCTCCACCTCGCCCGGCCAATGTGGGCCCCACCCGCCGCTGTGCCGACAAACTAGGTGCCGACGGTGCGTCTCTGGCCGTCGGGAAAAGCTGTGCCGACGGTTTCTTTCTGTGCTGACGGCCAGGTGGGCTGTGCCTACGGAGCCCTATGCCGACCACCCTGTGCCGACGGTGGCCGTCGGCATAGGTGTGTGCCGACGGCATTGGGTCCTTTGCCGACGGGCTGCGGCCGTCGGCACAGGTGGCCATTCCTGTAGTGAGACCCGAACCTCTAAGCTTCTCCTCCACAATGGTATCCAGCTTCTGGGCCATCTCTTGGGTCAAGTGGTTTGCCCAGTCGCCAACCTTCCCAACCCTGAAGAAGGACGAATTCTCCATCGGCACCCCGCCGACCCTATCAGCTACTCCCAAGGAGTTGGCTGGTATGCTCCTGAGCTTGTCGAAGCTACACAGATGCACGACGTCCTCCACTACGCCACGGCTCACCTCCTCCTCGGTGAAGGGGACGCGGAGGAACTCGGCGAGCACCTTGACGTGTTCCACCGGCTGGGCCATCATCTCATCGTACTTGAGGAAGAGAACAGTACTGCCGCTCTCCGACACGCTCTTCTTCCAGAACCCGAGGTTGTGCTCCCAGATGGGTCCGTACGAGGACTCTCCCCTGACAAACAGCTCGAAGGCCTTATTTATGGAGTAGCTCTCGTCTACCTTGTTGATGAAGTGCCACATGGACACGAGCACGTCCTTGGGGTTGCGGCACAGGTACACGACCCGGCAGCCGAGGCCGGACACGCTCGGAGGAGCAGCGTGACGGGCAGATGCGTGGAGAGGAGCCTCGGGGAGGCGAGCTCCTCGAGTTGGGCGAGAGGGTACTGGCCGAGCTGGCGGTACAGCATCTCGAGAAACGGCACGAGATCCTGGGGGTGGCAGGAGAGCAGCGGGTGGGCGTCGTCGCCGGCGGCGGCGGGGTGTAGGAGGCGGTTGGTGACGGTGAAGGCGAGGGCCTTGAGCCAGGTGGTGCCGCATTTGGGGTACGTGACGAGGAGGACGTCGTCTGGGCGTGCCTGGAATTGCTCCCGCACCAGCTTGACGCTCTCCACGGCCAATGGCCTCAGCCAGCAGCCCTGGTACAACACCCAGGGCCCTTCCGTAACGAAGCCCTCGTCTCCAACGCCCTTACGATTGCTCTCGCCTTGAGCTTCCTCCATGGCCGGCGAACCTTTCGAACTAAGCTGAGGTTGGTTGGTTGGTATGATGAGGTCGAGGCATATGGAATGGGCATCTATAAATGGAACGAGCTACTCTAGCTGTTGCTAAGCGAAACGGCCAGCTGTTGCCCGAGCGAGCCGTCGCGCGGTTGGTGCTTCTCTCTCCCCATCTTCTTCTTCCTCTCCTCCCCAATTTCTCTCTCCCGCACGCATGGCTCCCACACGATTCCTTCTCTCTCACCAATTCGAACCAGGGGCAGGCCGAGCCGGAGTCGCCGGAGCCGCGGCTGGCCGCGGCGGAGGCGGCGGAGGCGAGGAGAAATCTTAACGGTGGGGGTGCGGGGTCGGGGGAAATCGAAGGAAGCGCCGCCACATCTTCTTCTCCGGCGAGTCGACGGCCAGGCCGAGCCGGAGTCGCCGGAGCCGCGGCTGGCCGCGGCGGAGGCGGCGACGACGAGGATGAATCTTATCGCCGGGGGTGTGGGGTCGAGGGGAAATCGAAGGAAGCGCCGCCGCATCTTCTTCTCCGGCGAGTCGACGGCCAAGCCGAGCCAGAGTCGCGGCTGGCCGCGGCGGAGGCGGCGACGGCGAGGATGAATCTTATCGCCGGGGGTGCGGGGTCGGGGGCAACCTTCTCTTCCTCCTCCATGCGGTAGTCGTCTTCCTCCTCCCGTCGCTATCGGAAGGCCCACTTGCGCGCTGTCGGAAAAGTTAGTGTGCTACAGTAGCCTAACTCAGTGGGTCCTTAACCGTTGGATCACGAATGAATAGCTCAGATCTAACACAGTACGTGAACAGCACAAAGCAACAATGTTGTCTACAATACAAAATCTTGGTCAATTTGACGTCGTATATGTTACTACTCTTCTCTATAAAGTTGGTCAATTTTTTTAATTTTGACTCAAGACAAATTCTAGAAATACACTTATTCGCGGACGGAGGGAGTACAATACAATCACATAGGATTTCTAGCAACAGATTAGATCTATTGCGAAAATTCCTATGTGTCTATGACAACTATGATTTGTACTTAACTCTATAGAAAATTCCTTCATTTTCCTGTGGTGCTACCAAATAACTAGTGTGACTGATTCCTGATTTATTTCCTGTAGGATTCCAGGTGTCATGACATTTATTACTATGGGCCTCTTTGATTTTAGGATAGGAAAAATGCAGGATTCGAATATCATGTCCAGTTAAATCCTACAGAATTTACAGCCTTTTCTCCAAGTAGTGTTTTAATCACGTAACAAATAAAGGAATTATAACATGAGATTTGAGTGGATGAATTTTTTTCATTAAAACATAGTGCAACAGAATCCTACGGGAAAAATTCTGAAGATTCAATCCTACGAATCAAATGACGCAAATAGTAATGTTTCCTAAGGATCAAAATCCTTTATAATTCCTATAGCATTTCTTTGAATCAAAAGAGCCCTACCTTTTTTTTCTATCCTTTGCTTTTCAATTCCTGTGAACCAAGGGGTCCTTACTCATTTCTCTTGTTTTCTTTTTGTGTTTTGCTACTTACATGCTTTCTTTGTAACTATTTTTCACCTCATGGTATTCATGCAGGTCATGTTCCTAGTCCTCTATAATTTAAATACTGCTGAAAAAATCTTCACCACACATTATTATCTAATCAATCTCAATCTCAAAGCAGAGAGGTTTGCAGTTAGGGATTCTATGAGGAAAGAAAGCGACAAGAAGTTTAGGGCAGATAATTCCAACATCATTCCTACTGAGGTAAATCGTTTGGACTTGTAGTTCTCATTTGCTTTTGCTTTGTTTCTCTCAGTTTGGACAAGACAGATATGTTATACATCGACTATTTAACCGACGTGTCAACATTTCCCCCCAAATGAGTTATTCATGCGGCTGATGCATGGTGTGAGGGATTACGATAGTTATTTTATGTTAAATAAAAAGACTGCACAAAATGGTTGGTTTCTCATTAATTTAGAAATACACTGCTGCTATGAGGATGATCGACACTGGTTTGGGTAGTACTAGCACACAGCCTTTTTAGGGTGCGAATACATAGTGTACTACTACCAAGTCAATGACCAACGGTGATCCTGATCGATGTGCCACCAAAGGAAGTAGGAACAATCTCTTTCGACGGATTAGCAACTGTTTGCTGTGCAACCCCAAGTCCCCAACCACCCGGAAAAAATATGTATGGGAGCAATCATGTGAGCTGGCCACGTTACCACGTGACTGAAGAACACGTGAAGACCTCCAAGCAGTTAAAAGGGCTCGAGAAGTATCAACGAGTGAGAGAAATGATATCTACCAGGAATACATCGCAACATCCGTTGGTATAAATGTTTGTCTGTGTTTTTTAATTAGGATGATACACATGCTTTTGTCAGTCCAATCTGCTCTATAACATTACTACACTTTCTCTTCTCACTATATCATAACCTCAGGGGGAATGGTTATGGTGATATGATCAACAAAAATAGGGTGGCAAAAATGTTGGCGTCTGTTAGTAAGTCGTCGTGGATTTCGGTCTCATGGTGCCAAGATGACTCCTGCCTCAGAAGGAACGACCAGCATCGCATCATCACGAACCAAATGATGCTGGTTTAGTCGTAGATATGAGAATATGTACACAATCCACCAGCCTCACCACCAGTCTGGAATCTTTAATCTCCTATTCCTGTGGATGGCAAGATTAACCGCAGGGATTTTGTGCTTCACCTGCCGCCATATAAGGTTCACCGCATCACCCTTCCTGGGGGATACTGGAACTCATAGTGACTAGAGACATTTTTTAGCTTTGACCACATCTCCACCCACTTCTCTTTAGGCATCTTCTGAGCTGGTTCAGCAAGTAATCAGGTCTTAGAGCCTCTTCAACTGAGAAGAAAAGTGAGAACTCACTGTAATCGATCTCATCCTCAAAAGGGAGCTCAATCCGGCTGCTGATAATCACAGGAATACAATGGCTGACAATGGCATCAAACAGGCGGCATGAGGAAGGAGTGTCCCCCGCGGGATGGAGGCAAAATTTCGATGACCGCATACCTTCTGTAGACTGTACGTAGTAAACCATTTTAAAATATCAGTTTCGTGTCAAGAAGCCTTAGCACAAAAGAGAACTCGCTAACATATTGAAACCATAAACAAAAGCCATATACAATTAGAGGGCACCAGTAAGGTGAGGGCAAATGCATCCAATTCTATGTCACAAAACAAAAGGATAAGAATGAAAGAGATGCTTACTGTTTTAATACCATCACCCGTGGCAAGGCTATCCTCAAAGCGCACACCGTCTTTGTCTTTTAATATCTTCGCGAGTTTTTTACGTATTTTCCCTTCCTGTAAAAGAAGAACCCCTAAGATGCAGTACTCTCGAGAGAAATTCCACTACCATAAATGCTCGACTGAATGATAAAATTAGGATGGTGTCATCAGAAATTGATTACATACATCTTTCCTGACTGTACGTCCCCGGAAGAAAAGCAATGTAGGGCGAGACTCAAATGGATCAGATGGATCGTCGTTAAGGAAGGAATCTACAACATGCACATATGGTGCTACAACATCTTTCCTCAAGGAAGCCAGTTCCTTTGTATATCTCCCGAAGTCTGAAACTATAAGAACAGATGCATTCACCATATCTCTCAGAAATCTAAAAGCATTTGGGTGATGCATTGGAATCACATGGTCACGTCCTGCAGATCGTTGCCAATATTTAGACTTCCACAGAATGTCCATAAGTTCCACCTGCAAGAACAATATATAAAAACCGTTCAAAGAAGTTTTATTTTATGATTACTCGATGAAATATCTTCTTAGCAGTTGTATGCACATAACTAGGACAAATGCCACTTATACAGGAAAGCACATCAATAGATTTATGGACAGTTATTTTGTGTGGTTTCAGTCTCATGCAAGCCTTACTGAACGCAAGGGAATTTACCAATACACATCAGATACTCCACAGTTAGGGAAAAAGAATTCTTGTGGCTAAGAAAACTTTACAGATTGATATGACAGAATAGCAATCAAGTGAGTTGCAAGCAATGGAATATTCTTTGCTTCAAGATTAGCTCCATTATCACAGATCTCTGAAGGAACCACTGATGGCATGCACAACGCAGTATTCTTAAGTTATGTTGAGCACAGGACGGAAGTAGCCTCATTGTTATGGTCAAGGAACACTTAGTCATGTCTGATCATCCTAATAAACTCTTGAAAAAAATTAATATCGCATGATTGCCAACTATTAGTCCGCAGTGATGAATGATGCGCAAACATTATGTGCATCAAGTCAAGTTGTGGCCATAGTACCCACAAGTAATACCGGTTAGCATTCCCTGCACTATGGAGCATAAAAAACCATACCCAATAGAGAATTTATCATGACAATTCAAACCATATGAACATAAAACTAACACCTCACAAATTATAGTTGCCAATACTCAAACGTTATCTTGTTAAAAAAAGACACATTCTATTTCTGTGCATAGGAGACAGACGTCTGTCTGCTCCAACATAATTTGGGGAGACCACTACTGCTAAATAGTGCGGTCGACAGTGATGGCACACCACCCAAAGGTTTATCGTCCATGAGCTCATCGTGTTCAATGAATCACTGATATTTCGTTGTGTTTAGTGTTGTGGTATTGTTTTTATTGGGAAGTAATTTTGGCTGCTTCGTGCCACAGTCGACCGTCGTGCCAAAACGATTTTCCACAACACAGAACACAAGTGTGTGCAGACTGCAGAGCGGTCTCGGTCTGAGCCGCGCAAGCCAATTCTAGGCCACAGGACCGAATCATCAGCAGAGGTAACAGGATAGGGAGCGGCACCTGGAGTAGGCGGTCGGCCTGGGTGTCGGGATCGGTCATGTTGCGGCCGTGGACGTTGAAGCTGAGGGAGGAGAAGAAGGGCACGAAGAAGGCCTCGGCGGCGTCCGGATCCCGCACCCTGACAGCCTCCCTCGCTTCTCCGCTGCCCCGCCCGGATGCTGCTGCTGCTGGAGGGACGCCATCATCCAGTACTCCACGCTGTGCTGGCGCCTGATCCCGCCCGCGGACGGCGGCCACGCGGGGAACGACGACGACCCGTTGGCGGGCGTGGGGGTCATCATGGCGACGTGGAAGCGCGCGGGGAGGTCATACATGAAGACGCGGAGCGGCGGGGCGGGCGGGCACCGGGCGGCGAAGGGGCGGAGGCCGAGGAGGACGCTGCTGGGGGCGGCGGGCGCGGAGGAGGCGAGGTAGATGACGGTGGAGGAGAGCGCGAAGACGAGGAGCAGGAGGCCGAAGACGGAGGCCACCGTGCGGATGCTCGGCGCGGCCATGGCCATGGCGGCCTGCCTGGCCGGCGTCGTCTGGTGGAGGATTTGGGGCCAGCCACCGGGTTTCCCCCTCCCCAGTCCAGTCGGTACCCTGCCGCGTCGGTCTGTTGTAATGGGCACGGTGGTTTCTGCTGCTAGTGTCAGAGGTGGGGGGTATGGTTGCAGCTGCAACCGTTTTCGTTTCTTCAGACCGAAAATGAACTTTGATGATTGGAAACATTTTTCTAAGCTGATAATCGCACTTTTCAAGTTTATAAAATTATTAAAAAATCAGAGCGAAAAAATGTATGCTTGCGAATAACCATGGCATTGGAATACACGGCTCAACCTGTGGTAATTAAAACAAATTGCACAAACCTTTCAAAGGCAGAGAAGGAAGATGGAGTGAATAAATCGCACATAGGCCATCTGTCGAATGAAATCATGTAGGCTTTGAGGGTGCGAGCTTGTCATGTAAGAACAAATAATAGGGGTTACAGACCGTCTAGCTTATTTTTCGAGAATGTGCACCGAACCAACTTGCAGTTGGGGATGGCCCTAGTGTTCTGACAGACCTTCTGGCTGCTGATTATAATCATATTTTTGATTAATAAAATATTTCTAATTAATAAAGCTCCTTTCCCAGCGAAAAAATAAATGAGATAACAATCAATGGCCATCCCGATCAATGTGCCACGGTGGGAAAGTCTCTTTCGTCTGATTCATTTTTAACTGCACCTTACTCACAAAAAAAGAACGTGCATAAGGTATCTTAATCACACAGTCATGAGCAACCCCAACCAGCAAGAGAAAGTTTGTACAGGAGAAATCATGTAAGCTGGCCACGTTGAGAACTTGCCTGTGGCAAGATGGTTAGGTGGGTGGTTGTACCCCTAGTCCATCAGAGTTCAAACCCCAGGTTTGATGCTTATGTTTCTCATTTAAAGCGGAATATTCTTCAGTGGGAGGCGACGTTTTTGTCGACAGCGAGGCGCCCGTGGTGACTTCGTCAATCTCAAGACTCGACCCGCCGATTCAGTCTCTAGGAGGTGCTCATAGGGATAGGGTGTGCGTGCGTGCGTTCATAGGGGTGAGTATGTGCGCGTGTATATGAGCGCCTGCGTTGTACTGTGTTTCACAAAAAAAAAGTAAGCTGGCCACGTTACCACGTGAAACACTGACTTGAAGACTGAATACGTGAAGACCAAGCGTGAACACCAAGCAGTTAAAAGGACTTGAGGCCGTCGGATCACTAACAACATCTCCAACCGGTCCCCCAAAGCCTGCCTATCTGTCCGGCAACACAGTCCAAACGTGTCCGACAGAAGAGAGAGTGAAAATACCTCATCCAACTGGTTTTCTGAAAATCTACCTAAACGATCGGGCTGTCCGACTCTCTCCAAACTCAGCCCATATGTGGGGTGGGTTTGGGGACGCCCGGACATCCCCGGACAGGCTGTCACATAGGACATGTACCAGATTGGATCACTTTATCTTTTTCTTTTCTCTTTCTTTTTCATTCCTCTCTCCATTCCCACCAATCACATGCAAGTGACCGGACAATTTGGTGCGATTTTGAGGTATATGGCTGGAGACACATACTATTGATGGTTCAAAGCGGACACGTTCGGGCACCATCCGGGCACATTCGGACATGTTTTAGGACCAAATTTGACCATTGTGGTTGGAGATGCTCTAAGGCCTCACGACGGATTCAGCTTCAGTAACTTCATGGTGCTAAGTCTCACGGTGACTTAGCCCATTATCAGCCCTCCATTTCATTTCACATCTGACGCACCAGATCGACCCAAATTCGAACTAAAAAATTAAAGTGTTCAGAAAAATTTGAAAAATTCTCATAAATAAGAAATGTTATGTTTTGTACTATGTGGAAGTTTCAAATTATTTGGATGTATAGTTTGCGAATAAACATTTTTTATGTATCTAATCTTAAAAGGCTATTTAATCTCAAACCATACCTCTAAATGACTTGGAACTTTCCCAGAATATAAAAAGAAACATTTATAATTTATTAGAATTTTTTCAAATTTTACTGAACATTTTTTATTTTTTAGTCCAAATCTGGTTCGATGTGGTGCGTCGGATCTAAAATGGGGGACAGATAATGGACTAAGTCACCGTGAGACTTAGTAACATGAAGTCACTAAAACTGAACCCCTCACGACGGGTGAGTCTTGCACTCAAGGTCCCTTCTGGCTTTGCACTCGAAGATCAATATCCGTCTGAACAGAGGAAACCTTTGCACGCCTCTGTTACTATTTGGTAGGCCTACACCCTATAGAAATTGTCTACCTCAGACTGTCCCTTGACCCATGGGTCTGACACAAGGTTAGAATCCATGAGAGAAATGATATCTACCATGAATACACCGCGACATCCGTTGGTACAAATGTTTTGTGTGTTTCTAAGGATGATACACATGCCTTTGTCAGGCCAGTCTGCTCAATAACATTACACAAGGAGCTCCTCAACTTTATCCCGTTCCCCTTCTCTCTCGCGAAAGGGAGGCGACCGGCGTTCTTGCGTTCTCCGCCGCCGGGGACTGGGGTTCCCCTCCCCTCCGCTCGTCGCTCCGGCGACGGGAGGGTGGGGGAACCTCGGATCTACCGGTTCGGTGTGTGAATAGTAGGAGTAGGGTTTGTGGCGGAGGCGTTCAGAGGGTGGCGCCGCCGTCGTCTTCAATAAGTTCTTCCCAGCTCCAGCCCCGTCTCGGCGGTGACGCCGAGGAGCTTCGGGGAGGTCTCTGTCTGGGCGGTGCGGCTGAGGTGGCTGCGGCGGCATCGTCAGGGACTTTTGGTCCTCCGGCTTCGTCACCACTTCGATGGAGGCGTCTTCGTCGCCATCGAGAAGCCTGTGAGGTTCGTCGGGCGCTCTCTCCCATCTTTGTTTCTCCGGCCGGCCGTGGTGGCGAGGGGAGGAGGTGGTGGGTGTTGGCGTTCTGGTTTTGGTGCTGGGGGTGCTGGTCTTCCTCGACGGTTTCGCTCTGGCCGGCCGTGGCGGCGAGGGGAGGGGCCGTCTGGAGGTTGCTGGGTCTGGTTCGGGGGTCGCCTGGTCGGCGTGAAGCTGAAGATCAGCCCGGCGGTGGTTCTTGCTGGGGAGGGCTGCAGAGGTGGGGAGGAAGGTGGCTGCTGCTTCGGGTGTGCCTGCTCTGCTGGTGCTCGTCGGAGCTGGGGCTGGAGAAGAGGTGGCCTTGCTGTGCTCGTTCATCGCTTCATGATCCCGTTGCTTGCTTCGGGTGGTTTTTGCAGCTTTCAACATGGTTGGAGGTCTTCTCTTCTCTAGTTTTCGGTGGTGATGTTCTTGGCGGTTCTGCAGTTCCTGTTCGTGTTCTGATGCTGGGTTGTTGCTTTCGTTTCCGTCGTTTTAGTGTTCGTGTGTTCCTACTTGTAATTTGGATCTTTGTATGAATACACGGATGCTTCCAGGCTTCAAAAAAAAAAAAAAACATTACTACACTTTCTCTTCTCAATATATATATACTTCGGTATGGTGGTATATGAGACGTGGGGGTAGTTAGCCTCATGAGGAATGGTTATTGTGATATAAGATCAACAAAAATAGGGTGGCAAAAATTTGTCCAGTAAGCCGTCGTGGATTCGGTCTCATGGTGATAAGATGAATTCCGGTCTCGCATGGAGCTTCGTCATGAACCAAATGATGCTGGTTTAGTCGTTGATACTATAAATATGTACAGGATGCACCAACCCTCACCACCAGTCTGGAATCTTTAATCTCCTATTCCTGTGGATCGCGAGGTTAACTGCAGGGATTTTGTGCTTCACCTGCCGCCATATCATGTTCACAGCATCACCATTCCTGGGGGGATACTGGAACTCATAGTGACTAGAGACATTTTTTAGCTTTGACCACATCTCAACCCACTTCTCTTTAGGCATCTGTCTGAGCTGGTTGAGCAAGAAATCAGGTCTCAGAGCCTCTTCAACTGAGAAGAAAAGCGAGAACTCACTGTAATCGATCTCATCCTCAAAAGGGAGCTCAATTCGGCTGCTTATAATCACAGGAATACAATGACTGACAATGGCATCAAACCGTGGGTTGTGTCGTGTTGTTGTATGGTTTTCGCCCGGTTTCTTCCATAATAAACCGGGCAACTTCTGCTTAATTAATATATGGGGCAAAGCTTTTGCCCCACAGTTTCAAAAAAAACAATGGCATCAAACAAGCGGCATGAGGAAGGAGTGTCCCCTGCGGGATGGAGGCAGAATTTTGATGACCGCATACCTTCGGTAGACTGTAAGCAGTAAACCATTTTAAAATGTCAGTTTTCATATCAAGAAGCCTCAGCACGAAAGAGAATCTCGCTAACATATTGAAACCATCAACAAAAGCCACTACACACTTGGAGGGCACTAGCAAGGTGAGGGGTAAATGCATCCAATTCTACCTCACGAAACAAAAGAAAGAGAGCTTACTGTTTTAAAACCATCACCCGTGGCAAGACTTTCCTCAAAGCGCACACCGTCTTTGTCTTTTAATATCTTTGCGAGTTTTTTACGGATTTTCCCTTCCTGCAAAAGAAGAACCCCTAAGATACCATATTCTTGAGAGAAATTCGACTACCATAAATGCTCGACTGAGTGATAAAATTAGGATGGGTGTCATCAGAAATTGATTACATACATCTTTCCTGACAGTACCTCCCCGGAAGAAAAGCAATGTAGGGCGAGCCTCAAATGGATCAGATGGATCATCATTAAGGAAGGAATCAACAACATGCACATACGGTGCTACAACATCTTTCCTCAAGGAAGCCAGTTCCTTTGTATATCTCCTGAAGTCTGAAACTATAAGAACAGATGCATTCACCATATCTCTCAGAAATCTAAAAGCATTTGGGTGATGCATTGGAATCACATGGTCACGTCCTGCAGATCGTTGCCAATATTTAGACTTCCATAGAATGTTCATAAGCTCCAGCTGCAAGAACAATATAGAAAAACGTTTAAAGAAGTTTATTTCATGATTACTCAATGAAATATCTTCTTAGCAGTTTTATGCACATAAGTAGGACACATGACACTTATTTTTTTGACAGGAGGACAAATGGCACTTATACAGGCAAGCACATCAATAGATTTATGGACAGTTTTTTGTGTGTGATTTCGTTCTCATGCAAGCTTTACTGAACGCAAGGGTATTTAGTTATTCTACCAATATACACAGATACTCCACAGTTAGGGAAAAAGAATTCCTTGCGGCTAAGAAAAATTTACAGATTGACATGACAGAATAACAAACAAGTGAGTTGCAAGCAATGGAATATTCTTTGCTTCAAGATTAGCTCCATTATCACAGATATCTGAAGGAACCACTGATGGCATGTACAATGCAGTATTCTTAAGTAATGTTGAGCACAGGACGGAAGCACATGAATCCAGCCTCATTGTTGTGGTCAAGGAGCACATAGTCACTGATTTATCATCCTAATAAACTCTTCATAAAACAAATCTTGCCCGAGTGCCAACTGAGTGTGCAGTACAGCAGTAGCATAATGAATGATGCACAGACATTATGTGCATCAAGTCAACTTTTTTTTCGCGAAAACGCAAAAGACTTTTGCGTTTCATTTTATTGAAAAGGTAGAGGGTGTTACAAGCCTCCTAGGAGGTGATTACAGGTCTAGGATAACAGAATCAGTGCACATCCCATGTCTGTGGGATGATAGCGCGGAGGCCTAGTGCGCCAGCGTTTGCCCAAAGGGCAGCTTCCTCCTTAATCTTCGTCGTTAGGTCAAGGATTGAGGGCCGTCCTCTGTCGAAGACACAATCATTCCTGTGCTTCCAAAGCATCCATGGGACAAGCAAGGTCGTGGATGCCAGTCCCTTGCGCATGGGCTTGGGGGTGCCTTGTCTAGCTGCGATCCACCAAGTGTTGAGGGATGCCTCGCCGTCAGGCGGGCGGCAGGGCAGCCGCAGCCATGACAAGATCTCGAACCAGATTTGCCGAGAGAAGGGGCAAGCAAGGAGGAGATGGTGCATGGTTTCGGGCGCCTGATCACAGAGTGGGCATCGTGCGGGGTGTTGCAAGCCACGGCGCGCGAGGCGGTCTGCGGTCCAGCAACGGTCGAGGTGGGCGAGCCAGTGGAAAAAGCGCACACGCGGCGGCGCCCAACTCTTCCAAGTGAGCTTCCAAGCCTCACAGGTAGTGGAGCCCTGGAAGGTGGCCAGGTAGGCAGACTCTGCAGAGTAGGGACTAGGGAGCATCACACACCATATCTAGCAGGGAATTTCCCATGACAGTTCACACCATATGAGTACATATTGTCGATTTGTAGTGCAACAGGTTACCTCACCATTACGTACCACAATTTTGATTCAGATCTACAAAAGGCATCCCTATATGGTAATCAAAGCCTACAAAATTGCTACTTGGAAGAGATACTTTACAGAAACTCGGGTCATTAACGCTCACAAGTTAAATTAGTTGCTAATTCTCAAACATTATCTTGTAAAAAAAAACACATTCTATTACTGTGCATAGGAGACAGATATCTGTTTGCTCCAACATAATCTGGGGAGACCACTACTGCTAAATAGTGTGGTCGACAGTTATGGAACACCAACTAACATAAGAGCATTGTTCAAACTTCAAACACCGAGGGTTTATCTTGGATGAGCTTATCGCGCTGAATTTCATTTATCTTTTGTCACTTTACTGTGCTTTAGTTTTGACTGGGTAGTAACTGTTGCTGCTTACTGCCACCGTCGATCATCGTACCAAAACATAGAACACAAGTGTGTGCAGAACTGCAGATCCGTCTAAATAAGAGCCGCGCAAGTCAATTCTAGGCCACAGGACGGGAAATGCAACTCCGCCCGTAGGTTGGCCCCCCCGGTCTATCCATGCCGTCCGTTGTTCTGAGATTCGCACCAAAAGTCAGCAGTCACGCATTTGCATTTCAGCCCTCAAAACAATCATGAATCAACCCGCTATCCTAACCCCCACACCGACAGCAGCACGCCAGCACCCCAGAAACCCTGACCGTATCCTCACCCTACCGATCCAGCTCCAATCCTCTCTCCGGCGGTCCGCCCGCGCTTTGCCTTTCCTTCTCACCATCTTCTTCCTCTTCTCTCTCGCGCGCTCCTCTGCTCTGCTCGATACATCCTCGCTCAGATAAGATCATCATGCAAACGCCTACTGCAACACGCAAGCAGCTCGCCATGGAGGACGCCCACGGCGACCACGACTCGCGCCTCATCCGCGACCTCTGCGCGCTGCTCGTCACCGTCATGGCGCCCGCCTCGGCCCCTCCTCCGGCGAGGGTGCTCCCGCGCGGCGGCATGACGGCGGCGGGCGCGGCGTCGATGCTCCTGGGCGCGTCCATGGCGCTCATGCTCTGCGGGTCCGTCACCTTCGCCATCGGCTTCCTCCTCATGCCCTGGGTCGCCGGCGTCGCCCTGCTCTTCGGCTTCGCGGCAGTTGTGTCCACCCTCTCGTCCGGCCTCCTCCCTTCGCCCCCCTCCTCCTCCAAGGGGCAGCCGTTGACTTCGCTCCCGCCGTCGCCGCAGGGCGGATCGGGTCTGCTCGGCCGGTGAGCGCTTCCCCGGAGAAGCTCGTGGCGTGGCGTTGATGATCTGTCCCGGAATTTTATAATTTTATTAGTCAATTAGGGATAGGATGGGTTAATCCCCGTGTGAAAACTGGCTTCTCCCCCTTTTGTTGTTGCTGTACTACCGGCGGAAGCAACAATGGTTATTTGCTCTGATTGTTTCCGCCAAGGGGCAACACGCTCTGCTTCATTTCGACAAGTAACCGATCGAGAAAATAAAATATTCTGAGACGTCTCGGCGGCGTATATCCATTCACGTAATTCTGAGCTACATACACGTACGACCTAGTGTACTACTTCGCCACGGCAACTTAATCCGTCTGTCGTCGTGGATAGGGGCGTACGACGGTACAAGCATGGCTTGGTGATGGATGTGTATACCTGAGGCTGAGGGTGATGGGTGTGTTGACTGAGTGTGCGTGCGCTTTACCTGCCCGGGTGTGGGCGATTGCGTGTAAAAGTGCTTCCAAGATACGGGCAGTTCAATCAACTCTAGAGTGGTCGTTTTCGATGATTAGGGGGAGTTTCGCTTTCACTGTGCGTACACTACCAATCAGTGATTTATACTCTTGACGTTGGGCACCTGTTTCAGATCAGGAGCGCACACCAAAGTTGAGCTGCCGTAGATATGGTAGACGGAACATCTGGCCTCTACCCACTATATCTCCTCAAGACATAGACAATGCAAATGTAAAATGCTATTTCCGTCCACCGGTACCCAAACATTTGAGTCCGGCACCCTTCAACGTGTGTTTGCATTGTTCGGCGATGAAGTTCTTCTCCAGGCGATGCGGCGGTTCAGCGTCAGGTTCTTCTGGCGACGCTGTTGTGCTGGGCTTCATCGGCTTGTTCTTCTGTGTTTTCCTGTTCTTCTCTTGTATTTTGTGTTGAATTCGCAGTGTGGATCCCTTCAAAATAAATAAATAAGGAGAACATGTTATTTACAATTACATGTCGAGTAATGTAGTAGTGCACGGATCCAATTGGTTGGTTGACCCTATATTTAGAGAGGGTTAGATAAAAGTAGTGTTAGAAGGCCTTTTTGGCCATCTTTACATGATTTATCTTTAAGCATCATGATTGTCAACTAGTAGAGTTTACAAACACCGTTGTATCGACCTAGGTTGCCCCATGAAGGTAGGAAATTTGAGACGAATTCAAGTTGATTAATTGACTACTGTTTGAGCAATATCTAGTGAAAACTCGAAATGAAGGCATGCTCAAGTCGTGAATAAAATTAAAGATGCATACACAAGTGATCTCAAAATACTGATTTATGAAAGAATAAAAGACAACCGAGGTAATTTTCTTGATAGGTGGACCCACTTTAATCCATAAAACCACCGGATACGGACTTTAACTTGCACTTGTGTCCACTTACGTCTCTAGGTTACAACATGCTAGCTCATGATGAATCAGATCTCGCAAGGGTGAGCTAACTTTAAAAACCCCGTCCTTGGGTTCGGATTGGAACGGAACTTCTTCCGTGTGTTGAGAGAACTTTTCTCTTCCAATTATTTTTCATTCAATTTAGTTCCAACAGAAATCTCAGTATGTTAGTTCATGACGAATCGCTGAACGAGTAAACCTCCCTAGGTAACACCTTCCCCCGATGCAATCATGGTGCTATTACTTCATTCTTAGAAATCTAGACTCGTACACTCGCAAATCCCAATACTTCTCAATCCTAGGATGTCAGTGGGTTTCAAAGACATTGCAAAAGCAAATTCAACTCTAACAAAAGTGTAGAACTTTTGTATAGTGCATATGTGATATGCTCGTATCAACCTAACAATAACCGAGATCTACTCCTCAGCCCAGGTTAAAGAGGTGGCTACTTCGCAAACAACAAGCATATTATATATCTCTACTCACACTTAAATACAACTGAGCTCTATTTCAACCTTAGTTTAGTAGACGAGAGACCTACTTTGCGAACTATGAGCATGTTCCATATCTTCACTCGCACTTAAATACAACTGCGCTCTACTCCCCCCCTTGGGTACGCGAGACAACTGCTTTTCATACCATGAGCATGTGTTGTATCTTTGCTCAGGCTTAAATAGGAACACTATTGCATTAAATTTCGCATGTTCCATATCTTCGCTCACACTTATATACCACTGCGCTCTACCTTGTCCCCCTCGGGTCGTGACGTGAGATGGCTGCTTTTCATACTACTGGGCATGTTGATCTCTGCTGATGCTAAATTGGGAACACCGTTGCATGAATATTTCGCACCATGTGGAGCAACAATTTTGGATGGACGCTTTCATGCATTTTAGCACTGCCATAAAAAATAGCACATGGTCCAACTCATCTCCTCGTGCTGCTCTCCCCAAGTGATGTTAGTAGCGGTGTTCGCATTGTATCGACATTGCCTTTAAAACTGGATGCCACTTAGATATGTGATACGTCTCCAACGTATCCATAATTTCTGTTGTTCCATGCTTATATTATACCACTTGCTACATGTTTTATATACACTTCGTATCACTTTTATGCATTTTCTGGGACTAACCTATTAACAAGATACCACAGTGCCAGTTCCCTGTTTTCTGCTGTTTTTGGTTTCAGAAAGTTACTTCTGGAAATATTCTCGGAATTGCACGAAACAAAAGGCCAGGTCCCTATTTTTCCAGCACGTACACGGAGTCCGAAGGAGAGACGAAGATGAGCCACGAGGTGGCCAAACCACCAGGTGGCGCGGCTGGGCCCACAGCCGCGCCTGGAGGTGGTTTGGGCCCCTCGGGGGTCCGCCGACATCGCCCCTTCGCCTATTTATTCCCCGAGACGCGAAAACCCTAAAACACCGAGCCATTCATCCAGAACATATTCGCTGCCGCCGCCGTCGTCAACCCTAACTCGGGGGTTTCTGAAGCTCTTCCCGGCACCCTGCCGGAGAGGGGAATCATCACCGGAGGGCTCTACATCGCCATGCCTGCCTCCGGAGTGATGCGTGAGTAGTTCATTCTTGGACTATAGGTCCATAGCAGTAGCTAGATGGTTGTCTTCTCCACTTGTGCCATCATGTTTAGATCTTGTGAGCTGCCTATCATGATCAAGATCATCTTATTGTAATGCTACATGTTGTGTTTGCTGGGATCTGACTTATATTGATACCTATGTGGAGCTGAATATTATATTATCATGTCTATGTCATTTGTTATCTTGCATGCTCTCCGTTACTTGTTGAAGCCTTGGCCAAGTGAATACTTGTAACTCCAAGAGGGGTATTTATGCATGATAGTTGGGTTCAACCTCTATTTAACCTGGGATAGTGACAGCAAGTTCTAAGGTTGTAGATGTGTTGTTGCCACTAGGGGTAAAACAGCAATGCTTTATTCAAGGATGAATGTATTGTTTACATTACGCACATTACTTAATGCAATTGTCTGTTGCTTGCAACTTAATACTGGAAGGGGTACGGATGTTAACCGGAAAGTGGACTATTTAGGCATAGATGCATGCTGGATAGCGGTCTATGTACTTTGTCGTAATGCCCAAATGAATCTCATAGTAGACACCACAGCTCACACATGCATGTTATATGCACTTATCAATTGTCAATTGCCCAGCTGTAATTTGTTTACCCAGCATGTTAGTTATCTTATTGGAGAGACACCACTAGTGAACTGTGGACCCCGGTCCATTCTTTTACATCTGAAATACAATCTACTGCAATCATTGTTCTCTACTGTTTTATGCAAACAAACATCATCTTCCATTCGATACGTTTAACCCTTTGTTTTCAGCAAGCCGGTGAGATTGACAACCTCACTGTTAAGTTAGGGCAAAGTAATTTGGTTGTGTTGTGCAGGTTCCACGTTGGCACCGGAATCCCTGGTGTTGCGCCGCACTACACTCCTTCACCAACACCTTCGAAGCGACCTCGTTTTCCTACTGGTCCGATTAAACCCTGGTTTCATACTGAGGGAAAACTTACTGCTGCACTCATCATACCTTCCTCTTGGGGTTCCCAACTGACGTGTGACGTACAAGCATTGTTTCTGGCACTATTAACCTAGAGCCACCAATATGTTCCGTCAAACCTTTTTTTTACCTATTTTGTTATCATGTAGCAATACACCGGTTACCAACCAATTTTGAAACAAATTACAATTATTACACCACCATCATGGTGTACCACACAATCCAATCAGACATGTACATTGCTGCATGAGAACTTATGCTAATGTATTTAAACAAAGTAACAATAGTCATCATTTTATACTCCTGATGATGCCTAACATTTGAGCTATTTCTAGTGGAAACTCGAGACTAAACGCATGCTCAAAATCAAACTTTCAACATCACGAGTATACACATAGCAAGTTCCCATATAGTTTAAAAATTACAACCATAGACTCGTAAGTACATCCCACACCAATATGGACGTAACTTATGATGGGTCACCTTATGATCTATCGTTGGTGTCTATGTCTAAACGAACGTATGTTCACATACACATTATAGTTCGAAATTTTTGATAATGTAGCCATTGCACCTCCCACGCCCAAATTTTGCGCCTGAAGCTAAAACTCTGTTGTGTAGCGTTGGAAGCCCCTGCGTGTCCACCTATGTTCTGAACAAACAAGCACTTCTCCTCTCAGCGGTCGAGACCATTTATTTGTTGTATAAATGCTACAAGTATATCATTTCCACGGTACCACCTCGAGGTACCCTCTTGTCTCTCGCCAAATTTTTTTAGAGGTAAAGGGCCATTGCCTCGACTCCATTCATAGAATGGACACCATCAGGTCTTGCAAAGTAGTTATTATAGCACTCGGGAAACGACAGAGCATCGCCTCCAGAAACTACAGAGTTTTTCTTGCCTAAAATATTACAACATTCCAAACCGCTCAAACAGAGCAACAAGGCTAAAGTTTGTGTTACTAGCTTAGCCTACACTACAACCAACTACTACATGCTTCTTTTTTTCAGTCTGATGAACGGAGAGAGATGAAGAGAAAGATCACTCCTTCCGAATCACCTTCCATCTCCCACCATCCTCTATCATCACCAGAGAGGCAGACTCCGATGTCTTGGCCAGCATTTGCGCCGTATTCTCCCAGTCGTCATCATCTTGTTGGCACCTGGGATTCATCTTCTTCCGTTTCTTCAGAGGATCCATCAGGGGGCACAGGGTCCCTCACACTAGATCTGGGGCCAAGTCAAGAGGGGAGGGCTGCGAGCTAACAACTCCACCTTCTCCACCATCATAGCCATGGATTCCTTGGCAGCACCTGAGAGTAGAATCTACCACTGAGAGTAACTCAACCTTCTCCAGATGACCTGCATACCCATCCAAACATCTCGGTTAAAACAAATATGGTTTATTGTTTTCCACAGCACCCACATAGCAGCTGCATGGACAATATTTATCACTTCATACTTTGATTCACTAAGCCAAAGGCCAGCTATCATTTCAAAAGAGGCAGGGATAACAAGCTTTCCGATTATTCTACGTATTTCTTTCCACACCTCTTTAGCTACAGTACATCCAAAAAGTAAATGAGTGCAGGTTTCAGGTTCAGAGCAAAATAAACATGAAAAGTTATCCACATGTTGTCTCTTCACTAAATTATTTCCAGTGTGAACTTTATCATGAGAGACAAGCCACAGGGAAAAATGAATCTTAGGAGGGATTTTAATCTTCCAGACTGCATGTACATGTGTAGGTTTAACACCTTTAAAGTTAAGCACAGCTTACAAAGAATTGACAGCTGTCTCTCCGCAATCAAAGGCAGCATCCGTAAAAAGGAGTATCAGTAAAATGGAAGGACGGAGAAGAGGAGAAAGCATCAGCTGCAGGACAGCCACCGGAAAACGCGTCTCCTTCAAGCTTTCCTACTCGGCTTCTTTTCACTGTTAACCTATCGAGGTTTCCTCTCGCTTTCTGCCAACACTACGCCAAAGAGCTCCCCTAGCTCGTTGGAGACTAGAGCCCCCTCTCACACTGTAAAGCCAAAAAGAAGAAGCAGAGGAAGCATCTGTGTGTACGTGCTCTGGTTTCTTCTTTCCGGCGCTTCCTTAGCCCGCAAGCACCGCACGCATTCCTTCCTTCCCTCGCCGACTACCTAAGCTGCCACCGCCAAGCAACCTCGCTACATATTCCGCCGTCCACCGCATTGCTCCGGCTAACTCGATCCATCGGTGACTCCATAGTCCATACACACACGCACGGCACAGATCAGAGCACCTACTACAGGACAGGGACCGGATCATCAGACAGCCGGAGCTATGAACGGGGGCATCGGGAGCACGACGGCGCCGCCACACCCGAGCACGGACTGGGGCCCGATCATCGTGGCGGTGGTCCTGTTCGTGCTGCTGTCGCCGGGGCTGCTGTTCCAGCTGCCGGCGAGGAACAGGGTGCTGGAGCTCGGCAACATGGCCACCAGCACCTCGTCCACGCCGTCATCTTCTTCTGCGTCCTCACCCTGGTCATCGTCGCCATCGGCGTACACGTATACGCCGCATAGTTTGTTAACCACCTTTTTTCTCTTCTTCTCCGGATCAAGATGGTCATTTTACTTGGTTCAGTGCTGCCCTGCCCTGACTCCGTTTGCCTGTTTGATTTGGTCGGCTCTGAAGTCTGAACTGCAGAAACACTAGCTGAGACAGTACGTATATATGTCAATTCTTGGGTCAGGAATTGCTCACCTGTAATTAGTTTTTTTGATAAAGCGATTTTATTACTTATCTGTACTTTTAATTGATGAACATGGATTTGGGTTCTCTTTTGAGGCTCTAGTATTTGTTACTGACACTTTATTTCGTCGGAATGTATCGTCTGGTGTTAGTCACTGTAGTTAGTAGTTCCTGTAAACTGGAGTATCATCTACTGGCCATTCCGTGTAAGTTCACAGCTCGATCACAAGTTCAAAACCGCCTTATAAACACGTCCCGATCTGCCTCGGGTAGGCTTGCCGGGACGCCAGATCATACATAACAGAGACCTCTACATAACAAGGATCAGAGTGGTGTAAAATGGCTTTGAAATTGATGTCAGCGGATAATACATAACAAGTCATGGAAGGTGGGAGATGTTATGGATTGGGATGATCAAATCATGAAAAGAGTGTACCCTCATGAAAAGAGTGTACCCTGTTTTAAACCTTGAACTTACAGAGACGGTCGGAATCAAACCCTAAACTTCCTGTCTCGAAAATCGGCACCAGGTACTTACCGATCCCTGTAAATCTCGACTCTCGAGAGTTCTGACGGGTCAGGAAAAGGACAATCCGACTGTTATCACTCGCTACTCTCATTGGCCCATACGGCATCTATCTTCATCCTCATTCTTTCGACGATCAATTCTTCCCTCGTTCTCGCACTAACAGGCGGCTCTCGTCGACCTGCAAGCCTTTGCATCTCCCACACGCCTAGCTAAGGCCTCTTTCAGGAATGGGCAGGACGCCTACCGTGTGCAGGATGCTGATTTCAAGGACTAGGAGTTCAAGAGTTCAATTTTGACCCCTTTTGTGAGTTCAACTTTTTATCCAGACTTTACACCTTCCATACTTGTGAAACTATCCTATTCAAAGAGTAATCTATTTACATGTACTACTTGTGCACATGACACAAAAGAGGTCGAGCGTACACACACGGTTGTAATGTAGTGTATGATTGAACTGCTGCCACAAATGAAAGAGTAATCTATTTACATGTACTACTTGTGCACATGACACAAAAGAGGTCGAGCGTACACACACGGTTGTAATGTAGTGTATGATTGAACTGCTGCCACAAATGAACTATGACGCAAGCTGTATCTGAGCTCTGAATATGTATATTCGTGTTAAGATCGTTGCAAAAAAAAAAATTAGTTTCAAGAGTTTGACATATGATGCTGCTTCCCATATTCAGATTCATGAAACAGAACAGAAAAAAAAAATTCCACTGTGCTTTTCACACACACTTGAATATCAGTAACCTGGAGATTTCAAAGCAAAGTCTCTGACAGTCCATTTGACAACCTAATAAGGTCAAAGAGATAACTTGTTCAATGATACACTTTAAGATGACTAGGGATGAGCTTCAGAATGATTAAAGAGAAAAAGAACATTCACCCCATCATCACCTCAACACAGGTACCTAACATGGGTTATTTTCTTCTCTAGACAATAGACGTCTAGCAAGAACCTATCTGATCTGGATGATCGTTCACCTCAAATCTGTTCAGGGTTCATCACTAGGAACATGCAAAAGTAGATCAGACTAGACCCCCTTGCTGGCGTAGGTGTCAGGCTCGGCGTCCTTGAAGAGATTGTCCATGGTATCATCATTCTTGGCGCTTTCAAAGCTGGAACCAGGGGATCCACTAGTGAACTCATCAACACCGGTGGAACCGCTGTGAGCACCAAAGTTGCTAGCAGCAAAGTTGTCACCGCCAGCAGGAGCAAAGTTGTCACCGCTAGAGAAGGCGTCATTACCCCCACCTCCACCATAACCACCACCTCTGTTGCCACCATAACCGCCGCCACCACCACCAAAACCACCGCCTCCATAGCCACCACCACCTCCATAGCCACCACCATCACGGAAGCCGCTAGTCCTCTCAGTGGCAGGACTAACCCTTATGTTGCGTCCATGTAGATCCTGAGACAAGGGAAAACTTAAGTTCACGGATAACACTAGACGCAAAGCTTCAAAACGTATACTTCTCGCAATTGGAACCATGGCAGAATTCACAAAAAAAGTTTGCTTATAAGAACAATATCATTGTTCCCAATACTTGCATCACATGGTAGAGTTATCCAGCTCGAATATACTGGTATACAGCCTCATATCCTATTATTTGTTACTCAGTCACAATCATGACCTCTAGAAAGAGTGAGTTATCCAGTTTGAATATACTGATATACAGCCACATATCTTATTATTTGTTACTCAGGCCCAATCATGACCTCCAGAAAAATAGGACACTGAAACTCCCAAGCAATTAACAGGAATTTGACCACCATAAATCTACAATATGTAGTTGAAAAGACAGGTTTGGGAACATTATCTTGAAGGAGAGATTTTGGGTAGGATATGGTTCTTAAAAATTATCCTAAACTAAACCTTCTCGCCAAAATATAGAGTGATCACGTCAGTATCAGAACGCACGACAACAAGAAAGCTGAGAGAGTTCATCCTGATTATGAATTTACCTTCCCATCCATGGCCATGATGGCAGATGAAGCGTGCTCATCTGCTGTGTAAGTTATAAACCCAAAACCTCTAGACCTTCCAGTGTCACGGTCGACGATAACCTTAGCTGGAGAGAACAAAATAAAAAATCACACACCATTACCACAACAGCAGTCCAAGAAGAGCGCAGAGAAAGATTAGGTGCACCGTACCATCAATAATTTCACCATAATGGGAAAATGCATCTTTCAGAGCACACTCATCTGTGCTATAGGAAAGGCCTACAACAATCATTCACAGCGGTCAGATAACAGTACCGCTAACAAAACACGTTATTTCTGAAGAAGATCAGCAGAGGTATAAATTAAAACGAGGCCCAACCCCCAACGAAGAGCTTCGAGGATGACATGCATCTTATCGCCTGATAGAGAGTCGGGTTCGAGGCAGTGGCTTTCTTGAGCAGAGCACCAAGCTTATTAGTCAGGGCCATAGTCCCAATCTGCAACGCGAGACGCCATGTTTAAATACAGAACAAGTAGCACAGCTGATCGTGTAAATGTGATACCGTACTCAGTTGAAGAACAAGTAACCACCTAGCAGCTAAGTTGCACAGGACGGGGATACATATATGAGACGGCATTTCCCAAGAACACAGGCTCGAGAATACCGCCATTTCTCATACGCATATGTTTGGATACTACTACAAAACAACGAATAATTTGGCTGTTACTGAGCCAACCTACTCCCAGTCCCAGAATGAGCCTACACACTGCCGCTACCCTTGTTGCCATTCCTCCCAATGTTGAGTGCAAGCAGCCGAGGACACACTAAAGCATTTGCAGGCAGACACTAAGGCAGAGAAAAACAGAGGAGGGTGAGAGAGGGAGAGGTCACCTGCTGGACTGGAGAGGGCAAGCCGCGGGGCGCGTAGAGGTTCCCGGCAGTGGCGGCTCCAGGAAATGAACAATGGGTATTCCTCCCAGTGGCGGAGCCAGGAATTGAGACGAGGGGGGGCGAACAGTAAAAGGTGTGCCACCGGCAAATTTTTTTTTTGACAACACATGTAATCCACAATTGTACGGAAAGAACAATGTAAATAAGTTCAAACAGATTCAATTTCATATTTTATATTTCATGATACAACCACTACGGTCATTGTATCGAAAGCTTTCACATAGGATAATTCAGGATGAGATGATGGTTAACACTCACTGCCCATCTGGTAAGGTTCAGGAGATTTTAGAATGAGACTGTGAAGTACAGAACCTAAAATGAGCTGAAAAAGTAGTATATCACCTGAAGGGAGAAGAGGTCGGCTGATTGACCGACAACCTTGTCGTACTCCAGACCTTCAGCAGCCAGCCCGGCCATTGAGATCACTGCTAACCTGGCGAAGTTTATACATTTCAGTCAGTAGCTTCTCATAATTCTGATCTTATATTATTTATTGAACTGCAATCCACAGTTTGATGCAGCAACTGAACCGAATGCACCATATATAAACAGGAGTGTGCAAAAACTGAACATAGTTAAAACATAAGAACTACCTGTCCAGCCCCTTCTGATCAAGCTGACCACTGTATATCAACTTTTCTAATTGTTCATCGACCAAATTAACATGCTCCTTCCCGATGTCCAGAGAATACCCCAGAATTGGTAGGCCGGTCAAATAGGCAACTAAGTCAGAAAGAGAACTTTACAGTCAGTAAGTTCCTAAGTTAATACCCCAGAACGATTTCTTGGCTGTCTATTGAGGTCAGTGTTGGGATGTTTCATAACAGAGTGAGAGGCAGGGAGAACGTACGTACCCCAGGGAGCTGGCCTGCAAGGACGGCCAGGAATCCGGTGGTGCCGACGACCGTGAACAGAAACGCTGCCTGCATGATCAGAGCAAACCAATTGCAGAATTACATTCTTCAGTTATAGTGCTAATTTGATATATTTCCACCAATAAAACCAGCAATCTGGGAACATTTTTCAGTTATAGTATACATCAGGGTTTTGTGCCTTACATCGTTTCTAACACTTGGGATGGCGAGGTTCTCGGCGTTCTTTATCCCGAGTGTGGTGAGCTCCCTCAGAGACGTCTGTTCAAAGTTCAGAAACAAGACAAGACAGGTTAATTCATCAGCTCAGCAGCCCGTCGGGGCGCCGGGGCGGGGCAGGGCGGCCGGGGTGGGCAGGGAGGTGGTCGTCCGGGCGTCGGCGCCGTCGATCTTGTCGTCGTCGGCCGGGCGCGCTTGGCCTTGGCGGCGGGTGGACGAGCTTGGCGGCGGCCGGACGAGCTTGGCGGCGGCCGGACGAGCTTGGAGAGGCAGAGCGGCGCCGGCGTGGGTAGGATACGGGCCGGGGATGGAGAGGAGAGCAGCGACGGCGTGGAGAGGCAGAGGATGGAGAGGAGGGCGGCGGCGGCGTGGGGAGGCAGAGGATGGAGAGGAGGGCGGCGGCGGCGTGGAGAGGCAGAGGAACTGAGGAAGGAAAGGGGCAGAGACAGAGACAGAGGGCGTCTGCGCGTCTGCGCCTGCGCGTGGCTCGCTGGCTGCTGCGTGCGATGCAGTGCAGCGATGGGGTTCTTTTGCGTGTCTGACGGAGCGAATACGTATAGGTATTTTTTTTCTTGTCCAAATCTTGGGTATGCCTGTGAATACAGGGGCATACCCCTGGCGCCGCCCCTGGTTCCCGGAGGCGGGGCGGAGAGAAGGAGTTCCTTGGAGGCGCGTGGTGGACTGAGAGACCTGGGCACCTGGGGAATGAAGAAGGCCTGATTGCTTTCACTCGCCCTAGGTTTGATATGCATGCGACTGGGCTAGAACTGGGCTTTTCAGTTACTGGGCCGCGTGTACCTTTCCGGAGCTCGCCGCCCGGTCGCGTGGCGTAAACCACCTGTTCAGTTCAGTGGGAGGCCATCACATTCAGTAATAAAAAACCTGTCGTGAACCGCGACTAATCGCAGGGAAAAAGAGACTGTCGCGACTCGCGGCTTGAATGCTACAGTAGCTGCGTCGATGGCTCTCCGTGCACCACGACGAGACACACGTCGCTCTAGCTAACACTGGACCACTGGTAGAGCATCACACGTACGGTGCTACTGCTAACACTCGGTAGGTACGGTACAGTACACACGTTGGTGTCGGTCTCTCTCCATGATTTGTCGGTCGCTTGCTCCAAGAAGCTTCTTCGTCGATTGATCGCGTTAATGTAGCGATGGAACCATGTCGTACTAAGGCAAACTCTTTTCGTCGTTTTCGAACAATAGGACACTTATAAGAGCATCTCTAGGATATCCTTAAAAGGGGAAAAACTCATGACAGTCATAAGGTACTAGTTGAATTTAGCGTGGCGTCACGCCACGCCTTTGGTGATTTTTTTGTACAATATTTTTGTTTTTTTGTTCGGCAAAATGTTAGCCAAATTGGAGTGTTCAAACATGTTTTTATTTTGTTATGAATAGGCAACATTTTTTTTGTGAGTTTTTTTTTGATATATTTGTGTAGGATATTGAAATATTTAGTGGTTTGAAATGTTCAATCATGTTTGTATTTCGACGTCAATATTTAATTGTAATTAGAAAAATCCATTTGAATTTGATTCCACATTTGGGGAAAGTTTGTTCGTGTGTTGTCGATTTTTTGGCCAAATTGTGTTAGCTCAAGCCATGCCCGTGATGCTAGCGACCGGTGTGAGTGCACGGTTGAGTCCATGGCGGGTGTGGCGCGTGTGTGCGCGAGTGTGTGTGTGTGTGCGAGTGTGTAGCGTGTGCGTGCGTCTGTGCGTGCGTGAGTGTGTGCTGTTAGCGACAATGGCGGGAGGTCCACGATCCGTCAGCTGAGCCGGTCGTGCCGATCGCGTCTGAGCGCGTCGTGCGGAGCAACGGGCATGCGGATCGTGCCCACGTAGTGGGACGGGTGGGCTGCGTCGTGTGCAGCCAGGTCGGGTATAAATTCCCCCCAGCTCGCAGATGTAAAACACAGAGTTGCCGAGATGTAGACATTGCAAAGCAACAAAGATTGGGGCGTCGGTGCGCCCGCGGCGGCGTTCGTGCGCCGGCCCGAGAAATTTGTGTCCATTGTGCTCATCTCCTTCCTTCTTCCTTGTTCGAGCGAGTGAGTTGAGAGGGAGAGGTAGCTAGGGTTGCCGTTTGGCAACAACAAATTGAAGTGTTCAAATATATTTTTAGTTTGCTGTAAGTATATAGCGTTTTTTTGGAGCATTTTCGATATATTTTATGGAATATCGGTATATTCACTTAAATGTTGGCCAAATTGGAATTTGCAAACATGTTGTTTATTTTGTTATGAATAGGCCGCATTTTTTTGAGCATTTTTGATATATTTTGTAGAATATTCAAATGTTTAGTAGTCTGAAAATGTACGAACATGTTTGTATTTCGGAATCAATATTTAATTAAAATTAGGAAAAATGCATTTGAATTACCTCTAAATGGTGACAAAATTTGAATGTTCCATTATTATTTTTTATTTTTTTTAACATAAGTAGCTCGTATGTATTTTTCTGACTGTTTTGGTATATTACTCGTATTTTTCCAATGGATATATACAGAGATGCTGATTTATAAGTTGTTTGAATTTAAAAAATTGGTGAAAGTACAAAGCTATTGCTTCATGGAGGTATTCGCATGTGGGACATGGAATATTTGGAAGACGCGTAATGATCTTATTTTGAGAGAGGTGCAGCCGAACTGGGCCAGATGGAAGATTAACTTCCAAGGAGACCTTCTCCTTCATCGACATAGAGTCAAAAAAGCTTTGGTTCAGCCACTATTGGAGTGGACTCGAGATTTCTCTTTGTAATAAGTTTTTTTGAGAGCAATTTTTGTATTATGTCACTCTTTCTCCCCTACAAACCTCCCTAGACTGATTCTACTTTGTACTCGGCCCCCATATAATTGAAAATCCCTAACCGTAGGGGTTCTCCCCTACGGTAATTGCTCTCAAAAAAAAAAAAGTGGGAAGCTATTTGTATGTCAACTTTTCTTTTTCCGTTTTTCAAATGCCCAAATTTGGAAGCCTTCCAAAATTTTGAAGTTTTCAAATTTAAAATTTGGTCATATGGCATAAATACTGAACGTTTTTTTTGGTGGTAATGTTGATATATTTGTCATATTTGTGAATACGGTGGTGGGAGAAATTCAAATTAGAAGCTGTACACATTTAGAAGTTGTTTAGATTTGAAAATTATTGGAATGCAAAGAAAGCTTGTGGGTAAAAATTGTTCAGATTTCGAAATTTGTTGAAGTTGGGAAGTTTTTCAGATTCGATTTTTTTTTAACGTCTGTAAAAGGGTCAGATTTGCAAGACAATTAAAAGTTTGAAGTGTCCAAATTCCAAATTTTGATCGTATGCTGTAAATAATTGGTTTTTTTTTTGTGTGTGATCATTTTGATATATTTTGCATATTGTTCTGATGGATGTAGTTGAAGTTACTGATTTTGCAGCATTTTAGTAGTTTTTAAAAATTGTTTGGATACCCTAAAACAATACTTATAAAGTGTTTTAAATTATGTAAAGCATGTTCTATTTTTTTATTCAATTATCTTTGTTTCGAAAATATGTTGGAAACAATTATTTCTCAACGTTTACATTTGTGGTACTATTATGTTGATATTTTAAAGCCCATGATATAAATGGGTCATTGTATTTAAATGGTTTATCAAACTCTATTTAAATAAGATGTTTTGTACCAAGTTATTTTTTAGGTTTATCGTATTGAATGATATTAGTGATATTGTTTTTCTGGATTTTATTTGAGTTCAAGAGGAAGCTATGGAATCCATATTTATGAAATGCCGCAAAGGTGTGAAATGAGACTCTATGTATTATATAAAATTTGTAAGATTTGAAATAATTTGGAAAAGGTGACGAAGTATTTGAAATGGCTATTTTGATTTTTACATTTGTTGTTGAAATTGAAATAATTTGGAAAAGGTCACAAAGTATTTGAAATGGCTATTCTATGTATTATTTAAAATTTGTTAGTTTTGGAATAATTTGGAGAAGGTCACAAAGTATTTGAAATGGCTTTTTTTTGGAAAATTAAAATAATTTGAAAAAGGTCACAAAGAATTTGAAATGGATATTTTGATGTTTACAATTTTTTGGAAATTCGTCTGAATTGATTTGGAGGTTTATTTCAAAAGTTACAATTTTTTTGAAAAATAGGAAAACAAAACACAAAGAAAAAAACAGAATGGGCCGAGCCAGCCGCGCAGCAAGCAGGCCGGCCCAGCAGCGAGCCCATCTGCGTAGCCCAGGCCCGCTGGGACGTCACCGTGACGTCACCTGCGGCCAGGCTCTGCCGCGGCGGCGTGGACCTCGCCGGCGCCGCAGCAGAGCTAGCTGGGACGCGCGCGTGCGGCCGCGGGACGCGCGTGGACGCGGGGCGGCCGCAGCTGGCGGCGTCGCCTCTTCTGGGTCGCCGAAGCGGCGGCTGAGGCGGGCGGACGCGGCGGCCCGAGCGACCACGGTGGCGTCGATTGCGGCGCCTCTGGGACGTCCCGACATGCGTTCGCCAGCGAGGAGGGAGGGGAGGCGACAGCGAAGCTCTCCGTGGGCGTCGATGCGAGCGGGGAGGGCCGGAGCGGCGGAGCGGCGCGTCGGCGCCGCCGGCGATTTCCGGCGTCGCGCACGCGAGGGGAGGGGAGGGGGGATTTGGTGATGTTTTTCAGGAAGGTCCTTCAGTTTTTCCCGAATTGCAGTTATGTCCCTCCTAGCGTAAAGGTGTGGTCTGCGGGTTGATTCGTCGGTCAGGGTAGGGTTTTCTGCAAAAACGGCACGGGCATGTCCTGTGGAACGTTGGATCGGCGGAGAACTCGAGAATTGGCCCGTCTTTCATATACTGTAGCAGGAACAGTTCGTACTGTGGCAGAAACAGTGCGTCGATCGCGGAGAACTCGAGAATTGGCCCGTCTTTCATATAGGTAGTAATTCCTGTTGACAGCAAACTGAAACCCTAAATTTTTAAAAACAAGTTTGCGCAAGAAATTCAAAGAAGCTCTCACTCGAGTTCATCTTCAAGTTCAGTATAGGGCAGAGAAACAACAAGTTTGCGCAAGAAATGTATTTTATATTATATATTATTAAATACATGATGAAATGTATTTTTATATTATATATGCATTGTTTCATTATTGTTAATAGTTTTTCCTACAACATTAACATTGATTGATTTTCAGAAAAAATATGCGGCTAATTTTGAAAAACTGAAGTAGTAGCAGAAGAATGCTTGCAAGGGACAGGGTCTTTTTGCCTCATAAGTTTAGATGCATCATTATGGAAATTTTAAAATCAAAAATCAAAAACTCGGTTGTACATCCGGACATTTTATGTTTGTACACAAAGTTTTGCGGAAAAAAAATTGTGGCATGTGTTAAAAAGAAAAAAAAAATCTCGTGAAAAATCATTTTTTAGCACTGAAAATTGTCTTTTTCACACAAGTTAGAAAAATCTCTTTTGTCGAATGTCCGAATGTACACCCAATTTTTGTTTAATTTTTTAAAAAATTGAAATACGGTTTTCGGGTAGTGGGTGCATCTATATGAGCCAAATAGGATTTCCCTGCTTGCAAGTTGCAAATACTAGCATGCCTCTTTCGAGTAGAGATTTGGTAGTCCCGAGCTCCAGTGATCTCACCATTTAAAAAAAATCAAAAACTATATATAAAAGTTTCAAAAAAATCTGAAAAAAGCATGCATATTCTTAATGATATATCCTACAAGGGTGGGAAATCGCAATGCAAAATACTTTATGTATTGAGCTACACAAAATAACAAATATATTTGAGAATAGCGTATAATGTATAGTTTTAAATTCCAACTTTTGTCATTTTTGTGTAGCCCATAATACAAAAGGTTTTGCATTGAGATTTTGCACGCTTATAGTATACTCCCTCCATCCCAAAATATAAGGCGCGCTATTTTTGTGCTGTTCTTCGGTGCTCAACTTTGACTGTTAATAAATAATAAATTATGTGGATCTAGAATGTATAAATGGTACCATTGTATTCGTCTTGCAAAATTCTTTCATTTAATATATTTCTATAATAATTTTATAGTCATATTATAAGTACAAATTATGGTCAAAGTTGGACGTTGTTGACTAGCGAAATTAAAGGGCGTCTTTTATTTTGGGATGGAGGGAGTACTTCATTAAGAACATACATGATTATTTTCAGAAATTTTTTAAACTCAGAAATTTGATTTTTAATGTTTTTTAAATTGGCAGGACCACTGATGCTCGGGAGCTAAAAAAAACACTTTCCGGCCTCTTTTCCCCTACATATGGCAGGCCTCTTGCCGGCGGTCATCTTCCTCCTCGGAATTACTGACTCCGTTTTTTAATATAAGATGTTTTAGGTGTTGTACATGTTGTCTAGATACATACTAAAGTGAGTGAACATACACACTAAAACATGTCTATATACATTTATGTACACATGCATGTGGACAAATACTAAAACATCTTATATTAAAAAACAGAGCGAGTACCATGCATGCACCGTGCACGTCGAGATCTAGATTTTTAAGTATCACCAGTGTCGATCGGGTTTGCTTGCTTTCGGGAGCTATAGCATCGTCCTCGTGCTTACTGTAGCAACGATGGAACCATCTCGTTTAACGGTTTAAGTAAGACCCCACTCATCTGTCGTATTCATTAGCTTCAGCAGAGTAACTCACGGATGGTGATAGTTTTGAAGCTTTAGCATGAGTCCTGCTACGTCGGCAGTCAACTCGACTCGTTAGGCGCAAGGGCGCATGTGGACTCCAGTGAACCGCTTGCTGGAGTAGCACATAGACACATACTACTCCTCCTACAGAGAACAGTGCTTGCAACGTGCAAACACTAGCATGCATCATACCCCCTGCACGCCTCGCCGTTAATCGATCTGCTCCGGCATGGCGAGCTCCAAGAACAGCCTCTCGCCGGCGGTCATCTTCCTCCTCGGGGCGGCCTCGGCCACCGCGTTGCTCGTCTTCTTCTTCACCGCCACCGCAGGTCCCGCGTGGCCCACGACGACGGACATCAGTGCACCGGCTGCGAACGGGGCGACAGAACGGCGGAGCAGAGCAAGAGTTCCGAAGCGTTCTCCTGCCAATGCGGTACGTACGACCAGTTCTTGTGCCATTGTTAGTTTTAGTTGCAGCTTGTCGCTTCTCTGCTCCCCAAAAAAATTACCAAGAACACCTCGGCTCTTGCGTGCAGACGGGCGCGGGTGACGGCGACGACGCGTTCGCGCGGATGCTGCGGCGGGCGGCCATGGAGGACCGGACGGTGATCATGACGTCGGTGAACGAGGCGTGGGCGGCGCCGGGGTCGTTGCTGGACTCGTTCCTGGAGAGCTTCCGCGTGGGGATCAACATCTCGCACTTTGTCAAACACATCGTGGTGGTGGCCATGGACGAGGGCGCGCTCCGCCGGTGCCGGACCGTGCACCCGTACTGCCACCTCCTCCTCCCGGACGTGGACGGCCTCGACCTCTCCGGAGCCAAAAGCTACATGACCAAGGACTACCTCGACCTCGTCTGGAGCAAGCTGCGGCTCCAGCACCACGTCCTCCTCCTCGGCTACAACCTCCTCTTCACGGCACGTCGTCACATTTTTTTTTCGTTCTTCAATTTCTGTCTCTCGGGGAACATCATGTTCTTGGGAAATGGGAACCATGTGATATTATAGTTGGATTGTGCTTCGTGCGAGTCATTGACGTGCTGCTCGTCGATCCATGGCGGTGGTTTCAGGATGTAGACGTGGCGTGGTTCAGGGACCCGAGGGTGCACATCACGGCGGCGGCGGACATCACGACGTCGAGCGACTTCTACTTCGGCGACCCGGACTCCCTGGGCAACTACCCAAACACGGGGTTCATCTACTTCAAGGCCACGGAGAGGAACGCGCGCGCCATGGCGTACTGGCACGCGGCCAGGGCGCGGTTCCCCAAGGAGCACGACCAGTTCGTCTTCAACGAGATCAAGCGCGAGCTCGCCGCGCCGCCGATCGGCGTCAGGATCAGGTTTGTGGACAGCGCCGCCGTGAGCGGGTTCTGTCAGCTGGGGCGCGACCTGAACCGTATCGCCACCGTGCACACGACCTGCTGCATCGGGCTGGAGAACAAGCTGCACGACCTCAGGCGCGTCGTCGAGGACTGGAAGCGGTATGTGGCGCGCCCCATGTGGGAGCGGCAAGCCGGGATGATCGGGTGGAGGTTCCAAGGAGGGAAGTGCATACATTGATTGATGAGATCGATCGCAGGGTACAAAGCGTGGTTCTTTGTCTGGGAATTGAGATCGATGGCATGCCGTTGCAGTTTCGTCATGAAGCCTCTATATATAGCTATGTCCAGGTTTTTTCTTAGTCTGAGGTAGAATTTGGTTGGAGAGAATTTTCTCATGAAAATCCTCTTCCACGTCCGCTCTTCATTGTCCAATTTTTAGATCCATTCGCTCAGTAGATTCTTTATGGTATGAACATGCTTAAGTTATGCGGATCTGATCTGGAACAGTGGGGCTCCGTTGAAAGAGAAGCTGTTTATGTGGCTAGCGGTCAGAAATCGATGCTGGACAGGTGCGAGACTGAGTGCAAAAGGACTACAAGGTCCCCTGCTCTGTTTATTCTGCGATCAACATGCAGAAACGATAGATCACCTTACGGTGCAATGTCCGTGTGCTAGATCGATTTGGTTCCGACTACTGTCAGAGGAGGGACTTGGACAATTCATGCCACAACAAGACAGTACGCTGCAGGTTTGGTGGAGTCAGCTAGCTCGCTGTCAACCAAAACCGAGAAGGAAATTCTTAGCCACGCTGGCCATTGCTTGCTGCAGGGCTATATGGCTCGAGAGGAACTCTAGGAACTTTGAAGGAAAGTTTACCTCAGAGGATGCTATTATAGGTAGAATTAAAGAAGAAGTGCAGACCTGGTGCTTAGCCATGCGGGTAGCAGAGAGACGTGAGGAGTAGTTTTCAGTGTGTGGAGTGTGCGGGTTTGTAATCTGTAAGTTGTAACAACTCTTTCCAACCAGGGGCGGAACCAGGAATACAACATAGAGGGGGGGGGGGGGGGGGGGGGGGGGGCAATTGCACACTAGACACCTTGGAGGGGGCCTTATAGGTAAATCTTGGTAAATTTAGGGGTCAAATCTAGAAATTTACAAGGGGGTTTCAGAAAAAAATTCCACCATGGGGGGAGCCATGGCCCCTGCTCGCACCCCCCCGGTTCCGCCAGTGTTTCCAACCTTAATGTCATGACATGCATGTCTTGCATGTTCTTGAAAAAAAACATGCTTAAGTTAAAGCCTTATTTGAGGAGAAATGGCCTACTCGATTTTAGCGAAAGGTGCTGGATTATTGGAACTTGGAAGCACCAACAATATGGTCTTGACGTTTCATGCGTGGTTGGGCGTGGAACGTGAAAAGTACCCAGCATAGTCTCAAGAATGATCTGATCCGAGATTCCAGACTCTAGATGACGGCGGCGGCAGACTGGGAGAGCTGATATCCAATTGAAGAGGACTTGTCTCATCTGTATGCGGTGAAGAAGAATATTGACATCATCGAGGTGGGGAACAATGGTTATTAAAAGGAGATAATAACACGGTGTTTAAAAAAAAATAACAAGACCAGAGGGGAGAAGCCACCCGGCTTGTCATTAAGTAGAAGTGTGACTCGAACCCGCGATCTGGCGCTTCAACCTGCCGACCATCTGGCCGCGGAAGAATAGCAAGATTCTGGAAAGGCATAGGATATATACTTTCTTGCTCTTGCATCGTTCTTTCTAAGGGCATCTAAGGAACTAAATCAAAGGTTATGTTCTTCCATTCTGTTGCGAAAAGTACAAAAGGGGAAACCATCCTCTCTATGCAAGATGAAGGAGAGATGTTCGACGCCGCCATCGCCGAGTCCAAGCGGGCGAGGGAGACGAATGCGGCGGCGCGGCGGCGCGGTCCAGGAGCGGCGGCGGCACCTCTGGCTCTAGCGGCGACCCGTACGCCATCTTCGAGCGCCTGCGCCACCCCGGCGCAGACGAGAAGGGGAAGGGCAAGGCGCCAGAGTGAAGCGCCGCCACCGTATTCAAGCCACGCCGCCGACTCCGGAGAACGAAGTTTATTTTGCTAGTTGTAGATGCATATTTTGTTAGTTTGTATATGTCCGGCCCCAGAAATGAAGAACTATGAACTGTGATGATCTACGTCGAAATCCTACGTGCATACTTTGTATGGATTTAGGGGTCTGAGATGGGGGATGCGGTTGGAGGAGGCTGTTTTTGGGTCTGTCCGGTCACTGTCCGCGGACACGTCCGCGGACAGTTTGATGACCGATTTTGCCAACACGGTTGGAGATGCTCTAATGGGAACAAGTGATTTTTTTTTGAAGTAAAGTGGATCCTTTTTTTTGTGTGCCTGAGACGTAACCCGCTTTCCCCGTTAACGTCGTGAGAAGGCGGAAACCAGGAGAAATCCAAACCCCGCTCATCTCGCCGAGATTTCAGTCCACGAACCAAACTGGCAACGGGGAAATCGCCGAGATTTCTCAGATGACCGGCGGCGGCAGCAGAGGCACCACCCGTCGACCATCCGCCGCCTCCAGGAGCCGCGAGGACCCCTCCTCCTCTGGCCCTGATCCGGACGCGCGCCGGGCGCCGCCGCAGCAGCAGCGCGGCGCAGTGGCCGCGGCGACCATGGGCCGCTGCGTCTCATGGCCGTGAGCGCCCGAACCCTCCTTCTCCTAGCGATTGCTTCCGTTTCCCTCCTGTCCGTAGCCTTCGTGGCGTATACCGGCGGGTGGTGGCAGGCTGAGCCGGAGTCGGAGGGCGCCACGGCGCTGCGCAGGATGGCGCGTTCCGTCACGCCGCTTGACGCGCCCCGAATGATGGATCTGCCTCAGGTGAGGATCGTTGGTTCGTAGCGTTATTCCTGTCAACCCTTCGTTGTCTTGCTATGTTAGAACGTCTCAATTGTTCAGGTAGGTGTTATTCTGTACTATTGTTCATGATTTTCTACAGCAGTGCATAGTGGACCTTAGGACAACACGTCTATGTTTGAACACAGGGTGGAGATGGCTGGTTAAGATGATCTGGGGGTAAACATTTGGTTACATTTGTGCAGCGAACTACGAATTCAAATTGTGTATGCTTTGTTAGAGCTCCAGCGGAGTTCTTTAAGGGTGTGTTCGGTTTGGGAATCAAATGGAATAGGATGTCATGGTTACATTCCATGAGAATGGGTCGATTCCGTTACTATGTTCGGTAGGTGTAGAAAATGGAATGGGTTGATTAGGTTCTTGTGTTCGGATGGAGAGGTAGAATGAGAAGGAATCTAGAATCATTAATCTAATTTAATTAGCATACGTCATTAATTTCTACAGATTCGCGATCAACAGCGTAATTGCATCCAAATCGACATCCAAAGCTAACATTAACTTCTACGATTAGCAATCAACATCCAGATCGAAATCCAAATTGACTTCTTCAGAGCTCGTCGCTCGTCGCTTAGCCCGGCTGCTAGACGCGCAGCCGCCAGCCCGCCGGCGCGCCGCGCGCAGCAGCTAGTCCGCCGCCGCTCACCCGCGGAGCTGCTCGCCCGCCGGCGCGCCGCGCGCAGCAGCTAGCCCGCCACCACAGGTCGGACTCCGTCGGCCTGCTACTATCCGCTGCCGCTCCGCGTGACGCCGTCCTGCCACTTTCTTCTAAGAAATCCGTTGCTAAATCTTTTTTGCTAGATCAGGGGAGGGAGAGAAACGTGTGGACAGTTTTGGAGGAGAGAGGGAGCATGACGGAGGAGGAAGAAAGCTGGAACGAGGTGATTCCACCGATTCGGTGGAATGAGCAAATTCCGCATCTTGGGCGAATATGCCATTCCGGGGAATAGGTAGGTTCTGATTCTAGTTTCTACCGAACACAAGAATTATGCCCAGGTGCGGGTCGGACCCATTCCCTTCCACTTCATGACACAAACCGAACACACCCTAAGCGTGCTCGTAAATTTTCCCGTTGATTTGCTTAAGTTTGTTAAACTCGTTAAGAGGCGTGAAGTAGAGTACAGTGTCTAGGCGAGATAATGCCCCTTTTCCCTGTTTGATGTATATGGATTTTATTTTTATGTGATGCAGGGCTCCTGTTTCTCTTATACTATTGAGTTTTGGTATTATCCATATTAGGTTTCTGATGGTTAGTATTGATTGGTTGCAGTTCCAAGGTGATCACAAGGAAAGCTTGTATTGGGGTACTTACAGGCCAAATGTTTATCTTGGGATTCGTGCTAGGTGCTTCACTTTGGTGATCTATTCCTCTTGCCCTTTATGACATGCTAATTGCAATGATTTTATGATTCTGTTCTCTTAGTCGTCCAGGACATGCTAGAATTATCTATGACAATTCATAGCTGTGAACTACTGAACTTACTCGTCTCACGAACATTAGGCACAAAAATTTTTTTTTTCTCATTCGGTTAGTACACATGTGCAGGCGTAGTGTACTATTTCTGCTGCTGGTGCAGGATGCTACTTTTTTTTTCGAGAAAACGCAAAAGCTTTGCGTTTTATTTCATTGAAAAGGTAGATAGTTAGTTTACAATCCTCCTACGAGGCAAATCCAGAGTTAAAGGGTTCAGTGAACATCCCAGTTGGGTGGCAGAATGACCCTTAGGCCAAGTGCACCCGCCCTCGCCCACAACCTTGCTTCATCCTTGATTTTGGCCACCAGTTCTTGTACTAGTTGGAAATAATATATGTATGTGTTAACGACTCTGTACTGCCAAGCCTGTGAAAAGTCATGCTAATGCAATTTATATTACAGAACTCCATTGTCTCTAATTGCTGGGTTGATGTGGATTGGCGTGAAAAATGGACAGTATTTTCTTCGTCACGTTTGCCAAGATTCTGATGAGCTTAGCAAATATGGGTGGGCAGATCACAATGGTAGGGATTATGGACGTCAAGAGTTGACTGATCATGGCTTACAGTTGACGACTAGCTTTCTAAAAGAGAAAGGAGAGGGCAGTGGCTATGGTGGAGACTGGGCAGTTCGATTGGATGCAAAGAACGAGGGGTAAGTCAACATTCATTAGTTGCAAACTGAAAGAAAAATTATGTTTTCAGTGACGTGATCTATGGTATAATTTACTCTAGTTAATCTTTTCATCGCCAAATTACTCATGGCAAGCTATCATCTTTTATTTCTTGCTACCTGAACATTATCTAAGGAACCAAAAGAAATTCATCCTGCATTTATAATTAATTTAGGTCAAGTTTAAGTGAAGCCCAAGAAAGCACCACACATCTGTTCTTCTATATTGCCGACGAAGCAGGAAAGTTGATCACTATGGGCCCACATGAGCCTCCTTCAAGTGGTCCTGTTCTTTTGGCGTCTGGGTCGCATGAAGAGATTGGTGATTGGGAACTCCACTTGAGATCTGAGGTACACATTTTCTGTTTCTAGGTTCACCACCGTGTTACTCGTAGTTTCAGTTTACTTTGTATTCCTTGCTACTAGTATGGCAGTATTATGCCATATCATGCCATATCGTTGTGGCAGTATTATGCCATATGGTTGACATTTATGTTCATAGAACTCTGTTTCTCACAGGACAATTTGGAGATTCACAGAGCTGGATTCCAGTCGATTAATATGCATAATCTAAGTGATCTAGTTCAACAAGCCGTCGCGACTAATGTACCATCTAAACTCTTCTTCATTTACCTTATTATTGGAAGAAAACAAGATTTAGACTCTTGTGCATAAGTTTATGTTATGTTATAAAGATGTGTTTGCAATGCATTTAGCCTCTTTTCCGGATCTTTCCAGGCAATGCAAAGTGGGAACCTTAACCTGCCAGACATGACTGAAGACTCTTCAAATATAATGGTCTATCAGGTAATTCAGAGGTGAAAAGAATTTCACCAATACTAATGTACAATGTTACACCCTCATGCATTGTCAACTGTCAAACCTAGAATAAGTCAACATACACCGGGTGCTTGAGTAGTATATTCTTTTGCCTTTGCTATTTACAATTTCCCTGTGTTTTTACAGGTTTCCATAAAACTTCCTGCCAAAATAGACATAGTGTTCTTGTCAGGAGCTGGCTCCAAAAATCCAATGACTGCAGAACGTGTTAATAGGCTAACAGGTGATTCTGCTGCATAGTGCATACTCCGTAGAGATATGATCTATTCATTATGGGATTCTGTGTCCATCATCCATGATATGCATGTAATGAACATTTTGAAGGAAGAGACATCAGCTGACTTTGCTTTTTTTCCCTTGCATTAGATATCAGATCTGTTTTACCTGCATCTTTGCCTTCTGTTGAATCTGAAATTTCGGAATTACAGGATATTCATTTTTTTGTTAATTGTTATGCCAGTACTGATCCCAGATTTTCAGGTCCCATGCTGAGCACCCGCCTTGAATCGAAACGGAAGGATTTTGAAGAGAGATACAATCAAATTTTCAATGTCAATAACAAGGTGCTCCCGTCCTGCTCATTGGATGAGCTTTTTGTTTTCCACAATCTTTTTCTTAGCACTAGCAGTGTCTAGAGTTGGTTTCTTCTCATTGTATTAGTGTTTCCTACCATCTATATATTTACTTTCTCTAGTCAAATGTACTTTTAACTGACTCTGGTATTTGCTTTCGTGCGTGTACATGATAGGGTGATTCATTTTTGCTAGTGATTGTGCTCTTGACAGTTGCAGGGCACGTTAAATGCTACTCCCTCCGATCCGAAAATACTGTCGCGGGTTGAGTGTTGAAACGTACGTACGTAATTATGTTTCTACGACACTTAATCCGGATCGGAGGGAGTAATTGATTTTTTGCTAGGGAGATATGTGGTGCTCTAGGCAATGTATAAATCTCGACTAACAAGGCTGTCGTCGATCTATGTTGATGTAATTGTTGCTCTGATGCAGATCGATTCTAAAGAACTATCTGTTGGTAGAGTTGCCTTATCAAGTCTTCTTGGTGGTATTGGTTACTTCTACGGGCAGTCAAAAATTGCACTCCCCAAAAGTTTTTCAGTAAGTTTGAGATTCACCTCATAATCTTATCTCTTTCCTTTTCTTCATGGGTGTTGGCCGCATTACTCTGTGTAGTGACCTGCTACTCCTGGATAGTTTATTCTTCTTACTAGAACTGTGTTGAATCTATTTCTTTTAGTACACCAGATAGAAATTCTAGGTTATTGCATACCATAATAAAAATGTCTGAAGCATTTCCATTGCAGCAAAAAAATGGGGATAAATATATTCCATATTGGCCTGCTGCGCTATATACAGCTGTGCCAAGTCGCTCATTCTTCCCTAGGGGTTTCCTGTGGGATGAGGGCTTCCATCAATTAGTCATTTGGTAAGCATTTGATCAATTCGTAATTTTTGATGCATCATGTGCTGAATTTTGCTTTAGTGCTGGTGTGTTGCTTTGTGTTTATTTTTAACATCCATCGATTTACAGGCGTTGGGATGCCCATATATCCATGGATATAATTGGCCATTGGTTAGATCTAATTAATGCAGATGGATGGATTCCTCGAGAGCAAATCTTAGGAGCTGAAGCTTTAAGGTTGGTGTCCAGTAAGAACGATGAACGATGCTCATAGCTAAGGATTTCTCATTCCTTATATCAGCTAGTTTTGGCTTCATGCAGTAAAGTTCCCGATGAGTTTGTTCTGCAGTACCCTTCCAATGGAAACCCTCCGACCTTATTTCTTGCGCTACGGGGTAGGACATTGTTTCCTCCCTTGCTCTTCATTTTTACCACGTCTTGTTCTCACAAGTGTTTAGAATTGATATATCTAAATTCTTTCCTAGATTTGCTGTTTTAATTTTGCAATTTGCATCTATTACATATTTGCATGCTTTAAAATGACAAATCTTGAAATATAATCTGGCTACACACAAAATTTCCCCATCTTTGCCCCTCATCTCTTTTTATTATGAAAATGGGGAAGGAGCTTTTTAGGATTTATTAAAGAATGAGATAGCCAGATTTGCGCCGTCCTCCTAGGACTTGAACCTGGGTAGGTTCGGTGGTTAGACAACTTTCCTACCATCAGAGTACACTGGCCTGTTCCCCTATCCCTCGTACTTCAGATATCCATGGCATAGAAAATAACACTTATATATGCAAGAGAACACAAGGCTTAGAAGTTTTACAGATTTTGTGTAGGGATGCAAGAATGGGACCCATTTATCCCACTAGTTATCAATTTTGTGCATGTGTAGTACAAAATATTGGTGCATGTCTAGTACAAAATTTTGTACTAGACATGCACAAAATGGAGAACAAGTGGGACCCATTTTGTACTAGACATGCACAAAATGGAGAACAAGTGGGATAAATGGGTCCCATTCTTGCATCCTTTTTTGTGACATTAGGTGTTTTGGTCATGTGTACAAAATTATGTGCTGAGAGAATTTTTCGCATCCGAAAATATCAAAATTTTGTTAATTTGCTTTCAATCCTGTGAGTATTATCATGTTTTTTTAATTTCTCATCTTAGACTTGGCAACTGGCATACATGCACACCAGTTTTCGGGTGAGGAAGCTGAAAAGATATCCACTTTCCTTGAAAGGGCTTATGTACGGCTGAATTCTTGGTTTCAGTGGTTCAACAGTACACAGTCAGGTGAGTGTGCTGTTCCAGTGTTTTATATTCTATATTTGCTATTAAGATAACCATAGATGGTGCTGCAAATGGAGACAGTCTGCTTTTGTTCTGGCAAGCATGGGGACAGTGTTCGGAAAATGCATGAAGATGCTGAACCTGCAAAGGCGTTTTACGTTTAATCTATAAACATCTGACCGAAAACACACCCTAATTGTAGGAAGCAACTCGCCATAATTCCCAGAAAGTAACCGAAGCTAGGCCAGCAGTGCAAACAGTTAACCCAGCTAGGCCAGCAGTGCAATCTATAAACATCTGACCGAAAACACACCCTAATTGTAGGAAGCAACTCGCCATAATTCCCAGAAAGTAACCGAAGCTAGGCCAGCAGTGCAAACAGTTAACCCAGCTGATAAGATCGTCTCTTCTGTCATCTTTTAGATCAGAAATTAACTAACCCTGCATATATGTTTCCATTATCTGTGGATTACCCATTATGCTTCTACTTGTCATGTTCACATTGCGTACCTTAGGCTTGTTTATCATTAAAGTTTTTTTACCGGAATTTGTTTTTCTAGGGAAATATGAAGGGACTTTTTTTTGGAATGGAAGAGACAATATGGCAACAAGGGAGTTAAACCCGAAGGTTTTGGAACAGTTTTTAGTTGCTTGCTCCCACTATATAGTTAATTGATTTGAATGACAAATATGAAAGTTTTAGTTGTTGAGAATAGAGTGTCTTCCCTTCCCTTCTCTACATTATTGAAGCAGCATGATCACGCCTAATGTTGCTGACTTCTGTACAGACTTTGACATCTGGGCTGGATGACTACCCTCGTGCATCTCACCCTAATGATGAGGAACGCCATGTTGACCTTCGGTCTTGGATGCTTTTAGCTTCGAATTGTATGCGCTCAATTGCCAAGTTCCTTAAAATGGACACCTCTCTTGAGAAGGTACTGTATCATGAATAGACCATGACTTGTGGCTTTGTCTCAACCATTCTCTGGGTGCCTCTTCTTGAAAAATCTTCATTGAACTTCTACAGGATTACTACAATATGTCAATTCAACTTTCAGATTTTGGGACACTTAACAAGGTATTGCTTTTGAAATTCTGACAATTTCTTCTCATTTGTGGAATCCTTCTTTTTTTTCCAGATCAATCAGATATTTAGTACTCCTCCGTGTCCGTTCCTTATTATAGGGTGTATAGTTTTTCCAGAAAAGTCAAACTTTACTATCTTTGACCAAGATTTAAAAAAATATTATTAGCAATTACAATATCAAATCAGTACCATTAGATTCATCATGAAATATATTTTCATATTTTATTTTCTTATTATTTTAAATATTGATATTTTTTTCTAAAATCCTGGTCAAAGTTAGTCAAGTTTGACTTATCAGGAAAAACTATACACCTTATAACAAGTAATGGAGGGAGTATTGAAATAAAACAATTGTGCAATACATTTTGGATATGAATAAATGCACTCGATGCAATGCTAATAATTATGAATATAATACAAAATTCGTATACAACCATTTTAACTAGAAAAAAACTGTGCAACTTGTGGTGGTTAATGCATCAAAAACTTGAGTATTTTTTGTTTACTTCCCGCCTGAATCTGAGGGGTCTCATAAGCAGATTTCCTGGGAGTTGTAAGTTGTTTTCGAGAAGAACATGCTGATCTTTCTGTTTGCATAGTATTGCAATATTATGGTTTCCATATGCCAGTAAGAGACCAAAAATATTGCACGAAAGATTCGAATTCATGATTTATTATGTACTTTTTTTTAATTCAGAAGAAGCTAAATACTACATGAATTATCAACTGCTATTGAGTTTATGTATGGCACAAACGTGTTCAAGCGATTACTAGAGTTCCATTTGCATTTCATAATTCCTTTGTTACATTCACTTTTGTAAGTGTTCTCATCTGTACAGATGCACTTGGATAACAAAAGTGGTGCCTATTTTGATTATGGTAACCATACAGAGAAGGTCGGTGTTGCACTTCCTCGAAAGTCTAAACTTTGTCATTTTGCTTACCAGACATGTTTATTGATTTTGATTGTAAGATCATTGTTGAAGGTTCGGTTGAGATGGTATGAATTGAAAGACAAGGACGGCATGAGACGGGAACTTCTGAGAGAGACATTACAACCCCCTCAGTTGCAATTAGTACCCCATGTTGGTTATGTCAGCCTTTTCCCATTCATGATGGGGACCATTCCAGCTGTGAGCTAGTAACTTCCATCTGCTTGTTTCTCACTTTTAGTATTTTTCATCCCAGCTTAGTGGTACTGATGCTCATCTAAACTACTAAAGCGATGAGCACCATTTAACTCTGTCCAGGAATCATGGGTTCTTGAGAAGCAGCTGGACCTTATATCTGATAGGTCTATCTTATGGACGGATTATGGCCTCCGGTCACTTTCTAGAACAAGGTATATCTGAAGTTCACTAGTTATTTCACTTTGCAAGGAATAACAACTCAGATGTTGATCTATGGAATTTGACTTAATTATCACGCTGGAACTTATGGAGCATCCATGTGAAAAAGTGTAACTGGCCAGTCATATTATACCTATTATTGGGTAAATCATTTTCTGGATTCTGAATAATATGTTGCGGATCCATGGTCCAGTTCAATGTACATGAAGCGTAACACGGAGCATGACGCTCCGTATTGGAGAGGTGCCATCTGGATAAACATGAACTACATGATTCTTTCAGCGCTCCATCACTACTCACACGGTACACTCTTCAGCTCAATGTTGTGAAATGAGCAATGCTCTCCCTTCCGCAGATTTCAGCATATGCACAGTGATCTAATAACATCGTGCTGTACTACAGAGGACGGCCCGTACATGAGCAGGGCAGGGGAGTTGTACGATGAGCTGAGATCAAACCTGATCCGGTACACCCATCTTCCTCTCATGCTGACTGGAATTAGCTGAAGTGCACCCTTAATAACAGATCTCTGCTGGCGCTGCTTGCCTGCTCGCGTTTTTTTGCAGGAACATCATGCGGAACTACCATGAAACAGGCTTCTTCTGGGAGAACTATGACCAGAAGAACAAAGGGAAGGGAAAGGGTGCAAGGTCGTTTACCGGATGGACCTCGCTCGTTGTCCTGATCATGGCCGAGTCCTACCCAACACTGCATAGGTAGACAGACATGAGGTTATATCCAAGCAGGCCGCACGGAAGGTGACAGTCCCAGTCGGGGTGGAATTTCCCGGCCATTGCTCCGCTGGATGTCGACCAAAATGTTGGGAAGGGCTTGGCTTACTCATGGGATTTTGGGATGTAACTACTTGTCACAAGATTCAGAACATATACATCTGTCTACATAGGTAGTCACTGCCAACATTTTATCTCCGCAGTTTCTTGAGTCGGTACATTTTTCTGGGCTTCGAATGCCGATGAGAAGTATACACATCAATGGATATATACTGTTTATACCTTGATCTATCAGCCTATCAGGGAGAAATGAGAAACACAATATCTGCTCTGCCCTCCTCTGGGTAGGCTTCGCTGCTGCTGAAAAGCATCACCCGCCCTTGCCCCGTATGCAAGAAATGCCATATGCTACAGTAGGCTACCGCTAAAGTGACACCGGATTTATGCTAACCTCGCCAAAAGCGCTCCATACTAACCTCGCCAAAAGCGCTGCCATGCCCATCCGATGCGAGGGACTTGACTTGGACGAGATCTTGCAGCCCCTGAACATCCTAGTGTCTGACTTTCCATGCAAGTATTTAGGCATGACTTTATCACTGTTCCAACTCAGGAAAGGGACTATCAGGCGTTGCTGGACAGATTGATGGCCTCTTGGAAAGGTGCTCTGATCTCCAGAGGGCAGGCTGGTGCTACTAAAGAGTGTTCTATCCTCGATTGTAATTTACATGATGACTTCTCATAGGATCCCAATTTCGGTTCTCAAACTCATCGAAAAACGCTGCCGTGCTTCTCCTGTAATGGTGGACACTGCCGGGTAAAGTGGACGATCATCTGTAGGCCTAAAGAGCTTGACGGGCTTGGAGTACATGACCTAACTAAATTCGGAAGAGCACTGAGATTGCGCTGGCTTTGGGCTGCTTGGAAATCGCCGACAAGACCTTGGGTGGGCTCTCCTCTTCCCTGTGACAAAACTAACCGGGCAAGTCGAAGACACCGATCACCTCCTCGTCGGCTGCCCACGCGCAACAGAAGTTTGGAGCTTCTTCTTCCCTCCACAAGCGCACCCTGCTGTCAACACTGTCCAAGAACTCTGGACTGCTCGAAGCCGCAACCTCGTCGAGTCCACTATCTGCACGGCCATCTCATGGAGCATATGGAAACGACGCAACGCCTTGTCTTTCAATGGAATCGATGAACCACTGTCTGTTGTCATCCGAATATGCTCAGAAGACGTTCGGCTATGGGCATATCGATGCAAAACTGCGCGTGCTGCTAGTCTTCTCAATACTTGGTGTTGAGATTATTTATGTTGTAACGGTCTTTTTATTTGCTAGTTCCCTCCTCTCTCCACCTTGTAATGCTTCTCTGTAACAGTTTGTTGTGATTATTTATAAAAGTTAAGGCTGGCTCTAAGAGCCCGCCGAAGTTATGGTCAAAAAAAAAAAAAACTGACAGGGCCTTCTTTGCTGCTGCCACAGAGATCACGATCGGCAATGGCGCAATTGCCAATTTTTGGCATGACCGATGGTTGCAGGGTGTTGCCCCCTGTGTTCTGGCACCCTCCTTATATGCCATCGCATCCACAAGGGCCTAACTGCCGACATGCTGACTGAACTGCAAACGCTTGCCCGCCTTCTTGATGAGGTGCAGCTTAATGATGAGATCGCTGACTCCATTCGTTGGCGCCTAGAGGCGTCAGATCAATATTCAGCACGCTCGGCATAACTTGCCCAATTCACCGGCGCTACCACCTCGGACTTCACCTCCACCATATGGAATTGTTGGTCGCCGGAAAAGTGCAAAATTTTCATGTGGACCGCAGCCCTGGATCGTATTCTTACGGCGGATGCACTGCAGCGCCGCGGATGGGAGAACAATTACTTCTGCGCGCAACCGGCGTGTTTTTCGGAGTGAAGAGCTATATGTTGATCTTCTAGGTTGATCTTCTAGTTAGGAGAATACGTGATGAAGCCATTCTTTGGACTGGTCGCCACAGATATTGATGACCTTGCGACAACACCTCCATCTCGGTTGGAGACCTCCTCGCCGCAGATATTGATGACGTTGCTGACGATGATGATGCTGTTGACGCTGGTAGTACTGCTCTGCTCGGCTCATCAGGCACCACGATACGTAGTGTCGTGGATCTGTTCAGCCTGCCAACTGTGCCGTTGCTGCCCTCGCCTCTTCCGCCAATGCCATGTGCTCCAGTGGCTCTGCCCACCCTCGACCGTCACAGCAGCAGCAGGCTCGCGGAGAAGCCACAACTCCCAGCGGCCGACAAAGCGTTGCATGTTTTCCTCAAGAAAATGGGGCTCAACGTTTGAGAGATGCTCCTGGTGAAGGCTAGGAAAGAATTCGCGAGGGGTCTAGGAGTAGTATTACTTACCAACCCCATTTATTCTGCTTTTTCGCTGGGATTAGTTCTTGTTTGTATATCCTTATTCTATTTTTTTATTAAATTCCTACTTTGTAGCTGTGGCACAACTTCTTATTTATGTGGGAGCCATAAATGTCTTGATCATATTCGCAGTAATGTTCATAAATGGCTCAGAATGGTCTAAAGATAAGAATTCTTGGACTATTGGAGATGGGTTCACTTCACTCGTTTGTATAACTATTGTTTTTTCACTAATGACTACTATCCCAGATACATCATGGTATGGAATTCTTTGGACTACAAGATCAAACCAAATAGTAGAACAGGGTCTCATAAATAATGTTCAACAAATTGGGATTCATTTAGCAACCGATTTTTATCTTCCGTTTGAACTCATTTCCATAATTCTTCTAGTTTCACCTGCAAGTCTTCGCTCTCTGATTCGGCAATCGATGGGTTAAACACCCTCTTTAGGCTATAGTGTCCGTCCATGACGGCAGCGGATGAAGCTTTGATGGGCCTTGCTGGCGCAGGGGGAAGCGATTTCCCGCCACCGACGACGCTGGACGTCTCCGCCTGATCCGCTTCATGGTCCCAGATGGCGCCGCATAGTCGCACTTTGAAGGAATGACGATTTATCTTTCTAAGAGACTGGACGGAGTAGGATGATCTAGATCCTCGCGGGGATACTTTTCTCTCGTTGAGTAGGCCCTGACCTGTATGGCTTTTTATTTTGGTTTCGGCCGTATCATGTTTGCTTCTACTACATCAATATAAAAGACAAAGCTTTTGCCTCGTTTCAAACAAAAAAAAATCTTTGGAACATGGCTGGGGCTGTTATCCCCTTCCACCCGGGCTGATTTCCCGAGGTTTCCTTTTTCTTACCGGGTGACATGGTTCTTTCCATGCTTTTTCACCTGCGGTTTGTAATTTTCAAAAATTCTCCTTCTAATCAATGAATTTAGCAGATCTCCTGCTAACATTCAAAAGTGACACCGGTTTTTGTTTCTATTTTACTTTTTTGTTTCCTATGACTTGGAAACACTGGAATCAAATCAAACAATACAGCATGATGGGCTACATGTATACGCAACGGCCTACTGTACAGCTGTATATACGAACTGGAGTACAGGTCCGACACGAGAGAAAGAAAATCTTGCAAATTGAGAAAGTACTACTGGGTCACATGTCATTTTTCAGTTTTCTATTCATAAAGTCGTAGAATCATTGCCATGATGAACGTATGGGTGTCGAAACCTGTTGACCCAGCCTGGCGCTGCAGCAAAAACACAATACTAGTACTCCCTCCGATCCATATTAGTGGGCATAGCTTTGTCTAAATTCATATGTATCTAGTTAAGTATTTAGACTAGATACATGTGTATCTAGACAAAGTTGTGCCCACTAATATGGATCGGAGGGAGTAGTAGATTATTAGCAAGAATAATACAGTACACTGTAATTTTACGGAGGAGACGACAAAAAACTACAGGGAGGAGTCTGGCATGTTGCGGAGGTGCGCTGGTACAGATCGTGCGAAGTTACGCTCTAGATCGTGTCCGGTAAGAGGAATGTGCGTTGCGCTAGGATTTCCACGACATGGACATCTGCGGTGGTGGTTGCTAGTGAGACGTCGAACGTGGACATTAGCCAAATGAAATACAGAGTAGCCTGCATATGTTATAATCTAACAAAAAGTACTTACATCTTTTAGAAAAATATCAGTGATTTGTGTAAAAATTGTGAAAGTCCATTTTGCAATCGATTTTTGGCACTAAAAAATAAAAATAATTTTTTTTTGGCACTCAAGGGAGGAAGAAATGTATGAGATCAAGACATCTAAAGCAAGGTGCATGTTGCATGAACAAAATAAAGAGGAGCATACTTTGCACTAAACTCCCACTAACTCTCATATGGCCTATAGAAAACACAAAGGGGCTCATCTAGACAGCTCTAGACCATGCATGAGCCAAACAGAATTGAAGAATCTAAACACTAACCGTCATAAGCCTTTACCACAGTTTGGATAAATATAATGGTGAGTGGGTTCTTTTCACCGATGTGAAGAATCTAGCATCAAACAAAATTAATCTCCCTGTTCTTTCATTTGAGATAATAGGGGGAATTGAGAAATATAACGAACCTATAATACGCTCATTAACCATTAAGTGATTCGATTAGGAACGCACAAGTTATCTGTAAACCCTTAACGTTGCGAGCTTAGAAAGAATGCAATAAACATATTCACAATCCAATAAAGATGGTTACCGGCTTACTGCGCTCAAAAGACACTCTTGAGTTCAACGGTGCTACCTAGTTCAGATCTCAAGCCACCATCTTGGTTTCCCATTGAAAGACAAACATGAACAAAAACAAGGAAATTAGAAGCACCTCGATACACTTTGATCATGGTCATCTCATTTTTTTCTAGAAAAAAATATAACAACCTGCAGCAACATAAACAGACGGTTGAGAAACTCTGGCAAAATTTACAGCATTAGATATTAAATGTACAACATAAACTGATTGCCATATAGCTAAGAAGAAGTGATGTTTAACTTCCACACTACGCTAATTCTTTTAAGAGTTGAAATCTTGTATAGGTTCAGAGCACATGATAACAGAAAAATAATGTACTTGATACACCAACGAGAACACATGGTTGATAAATGTTGCATCCAAAATAAACAGGAAAGGTAACGAAGAACAAAACATGTTGCTTGAAGGTAATTTCATTGAAAGACTTGCTTTTTTTAGGGAATTGAAAAAGTAGCTGGCAAATTCCTATACAATGATGAAAATTTACAAAGCACCCATGCGATGACACGAATACAGAGACATGGAACGGGGTCTCAAGGTACCTCTTTAGATGGCAACCGTGTAGTCCCAGTGTTCACGAAGGTCCATGTCGAACAAAAAAAGTGTCCACGAAGTTCCACGTCGTAGGCATACATTTTTTCGCTCTGATTTTCTTATAATTTTATAAACTTGAGAATTGCGATTATCAGCTTAGAAAAATGTTCTCCCCAATCATCACACTCGGCAAGTTCAATTCGGTCTAAAGAAACGAAAACGGTTGGAGATCCCCACTTCTGACCCACTACTCCACTAGGCAGCAGAAACCACCGTGCCCATTACAACAGCCCGACCGACTGGGGGAGGGGCCCCAAATCGGCTCCGGATTAGCTGACGTTGAGAAGGCAAGTCAGCGACGCTACAGTACGACGCCGGCCAGGCAGGCCGCCATGGCCATGGCCGCGCCGAGCGCCCGCACGGTGGCCTCCGTCTTCGGCCTCCTGCTCCTCGTCTTCGCGCTCTTCTCCACTGTCATCTACCTCGCCTCCTCCTACGCGCCCGCCGCCCCCAGCAGCATCCTCCTCGGCCTCCGCCTCTTCGCCGCCAGGTGCCCGCCCGCCCCGCCGCTCCGCGTCTTCATGTACGACCTCCCCGCGCGCTTCCACGTTGCCATGATGCCGGTGCCCGCGAACGGCTCGTCGTCGTCGTTCCCCGATTGGCCGCCGTCCGCGGGCGGGGTCAGGCGCCAGCACAGCGTCGAGTACTGGATGATGGCGTCCCTCCAGCAGAAGCAGGGCGGCGGTGGCGCGAGGGAGGCCGTCAGGGTGCGGGATCCGAACGCCGCCGAGGCCTTCTTCGTGCCCTTCTTCTCCTTCACGTCCACGGCCGCAACATGACCGATCCGGACACCGAGGCCGACCGCCTCCTCCAGGTGCCGCTCCCTCGACACGCTTCATTATCTTCTTGTTGCTTCCGCTGATAACTCGGTCCTGTGGCCGGTCCGGAAATTCCACGACTATGTTGGGCCCGCCGGCCTATCTACGTCGTTCAGTTCTCGTTGGAGATTCGTGCTAACAGAGCGGTCAAAGCTAGGTAACATTTCTATTTAGGCCCTCGAGAAAGATTGATTTAACCCGCAGTCCACAGAAACGGGGTAGCAACCGGGTGACGCCTCCCCGGCCACATCCCCTCCGCGCCGTGTCAGCCGCCGCCAAGAACCGCGACGACGCGCGGATGCAAAGAAAGTGCTGGCGCCGCCAGAAACCTCGCCGACGCGCGGATGCAGCGGAAGCGCGGGCGCCGCCGGCTCTGCATTCGTCGGCCACATGTAGCTGGCTAGGCGCGCGGTTGAGGGGATTCTGCGACGAGCGCGCCCGCGCCTCGCCTTGCTCTTCACCGGCGTAGCACCCCGGCCGCTGACGCGTGTTGTTGCTGGCCGTCAGGGGCGTTCAGGAGGCTCGAGCACGCGGCCGTCCCCGGCGTCCAGGAGGCAGCGTCGGGGTGGAAGGAGAAGCCGGGATTTTTTTTCGATCTGGATTTGCTTCGCCTCCTTTTTTTTCCCATCTGGCATATCCAGAAAGAAAACAGACGGCCTCCGAGAAGAACACCTTGCCACTACTGAAGGATGGAAACAGACGAGTGATGGTAAGTTGAATTAGGAGTGCACAACGCCAGATTTGCTTATTTGACAACCGCATGTTACTCATTCTTCTGTTTGTATGTCCTACAATGATGCAGATAACTGGAAGATGCCTTGATGGAAAGGGACGAGATAAACCGACTTGTGGCGAGAAGCAGGTGAGCGTTTTCCCTGTCCAAATCAATTAGTTGAAGTACAATTTAGAAACACGCATACTGAATTGCTGATCTGTTCATATTGCATATTCAGAAGAAACAAAATACTCAAGCTGCCACGTGTCAGCCTGGTGAATCTAAAACAGGTTTGAATAGCATCCGCTGCAACAATGTGAGGCATGTGCTGACGACGAAAGGCAAAACAGTAGAGAAATCACAGAGAGTTGCGAGGACAGCACCATCAACAAGAACAACGAAGATAACAAGGTGTGCAAAACAAAATTAGTTCAGTCAATCAGCAAGTCATTGATTTCTGAATTTAACATCATGTAAATATTTTCCTTTCCCTGTGTTTAGTGGTTTCACAGCAGCCTCTCAAGTTGGGAAAGAAGGGAAGACCTCGGTGAAAACATCCAGGCTCCAGGCGGCAGCGGCTTGACTAGAACACGCGGCAAAAGGGAGGAAAAGACAACGATTATATTGTGTCTGCTCCATCAAGATGAAATGTGTATGTACGGCGTCATATTGGTTCCTGAGTTTGGTTAACTAGAAGTGTACACTGAGGAGGAGGTGGCCAAGAACTCACACCAACAAGGTTCTACCTAGTTTCCTTGTTTCTGTCCATGAAACTTGTGTGGAATTATTTTGATCTGTACGATCTTTACTAGACATTCTTTTGTAACTGAAAGCCCATAAGAAATTTAATTAAGTAGTGGAGAAATGTGTATCTATGGCGTGAGTTTTATAACTGGAAGTGCACACTAGGCAGGGGTGGCTAAGGACTCACACAAAACAGGGTTCCATCAAGTTTCCTTGTCTCTGTCCATGGAATTTGTGTGATGGGTAAAACTATTTCGTTCTGTACCATACTTACATTTTTTGTAACTGAAAGCCGGAAGATGTTTTTCTTGAAACTCGGAAGCTTCCTTTGTTGCCGATGAACATTTCCTGAGATTTGTAGTTTGAGATGCGAACCTATTGTGGACCTGTTGAAATCTTGAATGGAATATACTTGCATCAAATTGTTCATTGCTAGCTGCTAGTTGCTGCCACAGGCCATCCGATACTGTAGCCGCTACTTGAAGATTTAAACCAAATAAATTCAGGCATACAAATCTAGATTGGTGGTACTTGGTAGTACGATGGGTGCAATGCCTTTACAATTGTTGTTATAGGAAATCAGTTATTTAGGCATACTTGCGGTATGTCAACTCTAAACATAAATCTGTGAATCGCTGCCATGTACTTTCAGGCAAAGATGAGCCTTCACAGGCTTGTGATCTGAGCTCCGAACACAATCAAGTGCTTCATATGAACTTAAGACCGCATCCAAGCCAGAAGTATGGTCAACCTTGAACAATATCCTATCTGTCCAAGATGGCACTCTGATCTGAGGAAGTAAATATCATGTTAAGCTTCCAAAATGTATACAAGTTTTTTTTCAGATAAATATAGACAAATTGACATCTTAATATGATACTAATTCAAGGTACCTTGTAACTTGTATCGTAGTTGCTACTACCAACATTATATTTGTATGTTGGCTTGAAAAACAAGGTCCCTTCACAGTACCCATTGAACACTTGACCCTTCTCAGCTTCTTGCAGAAGCTGGTCTTTGTTTCTCAGCTTCTGAAACAATGCATGCATGTGAGGCGTTTATGTTATGTAAATTATGAGTAATTATAGTACAGACTTACACTTTGACGATTCTCCTCAATCATCTGCCTTGCGGGCATCGATGTTATTCCTTCTAATCTGTAGTTCAAGTCACCGAGCCACACTGTTATGTCGGCAGATTTGGCATAATGGATGTCATTCTTGGAGAACAGCGAGTGTGAAATATGCTGGCAACTAATTAATCTTCTACAAAATCTTCATTGATTTAATCTCGTACGAAAATATTCCAAAATCATTTCATAAAGTAATCTCCAACTAGTCTTCAGATGAAAAAACCATATGAAAAAAATCATAAATTTTGAATCTGGGATCGAACATGAACGAAATATGTGTAAATACCATACTTCTGAAACTTGTATGAATATTTTGTGAAATGGAATCTTGAAAAAAGATCTATATGAAAAAATCTGCGAAAAAATGTTGATTTTTTCTTGAAAATAAATTATATAACATTGTTTCAGAAAACAAATTGTTGAATATTCTCGTTGTTATACATTTATATATTCATATATTCATTCATGATTCTTATAAGATTTACATACGGTTCATTGTTGAGTTGTGATGACAATCCATCTAATACTATTTTATCTAATATAATTAAGGACAAGTCGAGAATAGAAGAGAAGTATGTGGTACGAGCTTGACGACAAATTGTTTGCGCCAACGAGAATAATAATTTTTCCCACGAGGTTAGCAACAATAAATCAGTTTTAACCCCTATAACCAGTTTGAACTCTAGTGAACCATGAACATGTGTAACTTCTCGACAACACCCAACACAAACATTTGGGATGGCAACATGAATAATTAGAAAATCAATGACACAATTATTACTTCCTTGAAACCTTAGTGGAACTCTTGGGAAAATGAAACCCATGTGAAACCTTGATTAAACATATTGGTAACTTCAGTGAAACACATACGAAACATTTAAATAATTGATCAAACAAAAACGATCCGACTTTTCAAAAATTAATAACACATATTGGGATTCCAGAGATTTTTTGTCATGTGACATTATCAAGTTTTATTGACATGGTAGTACTGATCAACAACTTAGTCTAGTCATCTTGCTCATACCGAGCGGCGTGTCTCAACCATGAAAAATAAATAAGAAACTTGAGTGAAACTTTTGTATATCCAATATAATTTCGTTGAAATCTCAATGAAACTCTAGTGAAACAATAAACCCCTAACTTATCATACGTGAAGTTAAAGAAAAAGAAATGGAACCCATATTAACATTCTTAAAATTTGATTCACACGAAAAGATAATTTGATTCACATAGGGAAACGAAAAGATAACTTGACCGAGACAATAGTGAAACACATATTACTAATTTGATTCAAATCCATGATGGAACCAACAATTTCTCACTCTTTTTTATATGATAATATTAAGATCATCATAGAAGAGTTTTAGAAAGTACAGTACTAAGTATTTTAGATCATCACAGTGTGTATACATTATTCGTCATAGTTTTTAATAGGTCTTTCATCAAAAAATTACTGATTTTTTCGTGAGTCGTCTATAAAATCTAACCATAACTAAACATTTTTCTAGTCAAGTGTTCTCGGATAGTGACTCGTGTGATTTGATTTTCGAAATCTACTTTGTTTCGTAAGAAAATCATCAAGAATTTAAAAAATCTACTAGGAACCATTAGACTGAAATCATCGACGAAGTGTATTCGAAAGAAAGTATTCAACATTGGTTGGTCCGCAATACAAAGTGAAGTAGCAAGAAAACACCAGGATGCTCAACCAAATGGTTGTCTGTGGTTTATGTTTAGGCTAAAAAAGTGGCAAGGGCTTTATATGTTCTTGCTGTTGCTCGTACCAAGTCGTCGTACTTAGAAAGAGACTTATATTGTAGTGTGAGGTACCATTATAACTTTGAGAAACAATTGTGAAACTTATACGAAAATTAAGTGAAACCAGCGTCAAACCATTATAGCTTCGTTAAAACCCTGGTTAAACAGCAAAACATGAAACCCTTTGAAACCTTGACGAATCATGATAGAAACTAGAGTGAAACATTTGCACAATCAATGTGAAAATTCTTAAGTTTTGATAAAAAAGTAAGCGTCTTTCTCCAAGGAAATTTATAGGTGTCCACCATCGAAATATACTTTCATCAACTGAATTAAATCACAGATTCATGAAAAATCATCAAGAATTGAAAAAAAAACTACTAGGAGCTATTAGGTTGGAATTATAAACTAAGTGTATGTGAAATGACGTATACAAGAGTGGTTGGTCCGCACTACAAAGTGAAGTAACACAAAATTACCAGTATGCACAACCAATGGTTGTCCGTGGTTTATCTTGGGCTAAAAAAGTGGCCAGGGCTTTTATATGTTATTTTTCGAGTTCTTCAAGTTTGATGGAAATGAATAAGCGTCCATCAACAATGAAAACTATTGATTTCCATGAGAGAAAATATTATTAATTTAAAACCTTAATTAAACTATAGGAACCATCAAGTCCTTGTGAATATTCGATGGAACATATTAGTAAAATCCATACGGAATTTTGGTAAAAAAATATCATGACCATCACCAACAAAAATGCGGTCAGAATTCTTTTGTCGTCCTATATTGACAAAATAGTTCGTACGGAACTACTAAGCTATGTCTGCACGTGTCGTCTAATTTTACAAGTGAATAATCTAAAAAAAACGTCGCTAGAACTAAACGATTTTGTAGCCAATCATCTAATAAAATTGAAAAGTCACCGGAGAATCAAAGAAACCTTACTAGAACTTGATGATTTTCCAGTGAATCATCTAAGGAAAGCAAACATTTTCGTGGACCCTCAAAGAACCACAACCCACATCCCATAAACTTTCGAATTTTGATGTTAATAAAGAAGCGTTTATCGACAATGGAAAAAATAATACCTATTCTCGTGCTTTTCTTGCTCTTCTCGTACCGAGCAGTCAATATATATGTTGAATTGTTTTTGTGAAACTAAAAAGAATTATGAGTGAAACCACTGTCAAATAATTTAAATAATTGATCAAACAAAAACGACACAAATTTTCCAAAAATTAATAACACATATTGGGATTCTAGAGGTTTTCCGTCATGTTACACTATCAATTTTTGTTGGCAATGGTAGTACTGAGCAACAACTTAGTCTAGTCATCTTGCTCGTATCGAGCGGCCTGTCTCAACAATAGAAAACAAATAAGAAGCTTGAGTGAAACCTTTGTATATTCAATATAACTTCGTTGAAACCTCAATGAAACTCTAGTGAAACAATAACCCCCTAACTTATCATACATGAAGTTCAAAAAAATGGAACCCATATTAAGATTCCTAAAATTTGTACAAAAATAACCATCTATCACCAGTAAACAAACCCGGTTGCCACCAACGAAAACTATGTAGGCCAAAACACAAAAGTCGTGACAACTTCATTCTATCGAAAAACACAAAATTTGTGAAGATAACAAAATTATAATACATTTCCTCGTGCTTTTCTTGCTCTTGCTCGTATCGAGCGGTTCATATATTTGTAAAACAATTTTGAGACTAAAAAGAAACTTGAGTGAAACCACCGTCATAATTATAACTTCACTAAATTCCTAGTTAAACTCCGGTGATTACGTAGATGAGACTGGGAAGGTGAACCATCTTCGTGGGGGAACCGCCGGTGATTACGGGAGGTTTTTTTTTGCTACGCGATTGGGTGTGACGAAGAGGTGGGCAGAATGTGGAACGAATGGTTTCTTTTAGATAGGAGAGATATAATTTGGATTATATTATTCTTCGATAAGAAAATTGTTTTTTCTTAAGCTCATTTTTTAGATGTTGCATGGATAATTCAGGTGTCAAATTTGAGCAGCAGATGCAAGCTGGATCTAGATTCATTTGCGTCTCATGAAACATAGAGCATAATCAAAACAACCTAGGTGAGAAAACATAGAGCATATGTGGATTAAGTGAATCAGTTAATATTTATATGTGAGTATGCGATGATTTACTTCTGGAATTTTTTTCACGATCCATTCATGATTCTTATTAGATTTACATTTGGTTCAACATTGGATATTTGCCGTAGTGAATGATTCGTTGTTGTAACTGTGTCCTACTACTAGCCTCATATCTATTTCATCTTTCAGATTTCTGTCTTTTGCTACTTGCTCACATGTGGAATTCAAATACATGATTTGGTCTGATCGCCGTCTCACCCGAGCCAATTTCGCCCTTCCAATATTTTTGTAGCCAAGTCACATGTCCAGTAATTTCTCTACCAGACATGTGACACGGCTACAGGTACCACACCTCAAAATTGTGTCTACCTCATATTCAACTCTCAAAGGGATTAAGGGATGGTTTATCAAGGGGAAGAAGGATTACGCTAGAAAGTTCTCTCCAGTGGAGTATACTACATATGTCGTAACCATGCTCTCCTACTCCCAATGATTTTTGTTCGTGAATTTATTCCAGACTGTGGTCGATTTACCCAAGGAAAGTAGATGTGCATCTATTATATGAACTGAAAATCATGCCACATACATGTATAAAATCATGCCACATTGTCGAATTGAGTTGGAATGGAAGTACCGAGGTACGACTTAGACTACTCATATCCTCGTGCTTTTCTTTCTTGGTTGCTCATACCGAGCAGTGCATATACTTTGTAAAACAATTAGGTAACCAATAATAAACTTGAGTGAAACCACCATTAAGTCGGTATAATTTCGCTTGGTTGTCCGATGGTTGTGTTTGGTCTACGAAAAGCAAGGGCTTTTGTATGTTCTCTTCCAAGTTCTTCGATTTTGATGGAAAATAAATAAACTTCGATCAACAACAATAATTACAAGTTTACATATTTCTCTATAAATTTAACTAAGGCTTCAACATAGTTATATTGGCTTCGCTCAAGTTAGTTCTCCGTATATTGTGTCCCTCTGGCTCCACATAAGAGCTGCACCTATTCATACGAGAATATAGCACATGAATAGGTCGCGGGACTAATTCCTATCCAGACCAACTCATTTCGACATTTTTAATGTCCAAAAAACTAGAATAAATCGTTTGGTTTCTGGAAACGTAAAACCACTTGGCATAATAGCAACCAAAAGAAACTACTACTTAACTCGTAAGTGCAGAACAACTACTATTGAATCCTTTCTCTTGTGTACACAAACTTGTGTGAGGAAACCTTTTTTGTCAAATCATAGATTCAACAAAGTTTTCACCCATTACTGTACGTTCGGAGAAGATCTCCTCATCAAAATATTTACAGAGACTGAATTAAGGAAATATAAAGAATGAAAAATAATGAAGACAGAAAAAAGTCTCAAGAATGAAAATGAGAAAAAACTAATTTGTCATCATATTTCATATATAAAGCAGAAACAATTGTGTTCATGGTATATGAAGATTCCCCTAAAAATTGGTATATGAATATGACTTGATAAACTCATTTCTATCAGAAATTATTTACCAAGTGAATGATGAAAAATTGACGTGCTGCTTCGTTTGTCACTTCAAGGTAGGAAAGCCTGCCCCTTCAGAGTCATCACTTCGTCGCCCTGTAATGCTACTAGGGCAGAATAAACAAGAGCTGCTACATTTCCAAATTATTAAGTACATGTGTAGTGGCAAAGGCAGTACAATCTAAAAACCAACCGCCTAGGGGATAAAAATGACCTCTCTTCTCCTAAACCATACCTACAACTAGGAGGAAACAAAATCATAATTTCTTAGATTGCCAACTTGCATGTGCAAGTGAGGTGATTACACGCCATGAAAAAAAAAGGAAAAGACATCAGCATAAACAAACAGAGCTCGCTGATTACTTACAAATTGAACCTAAGACATGCACAAGAAGTAGAGCGTCTAGGTTAGCCAAGAAAATGGACAGTGCCATGCTGTTAAGCAACGCAGGTATATTCATATGTGAGATAAGTGATAATGCATATTCACCTTGGAAGAGTTCTATCTGACAACAAAGATCAAACCGAGAAGCACAGAAATGGGGCTTAAACAAGTTCATACTCGCTAAACATGTACAATACAACTCCATTACACTGTGTTCCTCCTACCCAAACAAACCAAAACAAGCATAGATAAATCTAGAAAACATGAAAGTGATCTGATTGGGAGTGACTTATTTCTCTTCAGCCGAGGCTTTGCATGAAGTATATAGCAAACATAGAATGAATAAAAAAAGATGAGGTGAGGCACTTGTTGCTCTGGAAGCTGCAGTTCAGAAAACAAACAGAAAGTTAATTCATACCTAAACCACATCACTAATTAGAAATTTAGGATAATGTACGCCATCATTCTTCAGTCTGCGTAATCTGCAACCTTAAAAATGGTGGTTTATTTTGCCCGGATAGCTTCGGAAACGGGACTAAAACATGCAATAATGAAGATTCAACAGAAGAATGCAGATGGCAAAATATTTCACGAATCAGTTTCACCAATACAGAACCTAAACATAGCATGAGCAAGATTTAATATATGTCATTTAATTGTAGGTTACTTCAGAATTAGTTAATAGATGCCAATGAGAATTGTTTTGCATAGAAAATGAACAAAATGTCGCAGATTAAGTTTATTAAATGTTCAAATCACACTCAGTCACACAAATTAAGATCTAAACAAAAAACATGTAATATTCTTCCTGATCTTCGGGAAAAATATCAAGTTAACATGGAAAATGGAAGCACACACCCAGTTTCATACATGGATCATCAACAAAATAGCACTGTTTCGTAACTATATCATCACAAATTCAAACACAAGGTGACTAGTCTGCTCGCTATTCCCAAATGAATCTGAGCTGAGCCAAGGTTGTATCAGTTTCACAACAAATTCCGAGGTAGCAAATGAATAAGATTCGGAAAAAGTAAAAATAAAAATAACACCAAACTGCAATAAAACTGGGGCATGGGTAGCTTTCGCTGTGTCGATCTTGAGCAGGGGGCCGTGCTGTCCTCAACTCCATTAATTCGGCTTACTACTAGTGTCTTATTTATGCTTAGCATTCTTGTTCTTACGTCATGTGGATTTACATAATTAATGTTGCAGGTAATAGCACAAATGTTGATGAAAGTGAAATCGGTGGAAATAAAACCTAGTGAGAGGGCAACGCGAAGCATTATACGGACAATTATTCTCATGACAGGGACATCGTACACTAGCATGGGGTTGTTCAAGGTATTTTTCATACTCTCATGCAATCAAGTATAACAATTAAATAGTTTTGAAGACAATACATGAATTCCTTGCCCTCTAAATACTGCAAATATTTTTAATGCCCATCGTATAAGCTGTCTTCTATCAATATGTCAACTATGATCAAAACTACCAGGGCTATTTAGTATTGACGCCAAACATGCGAATAGCACGAAGTCCACATGCATTTTTCATTGCTAATGAAAAATAAATGCTTTGGGGAAAGCCGGTGCTCGTGCTTGTATGTCTAGCAAAACAAATGGTTTGGGGAACAAATACGTACAGAAAACTGAGAAAGCAGAAGACAAACAGGAAGGATTTTTGAGACCTCCATTGATGAGAAATCTAAACCAAGCATCATATCAAACCAAAATCCAGATGCGAGAGGAATAACCAGCAAACAGGAGCCTGTGCACATCACACTACAGGTGGCGTGCCTATCGGGCTGATGTGGAGCAGGGGATGGAGGTTGAGGAGGGTTCACTGGCGCCGATCTGAAGTACGGGCGCGCTAGAGGCATGGGAGAGGTGGGCGGCGCCACCAGATGGGCACAACCATCCTCCTTTACGCGCGTGGCCGGGGAGAGGTGAGCGACACCGTAATCCCTCCCTCCTCCTCCATGGTTCGCGAATCCATGGCGGGAGACGCGGGTTGGAGGCGACGGTGCTGCTCCCTCGGTGGGTAGTGGCCACGGGGGAGGGGCGAGCTTTGTGAGTGGTTGACGCCGCCATCGTCGGCAAGTAGATAGGAGGTTGGCCGGAGGAGGTGGAGGCGCCCGGGCCGGCCGCCGGAGAGAGGATTGGAGCTGGATCGGTAGGGTGAGGATACGGTCAGGGTTTCTGGGGTGCTGGCGTGCTGCTGTCGGTGTGGGGGTTAGGATAGCGGGTTGATTCATGATTGTTTTGAGGGCTGAAATGCAAATGCGTGACTGCTGACTTTTGGTGCGAATCTCAGAACAACGGACGGCATGGATAGACCGGGGGGGCCAACCTACGGGCGGAGTTGCATTTCCCCTTTATAGGCCCAATGGCTCGCGGATTGTGCTCTCCAGTTGGGGGTCCCGGTCAGCGTAACAGTCCACGCACGGCACTGACCACCGACCCGGTGGCCTTTACGACACAGACGCGTGGGACCAGAGCACGTCCGGGCCCGCAGGCAGTGAGAATGTTGCATCTTGTTGGGTGTGCGTCGCGAACGAGGTGATGGGCGTTCCGGATAGGGCAAAGGCGATGGAGTAAAGAAAGGCTGCACGCGTCCTCGGCCGAGTCACGGCTGCATTTGCAGATGCGACCGGTGTTATCCGTTTCCTGACAGATCGGCCCATCCACGCGGCGGCGCCGGCGGCGGCGATGTGCGGCTGCGGACTGCTCTGGGATTTCCCGTAGGAACGAGTCCACGTCGTCGTTTTGGGTCCCGAGAAACGGAAAATGATGGGGCACGGAACGGGAAGTGTTAGGCGGCCGGTGACGTGCGTGCTGCGGCGTCGCGGGAGTGCGGAAGTTACGAGAGCTGGTTTCGCGTTATCCTTTCGAGGAACCCACAACTTTCGGCTATTTTTTTTTAATAATACATTTATTTAATTAAATTCGAAAAATATAACGGAAACCACGAAATTACAGGAATAATACGGCCTCGGCCCAGGCCTAGCCGATAAGGGCCTGTCGGCCATAACTGGGCCGAAAAGCACTCGTCGGCTCTAGCTAAGCCGATTGCTGTGCATGGTGGGCCAGGCCTGCGGCCGACAGGCCTTTCTGCGTCACGTGGCCACTAATCGGCCCTAGCCTGGCCGACCAGCCACTAATCGGCCCAAGCCTGGCCGACAGGGCGCTGCATAAGGCTCGGCCGAGTCTTCTTCTTCCTCCCGTGCTCTCTCTTTCTTTCTTCTTCCTTTCTTCTTGCAGCAGCTCCCTGCGCGCCGATCTGTCCATCCAGCCAGCAAATTTTCCTGCATGTAGTGTTAGAGAGTTAAGACAGCTTAGATATACATATGGGTTAGGTTTTGTGCAATTTCGTGTTGTTTGGTTAGACCAATGGTGTAGTTTAGGTGGAGGTTGGTGTAGGGTGGTGGTGGTGCAGCGTGGTGGTCGTGGTGCAGCGGTGGTGGTGACGGTGGTTGTCCATTGAATCGGCACGCTTTGCTCATTCGCAGATGAAGAACTGCTACCAGCCATTCAACGAGCAGTTCGACATTCTGAGCTCGGGAGCGGTAATCTGGCGACCGTACACGAGAGCAAAAAAGGAGGCTATATACCCGGGTGGTATCTCTGACCTGTGCACGAGAGATCGCGCGTACTGGATGACAAAATCAAAGATTGTCTTTGATATCTGCGTGGAGGAGATGGCCCAGCAGCGGGTTATGAGGCAATTTGGTCTACGACAACAGGCACTTCCTCTGTCGACAGAGGAACATGTCCCACCTATCATCCACGGGTGTGTTTAATTACGCATTGTTTATTTACGCATTATTCAATTACGCATCCACAGAGGAATTGTCTAACACTTACTACTACTGTAGGCTCACAAGAAAGGGAACTAATAGGACCGCACTATCGTGGATGCGGAGGGTTGGCAGCTCCGTTGCAGAGTGGGAAACTGCGACGACACGAGTCTGGCAGGAGGAGCTCGTGTTTGATCATGACCTATTCAATTCGTACCTGCAAATTTACATGACCTCAACCCGGTTACGCATTACGTATGTCGAGCATCCTGAGCTTACACCGGCTCCTACTACGTGGGATATGTATCCGAGCCAGTCTACTGCAGGCTCCAGACAGTACGCGGTAAGAGATTAGTTAATTCTTACAAACTTTGCAAAATTATGTACAACTTACTGATAACGATGCAAATTACAGGCTGAATTGACTTACCAGCTACAGACAGAGGTGTCCGATTACAGACGTTTCCTATCGTCTGGCCATCTATTGGACCGCCCGCACCATCAGTTCTGGGTGCAGCGCTTCGAGCAGAGGCTGGGTTGGACTCCGCCAGATCCAAACCTTGTCAGACCTCCGCGCATGCGCAGACGTCGTCCCTGACACTTCCGGTATATGTGGTCGACGCCCATCCAGCCCCCTCCTCGTGATCCTCGGCCACACAGGGGTCAGTGATATCTTTGGGTCATATTCGTATTTCGATTTGTATGTGAGACATATATGTATTTCGATTTGTATGTGAGACATATATGTACGAGACATATTATTATGTATGTACGAGACATATCCTTCCACATTGCATCGATACATTAATCTAACATGCAAGTACAACTCTCCGTTACAACTTCAGTAGTTCTACGTACTGGATCTTAAAGATACTTGTAAATAATACATAGAACCCAACGATAACTAATTCTAATCAACGACTTCACTTCCCTCTGCCACGTGTTCGTGATGGAGGCATGAAGTCATCATCACTATTTTCATCGGCGACAGCCTTCGATGCGCCAACACTCTTAAACTTACGTCTACGGTTCCCTCGTTTAGGAGGCATGAAATCATCATCACTGTCAGCTTTGGCCTTTGATATAGCCTTCTTCACGTCATCAGCGTACAATGCATTCTGTGGACGGCCATCAGGACAAGCGCCAAAAAGAGCTTCCATCCAACCAAAATGAGGGATCTCTTTGTTCAGAAACTGTGCGTCTGCGGGCCAGCGCTGCACAAGAACAATAGCAGAGGAAAATATTTCAGACAAATAACATTATATTCTAACAAATAAAACTTTCGTACTCAGTTACCTCCACGTGAAATGCATAGGCCTCCCGCGAAAAATGGATTATCTTTGACTTAGGAGTCATAGGCATGTCCCGTAGACCCGACTCGATATCTTTTAGCTCATACACTCTCTGCCACTTCCACCGCCACCCATCAATTTCATCTAAAATTTCATCGGGGGTCATATGCGGGATTTTGTATTTTTTGGCTATAGTTTCTCCAAGCTCACGAAGGTTGCCCGTCTCACTAACTAGCTCCCTATAACATCTCTTCGGCCTACCCTCCCTAATACTACCATCAGTCCATCTTACGGCTTCATACAGAACACACCATGACCTATTTTCCAAACTAGGACCCGAACTACCAGACATCCTTCCTATGCGACTAAGAAAATCACCACGCACCGCACGCCTCCATAACAACGTCTGCTGGGGTATATATAAGCTCACCCGGGAGAATAAGAGCGGGAGAAAAATGGCGGGAGGAAAAGGGCGGGAGAACATGGCGGGAGAAGATGGCGGGAGAAAAAGGGCGGGAGGAGAATTGCGGGACAAAAAGGGCGGGAGAAGATGGCGGGAGAAAAATGGCGGGAAGATATGTGCCGGAACACAACGGCGGGAGACAAATTGCGGGAACGACGGGAAAAAAACATACATGCAGAAGTCGGCCCAGCTTAAGCCGACTGGGTCTGGTCGGCTGGGCCTAGGCCGACAGAAGCTTGTCGGCCCAATACTAGCCGATAGGTCTCTCTGACAAGTGCAGGGGTCGGCCGACAGGCATTTCGTCCCAATCTTGGCCGACGGGCCCTTATCGGCTAGGCCTAGGCCGAAACCGTATTATTCCTGTAATTTCGTGGTTTTCCGTTATATTTTTCGAATTTAATTAAATAAATGTATTATTAAAAAAAATTTAGCCAACTTTCGGTTCCTGACATCTAAATCTGGAGAGCACCGTCCGGTATGGCAGTCGCAGAGGAGAAATAGGGAAATGGGAGGCGGTGCATGACGAAAAGGCGAGCGAGAAATCAGAACCGGGTGCACCAATTCAATTCGTTGGACGCACATGTTATTTCTTGCGGTGCGATGCATTCACGATCTGCGTGCAGTAGGATCGTTAGAATGGTGCCCAACAGAATTTAAATCACAGATTTGACATTGGTATTTCCCATTTAGGCGGAATTTTTTTCGGTGGGAGGTGATGTTCCCGTCGACATCGAGACGTCCATGGTGACTTTGTCAATCTCAAAACCCGACTGCCGGCTCAGTCTTTCGGAGGTGCTCATAGGGGTAGGGTGTGCGTGCGTGCGTTCATAGGGTGAATGTGTGCACGTGTATGTGAGCGTCTACGTTGTACTGTGTTTCGCAAAAAAAAATGTGACGAGCTTATCGCCAGGTATAGTATGGAGGATGGATGGTTTGATTCCTACTCCCTCCGTTCTAAATTAGTTGACTTCCATTTGTCAAAATGCGGATGTATCTATACTTGTAACATGTCTAGATACATTCATATGTGGACAAATAAAAGTCATTTAATTTGAAACGGAGGGAGTACCAGTTAAACGAGGAACTCAAAAGAAGTTTACTCGGTGTGGCTCAAACTCGTTGCTAAATGAGTCGAGTACACTTTTATTTTAGGCGGTAGAGGAGTTCGAGTTAAACAAGCCGAGTTCATCGCTACTCATTTATCTCGTTTAGCTCGGTAAAAAAATATTCTTGTCTCCGTGAACATTCTTCCATTATTGTTATAGTTTAGCAATTAGATATTACTTGATAGTGTCATATTGTCATTGGTCGTGATAACGGTATCATATATATCCAAATAATTAGAAGCAATTATATATAAACGCTATTATAATGTATGTTAACAATTTTTACCGACCAAAACGAGTTAAACGAGCAAACTCGCGAGTTTTGCGAGCCGAACCGAGTTCTAATTCTGAACTCATTTGTTAAACGAGTCGAGCCGAACTGACTCGTTAGTTGAACGACCTTTAAGAGTCGAGCCGAGGCGGTTCGACTCGAATAAGGCCTACTTGGGGTACAGTAGAATACAACGTGAAAAACACCTTAGGCTGAGGCTACTCCCCCGCCGCGTACAATCCACGAAATAGTTTGACCGGTAGGGCTGGGTTCCACTCAGATCTGGTATCATTACGAGTAGAGATTTATTATACCAGATTTCCAGTCCTCCCGCTACTTAAAAAAAATCAAATTTATACTTAATAGTTCCATAAAAATCTGAAAAATAATATGCATATTCTCGATGATGTAACTTATAGAGATGCAAAATCACAATGCAAAATAATTTGTATTCTAACCTACACAAAAATGACAAATTTACAAATCTGATTATAGTTAACAATGCATCGTTTCAAATCTCCAAGTTTTGTCATTTTTGTGTAAACTACAGTATAAAGAATTTTGCATTAAAATTTTGCACGCTTGTAGTATATATATCGTTGAGAACATGATTTGTCTTGGTTTTTCTAAAGTTTTTAAATATATTTTTTGATTTTTTTTAAATAGAGATCACTAGAGAGAGAAAAAAACCAGTTTTCTACCATTACGGCCTGTTCAACTGTTCGGGAGTAAAGCGTGGGCTTAGGTGATAGGCGTGGCCGAAACTTCCATCATCAAACAAGAAAGCCCAAGCAGCGTAATGGCTGGGTCGTGAGCGGGGTGACCTCAGGCTGAGATGGCCTGTCAAGGTGTGGCACGCTAATTGGCCCGGATTGTTTTGTTGCGCGTTTACGGCGTCAAATTGGGGCAGATTTTTGAGCTTAACGATGTTAGCTTCGTCTTGGAGATACTAAATGCTACTCCGTACTCTTTTTTTCATCTTCTGTCTCCATGGCCTTTGGTTAGTGACAACCGTGCTGGCGCACGATTTAACAAAACAAATAGTAATTTTTCGATATAAAAAATATGTTAATACCAAGAAAATATCGATTTACATCTATTATGTGCACCAACATAGATCAATATATAAAGGCTGGCTAGAATCGCCCCAGCTCCGCAGTGTCCACGTCGCCCGCATTTCTCGCGCGTCCGATCTGCCCGATCCAACGGCCAGGAGCCTTCCACGTCGCCCGTACTGTAGATGCTAAAGTGTCCCCTCGAATTTCTTCCAATCGGAAGACGACACGTAGCCCGGCCACCAGCCCGTCCACCCGGTCGCAGCCGGTCACCCCCGCGCACGATTTTTGGCGCATCACATTAGCAAAAAAATCCCCCGGAAGGACTGTTTTGCATATTCTGGAAAAGTCAGGGCCTTTCGTGTAAAAGTGTGGCCACAATCCCCCTCCCTCTTCTCTCTCTCACGCGCGGCCGCGACGTCGCCGCCGCCGCCGACACGCTCCGCCGCCGCTACGCCCCTCCCCACACAGATCGACGCACACGGCGACCTCCGCCGTCCTCGCCCCTCCCTCCTCGCCCAGCTCCGCTTGCCGGAACGCCGAGAGCTCGCCGGAATCGGCGCCGCCGCGCGCTTGCTTCCGCCGCCGCATTTGGACGCTGCCGGCGACCAAAACGCAGCGGCGCCGCCGCGTGCGGGCACCCCGCGTCGAGCCGCGTCCGTTGAGCGCACCCGCGCGTTCTGGCTCGCGCTGGCGCGCCTCCGGCGAGGTCGACGCCGCCGCGGCGGAGCCCGCCCGTAGGTGACGTCAGTATGACGTTCCAGCGGGGCTGGGCTGGGCAGCTGGGCTGCCTGCTGGGCTGGGCTGGCTGTTGTGCAGCTGGCTCGGCCCTTTTTTTCCCTTTTCTTTTTGTTCTATTTCCCTTTCTTTAAAAAAAAAGATTAACAACTTTTGAAATACAACTTCAATAATTTCCGAATCTGCACAATTTTAAAAATGTAGACATTTTCGATTTTGAATTTTACCACAAAAATGAGGCATACAAATTTGAATATTTCAAAATTTCAGATGCCTTTCAAATCTAACTGTTTACCAACTTTTGGAAATCAAACAATTCATAAATATATACCTTTTTTGTATTTTCGGCACATTGAAATCTGAACACATTTTGAGCATGGGCACTTTGAAATTTCAATTTTCCACACCACGGTATTTACAAATGTGACAAAAATATCAACGTGAACACAACAATAAACGTTGACTATTCACGTCATACGATCAAAACTCAAATTTGAATGTTCCAATATTTTGAATCACTTTCAAATCTGAACATACAATAAACGTCACCTAAATTCAAATATGAATGCCTTCCCATTTTTTGACGGTTTTCAAATTTAAACATATTTTAAGTGTAAACATTTCCCGAATTTCAGTACACTCAAATCTAAACAATTTTTAATGTGGACATTTCCAAATTTAAATTTTTACACCACGGTATTCACAAATATGGCAAACATATCAGCATGACCACAAAATCTGAGCATTTAATAAACACGAAAATAATTCAAATATTAATAGCTCCCCAATTTGACCATTTTAAGAAATTTGAACAACTTCTCAACATAGAGATTTCTTGAATTTCAACAATTTTAATCTAAACCGCTTTCGAATGCGGACATTTCCAAATTTGAACATTTTACTCCACACGACCGCGGCGTATGCCGTTTCAATCCAAATTTCAAATTTAAGACCTCCAGAAATTTTAAAATTCTTTCAGATCTGATCATTTTACGAACGATAAAAGAATTCAAACCTTAATACAATTCCACTTTAATCAGTTTTTAAAATCTAAACGTTTTTAAAACATAAACTCTTTTTGAATTACAACCATTTCCAAATTTGAGCATTCTCCAAAATCTGGCTATTTTTAAAACGATTTTTTTTCCAATTTCAATGATTTCCAAGCTTAGACAATCTTAGAACGTCGCCAATTTCAAATTCGAATTTAAAAACACCGGCGCGGCATTTGCCGCGCTCAGATGCCTAGTTATATATAGCTAGTCAAGACATTTAAAGCTCGTTTAATTCATAGTATTTTCAAAAGATTTGTGTAGTATTGAAATCTTGAAATCTCAGAAACTTTTTTCCTCGGAAGCCATTCGATTCATAAGATCATGTCACGTGAGAATCTTGTTGTGTAATCTTAATAGGAAAACGTGAAATTCTAACCTCACCAAAATCAAAAGATCTTCTTCTTCCCATAGGATTTAATTATACATGACATCCCAATGCTATATGTTTTCTATTTCTACATTTTTCTTATCACGTGAATCTAGTGAGCCCTTATTCGATTTAATGTTCCCTTTATTTATAGATAAGTCTTCATTTCTAAGTCGACCAAAGTCATGTATTTGTACGTCAGCCATCTTACGTTTATCCTTTATCTAACTGATTAAACTGATTAGGTAATTAGATATTTCCATACTTACGTTTTATTTTATCGAGTTATTTTTCTTAAACCAGCATGAGTCCATCATGATTCAACCATGCCGATCCATCATGATCTTGACATAGTCATATCTTAAAATATTCTCTTGTAGTCATCATTTCAAATTGTTGATCCCCATGGTTTCACTCATAAGTTGAACAAGAAACACAAAAACTCCATATTCTTTCACTTTCTTCTTATTTAAAATTTTAATCCAACATGATTTTCAAACATTGCCAATGGACAAATCTTTAATATAACTCAATGCAAACATTAGTCTATAGCGATAGTCATCAATTATCAAAACCACACATTGGGAACCATGCACTTTCAGCACTGGCACTACCGCACTAGGGTCATGTCTCCGGCCATGCTCTATTCCACAACATCTCTTCCCGTCTCCCATGGATGCATCGGTGAGACAACCTCGCAGGCTCGACCAGCCATCTAGGACGACAATGCTCAACCTCAATAGCACGTCCCTGTCATCGAGTTGGCGAAGAGACGGCTCCACTGGCAACCGCCCCACCGCTCATTTGTTATCCTCAACTACTCGACTAGGAGCTAGACGAGGCTAGCCCCTCTCACGTAGTCGGCCCGGCGGGGAACGATGGGGAGACTGGCCCTAGCGACTCACCTCCTCCTGGCATCTAAAGTAGATTAGTGTTGGTTTAAATTTCGTTGTAAGATAGCATGTTTCAGTGAAATATCGGTCTTTTCATTAAAAAATTACAAATATTCACAAAGTTTTCTTTGAGCTTTGGGACGCCGCTGCGGTGGACAGCCCCTGTTGTGCCGGACATGTGTTGGCACCTGCTTCGGGATGCCAATGGAGACAGTCTCACGCCCCCACACTAGTCCAATACTCCGAATTGAACATAAAACTAGAGATTAATGGTGCTCTCTGAAAGATCATCGAGAAAAATATATCGAGCAATCTACCGGTCTTCACATGGAGCACCTAGCTACAGAGGACGCAAGGTGCTAATGCAGCTAGGCAGCCGATGCAACACACGGATGGCTACACGTGTGTGCGCCCGAGCGAGCAGCCGCGCGCGTACCGCCGCGTGCACGCCAAGCTCTCAAGCCACCCATGGGATGTAACGTCACGCGGATGACGTATGCATACAACCCCCCGCCGGGCCGTCGTATGCGCCGCGGTGAGTCATCTCTCTGGAGGAGTAAAAAAAAGAAGGAAGGCCCTAACCTAGGGGTCGGGCAAGTGGAGCGTCGACACGCGGAGGCCTTCCCTCGGACGGGTGACGTGTAACAGCCCATCTTTCGATAATCACTTTTCTGATCAAACATGCCTTCGGACTCTATATATCCATCTTTTAATTGGTCCATCGAATCATAAATCCGACCCCTTAGTTGTGTCGGGCTCGTCGAGACAATCGAAATGGACTACTCGTTTGACCAAATCGGACTCCGGATGTAACTTCCATGGTTTTATACCTTCAAGGGCTATGATTAAGTGTATCGCAAAAAAAAAAGGGCTATGATTAAGTGGACATTTCGAAAATATATTTTAATCAAAATAAAAAGGGAAACATCATATTTTTTTTTGAATTTTACCATAAGGGAACCATCATCTTTATCCCCTCCCAGCCGTGAGGTCCTCAATTTCAAACAGCTCACTCCTTCCTTCTTCCCCACGGTGAGCTCCCCTACCATGACGCCTCCTACATGCATATCCCCTGCCTCCCTCCTTTTCCCCTGATCCCTCCCAGCAGCCGACGTTCGACCTTCCCCAAGGGCAGCCTTGGACCTGTCCTTGAGGAAGAAGAAGCAGGGACGAGAGAAGAACAAGAGGAGGAGAAGGGAGAAGAAGAAGAGAATATCTTGACCTCCTCCTGCCCGATTTCTCTTGCCCAATTACCAAGGGTGAGTTTCTCCACCATCCATGACCCTCTCATGTGCTGTACATGGTGGTTACTAAGTTCCTAGGGCAGGGGATGAGCGAATCCTTAGGGGAAAGTAATTTCCTTTTGACGAAAGCAGCAGCGCTGCATTCATTTGATTAGTAGAAGAATAAAGAATGGGTGTCTTACAGAGGTAAAATTACAGACCGATCAGCAGTAAAGACAGCAGGTTACGAAACAAAAGAAAAAGAGCAGAGCTTTGCTTTGGCTCGAGAAAGAGAACTATCAGCTCTAGTCCGGCTCGCGTGGTCTTTGGCCCAGGTTTCCAACCCTGCTTCTGCCAGCTTGGTGCCATGTAGCTGCCTCATCAACCAACTTGCTAAAAACACCAGGAGCCGATGAACATATGTTGTTGAAGGTGCGGGCGTTCCGCTCTTTCCAAATAGACCAGCAGACCAAAGTGATGACAGCATTTAGCGATCGAGCTGCGTTTTTGGATCTAATCGACACTTGATGGAACCACCATTGATTTAGATCAGCAGCGTCTGCCGGCTTTGGGTTCAGAGAGATCTCCAGCTTCGCCTGTACCAAGTCCCAAATCTGGCCAGAGAAAGGGCAGTTGAGGAAAAGGTGCAGGCAAGTTTCATCTTCTACTCCACAAAGCTTGCATATCGGATCACAGGTCCAGCCTCGTTTTAACATGTTATCCGTCGTGAGGCAACGGTTTAGCGAGACCAGCCAGGCAAAGAATTTGCACTTTAGAGGTGCATCAGAATCCCACACCGTCGACGGAAGCCACGATCTAGTGCGCCCTTCAAACTGGATCAAGTATGCTGATTGGACCGAGAACAAGCCATTGGTAGTCCACCTCCATCTCAAAGAATCTGGCACTTCATCGACAAGTTGTACAGGTTGGATTGCCTCCCAGAGCTCTGTAAACTGTATGACAGCAAGCGGCGAGAGGGAGCGTTTGAGGTGTCTAACCCAACGATTATCCAGGATGGCATCTCTGATGGATAAGTCTTTTCGTGCAGTGTTTGAACAGCTCAGGCCAGATTTCTTTGAACGGCCGCGGCCGCAGCCAAGGTGTATGCCAGAAGCTAGTCAGTTCACCATTGCCAATCTGAAACTGAACTGAGGCAAAAAATAACTTCTGAACCTCAGTGTCGACAGGGAGAGGCAACCCTGCCCACGGCTTAGTAGGGCCCATCCAGCTCTGCCAAAGCCAACGAATTTTGAGCGCTGTACTATGCAGTTGGAGGTTGATTATACCTAGCCCACCATAATCCAAAGGGGAGCAAACAAGTTCCCAGTTGACAAGACATTTACCTCCAGAGGTGTCATCCTTAGCTGCCCACAGAAATGCTCTGATGATCTTGTTCGCTTTGCGAAAGAACCACTTTGCGGAAGTAATTTCCTGCTGCTGTTCTGGGTGTACAGTGCTGGAAATCAGTGATTTCGAGTACCTTATTGGTAAAATCAGAGGTTGGGTCTATGGAATGTTTTGTAACCCTTGTTCCCACGATCGTTTTGAGAGGTTAAACGTTCCAATCGGAGTTGTAAAGCTCCTGTTATTCCAATTTCATTACAGCTGTCCAAAGTTCACAGACAGCAAAGAATAGCGTTTTACCGTGGGTTTTAGGAGCTTTTAGCCTTCATCTAAATTCAAGATTTGCCCCTTCTTAGCTTTTATGTGATGCATACGTTATAATACAAAAAGATTCGGTTAATTCCCATGAGTATCTTGCTTCCATGCATCTCTGAAGGTAGCTACTCAATATTCTGAAAACTGGAAGCAGCAGAGTAGTATTTGTTGGCTACGACCTTCATAGCTCCATATTCTGAGTTCGAATAGTAGGAGTTATTTGTAGCTAAGTTTCATATGAATCCATAGCCATCTTGTTTGCTTAGTTTCGAGCTTCCTAGCTCGAGATATGAATTCTTTCGTGAAGGGACAGCAAAGGGTTGCTCTCCTGGGATGCGATTAGGACCGTTGCATGTGCTTTCTTTATATGTAGTGATTTGGTGCAATGCTTAAAACTTGTACATGTGTTCCTACAGCAGGTTGCAGCACCAATCCAGCGGAGGTAGCTTCGCACCACCTCCCTCGCAACGGTTGAGGCGAGTACACCGAGCAACAACGGCTAGATTGCTCCCATTATCATTACGTTCATGTTCACCTTATTCATTTACCTTATTCATTTACATTCATGAAATGGTGAACATGGCATTCCCTTGTGTACATTTCAATACACCATACTACTAGTATGCCATAGGGATTGCATTTTCATGGTTTTCTGAAAACAAATTCCATCATGAGTGAACCTCCCTGTTTCCAAGGAATGTTCCTCGCTTTGCGAGTGTATGGGCCCTCGGGTCTGTCCTCATATGGTCCTCTCACGGAGTGAGGGATGGAAAGGAGTTGCGGTGAGACGTCGCCCCTCCTCAGCTTGCCGGCAAAAAGCTCAGAGCCTAGTCCTCGGTCTTATTCGGTTGCGTTATTCCTTCATGCATTCTCATGCCATTTCAAGCATGGTTCATGTTCATGATACTAATTTCCGATGCTTTTGTTGTGTACTTGCCGAGTCTTTGGACTCACCCCTCGTGGGCTTTGTTCCAGGTACTTCACCGTGAAGCTTTGCAAGTAGATAGAAGGGCGTAGCTCAGTGTTCACTCACCAAATTTCACCACCCTTTTATCCACCTAGCTTGATCATTATAACTTAAATACCTCAGTTCATGATTTCTGATAGCTAGGATCTACTTGATGTGTATAAACCTGTTATGGTTTGTTTTCGTGACCACTAAGTTCGCTTTCCAAGGTTTGGAATTTGTTAGTTCCCAACTTATGGGCGTGTGCTTGGAACTTGTGGTTTCCATGTTCAGGTGTAGTGTTCTGGTAATGTGGCTCCACCGTTTAGCTCTATGTGTTATGTATGGGCTTTGGTATATGTTTCCGCTGATGTTTTGATCTTGAATACTTTGTTATATCAATTGCCTGTCGTGGATGTCCGTCAGTACAAGGAGGTGCTGTCGGAATTTCACACTAGCATGTGAAGTGGGTTCTCTGATGGTAACATTCCTCCCTACAAGGAGGGGTGTTATATGTCGACCGGTCGAACATCGTACTAGCAGGCTAGTACAGCATAAAAAAATGGCAGGGCGCTGGTCGACCAAGGAAAGGTTGGAGGAAGGCCGGTACTAGAGGCCGGGAGCCGGCCAAATGGCGATGCGCGCCTCCTCTCATTTCGTCCGGGACTCGGCGCTTGCCGGGCGTCGCCGGCCGAGTGGTGATCAACTCATGTTCAGGTTCTGCTAGCTGCTTGTTGCTTATTATGCATGTATTCTTGCTTCCGTTTGTGTTTGCTCTTCGTCTTCCTTCGTTTTGCCTCGCGATGCATGCTTCCATGTCCTTGCCAGCTTGATTCATGGAGATGGCCGATGTTCTTGCATTTGTTATTCATGGCGTTGCTTGGTTCACAACGTATAGCGTGGGTGTGTCGGTGTGTGCGTGCGCTCGTGGACAAGTATGAGCTCGGGGTGCAAGCAATGGCGCTTCACGGCATGCTGTTGTTACATGGCTACATGCTCATGCGCGGCGGCCCGAGGTCCGGTCGAGAGGAGGAAGGAGGACGGCGCGTCCGTGGCTTCGCCGGGGCACGGGAGGAGAGATAGAGAGGCTCGCGGTGCGCGGGGTGGCTGTCACCGTCGGCGGGAATGCTCGATGGGTGGCCGGTGGAGCTGTCAGCTGAAGGTGAAGTAGTAGCACAGCACACGCGGGCGCGCCGCCGGCGAGGCTGGGTGAGAGCGCGCTCGCCAGGCAGGTTGCCAATTACGAAGCATAGCAACGGGAACGTGTCGATCTAGAGGACCTGCCCACTACTACTACTACACTTGCTAGAATATGCATGCAGCACGCGAAGGTTTAATTTGTTTTCACTTGCACATTCAATATTCCATTCGCCGCCGCCTTGTCCCCAAGCACAGGCCAAGGGGCGCCCGCCGCAATACCCAGCCGCAAAGGCGCAAGGGGCACCAGCCGCCATGCAGCCTGACTGCAGGCAATAGTAAACACGGTTTCCGTCTACTTTTCTTGTACGCCTTTTTTGGCGTTAATGACCCCGAGCGCACATGCCCGATCCGAGACGTAACACGGCGGCCGACATGACGCACCTGGCGCTGGCATGGCTCGGTCGGGCAGGGGCGCGTGGGCAGCAAACGGCGCGGGGTCCCAAGCACGACCGGCCGGCATTGAGCTTCCAGCGAGTGCCAGGTCCTATAAACTCGGACGGCGCCCAATTGGAGGGCCAAATGGACATGCCCGCGCTCCCTGCTCCCTGCTCCTGTTCGTCCGCGGCAGCAATGCAGGTTCGTGCCGCTGCTCTCTCTGCTTCATTTGCTGTTCTTGCTTATTTTGGAGTTTCTCCTCGCCCTATTCTGGACAGTGTCTAGAGATGAGTGGCTCGACGCGTAGTATACTCAGATTCTTGCGGCTTTGGTGTTACTTCTTGTTGTTCTTGCTGCCGCGGCTAGCTGTTGTTGCTGGCTCAAGTTCTTGCTGATTCCAATCCATGGCTAACAATTTTCATTGGAGGCTGTTGTTGATTGTTTGGATCTTAGGGAGGACCTGCACCCATAGTTGATACAACATCTGTGTACGCAACGATTTCTGTCACGGGAGGCCCATTGGTGGGACCTAGAGATGAGTGGCTTGACGCGTGGTATACTCAGATTCTTGCTGCTTTGGTGTTACTTGTTGTTCTTGCTACCGCGGCTAGCTGTTGTTGCCGGCTCAAGTTCTTGCTGATTCCAATCCATGGCTAACAATTTTCACTGGAGGCTGTTGTTGATTGTTTGGATCTTAGGGAGGACCTGCACCCATAGTTGATACAACATCTGTGTACGCAACCATTCCTGTCACGGGAGGCCCATTGGTGGGAGCTTCTTAATTAGTCGGCCGTGTCCATTAGCAAACTACTCAAAACCTAGGTTCAGATCTTGCTGTTTACTCTTTCTCTTCTTACTTCGAATTGCTCAGCAAATGTAACATCAAGCGGCCCAGCCTAAGACCAAATCTGTTACAACTGAGTTGCCTACCATTTTTTTTGGTACCAGCAAATGAGGGCCAACGTAGATGTAGGTCCATGTCTCATCATCCAGCAAAGCTACAGCACATAAACCTCACATCGATTGTATGGAATAGAAACCAACCATTTTTGCGAGGAAATCACAAGCCAGCCTGACCCTACCAAGCAGTCATTTTTTACTTACTGCATATATGGATATGATCATCCTCACCAACTTGAACTGATCTCTTGCATATGACAGGAGGGAAGACGCTGCAGATTTCATAGGTTCAGAAAACATCACAGATAGTCCCAGGAGGGTACAAGGTAAAACAGCTTGTCATGCACCAGGTCTCCTTACTTTAGCAGGACACACACGCACTGTTTAGTATTAATCCACCACCCTTTTATTGAACTTGCCACTCCTGCCTTGCACCACAGAAGCAGCAGCCTTGACAACCCTTTCATACCCAATAATTGGGGAAGAGTGTGGCATCAGCAACAGAGCTCTGTCCTTGTACCAGATACATGCACAACACAGGACTGCTCAAGCCCTTCCTTCCTCCTGTCCCCTAGGCCCATTGGAGTTCTCGCCGCTACCGCTCCCGCTCCCGCTCGTGCTTGCGCCGCCATTTTGTTGTGCCAACATCTGCACTCCAGCAAACAACAAAGCAAAGCTGAAATATGGTCTCTCGGATGCTGAAAACTTAATTTGGTAATGCAGTAAGATCCTGTGACTAGTCTTTTTATTGCTTGAACTCTCCTTTCCAGAGAAACTGCCAGCTCTCCTGCCAGGTTTCGTTTCAGAACTTAAAATGTCCTGTTTTCAGGTTACTGACAGGATCTATTCTGCTTGTCTCCATTTTGTCTGCCATTTCAGGCAGCCTGCAATGAACAGGCTTACTGATGCTATGAAATAAGCTATACAGTTCTCAGACAAATGGCAACAGAATCAATCTATACAATCTAGTGACTTTTTTTCTATAGTACCTACTTCCTCTGTCCACTAATGTAAGACGTTTCGGCAAGTTAGAACAGAGGAAGTATCATTTACCAAGATTAAGAACTAGAATTGCACACATTCAGGCCCATTCTCTGAAGATACAAATACTTTGGTGAACTTTCCGTAGTGTTTAAGAGAGGATAATCAAAATGAAAAAATATGCACCCTACAGTCCCACACCATTACGCAACAATATTTACTCAGTAGGAGGAAATTATATTTGTCAAGAAATCAACATGTATTTGTTACGTCTAGTTAGAGCGTCTAGAGCGAGACATGGTAAAGCTGTGAGCTGCTGATTCTTGTTTTTTGTTTTTGCGGGGAGCAATAGAAGTAGCATTACAACCCCGCAGGATAGGCTCCAAAATTTCTACAGGACCTGACCCGATTCACTGTCGCCGTTCTCCCCTCAGTTCTTCCCAAGCAGTGAGCTGCTGAATTAGTGGAAATGGCCAAAAACAGAGCCCTTTTCTGATGGCACAATGGTGCAGCAGGAACCAAAAACCTTTTTTTTTTTTTCGAGATTGACAGGGGGGAATAAAATTCCCCACTGTTTGTTGCATTCATCGAAAGTAGCCTGGCGGGCCATGTTCTTACAACAGAATAGCAATTACAGGGGATACAGGGGAAGAGAAACAATGAAATACAGGAAAAGAAAAACAACTAGAAGAGACACAGCAAGAGCCGCCAAGAGAGTCGCAAGAGGTGAGGGGCTGCAAACAGGAGTCACAATGCCAAGACTCGGCAATCAGCCTCACGCACCGCACCGGCGTACGACTCGAACCCCACGGCACAACTGAGGAGCACCACCACCATCATTGGCGAGTGACAAGCCTAGCACCTAGCACCCACCTAGACAGGGAGCTCCGCCACAAGGGTCGAGACAAGTAGCAGATGGGGAGACATACATTGCATCGTCATTGAGCAAAGAAGAGTCGAGAGGCGACCAAGAGCACGAAGCTCCCACACCGCAACAGCAACAACTGGAGGCTCTAGGGCAAGCACATCCATGTGGCCGAGACCACGCGAAGGCCAGCCGAAGAGAGAACAATACCACCGTCGGCCCCAAGCTGGCCGCACCACCATCACCAACCGCAGCACCACAACCGGCTTACCACAGCCATTAGAACGCTCACGGACCACCCCTGCGATCCCCGAGCAGCGCCTCCACAGAGGTGAGCGATGTAGCAACGCCGCCGCTGCCCAAACAGGGGACCGGGTTTTCACCCAGCAGGGGGGTGGGTAATGGGGCATGAAACTTCAACGAAGCCTCCGAGGAGGGATCCGACGCCGTGGCATCGTCAACGTCGTGGCCGACAGCCAAGGGTTTCCCCCAATTCCAATCCCACACCACCGTCCACCCATCCAAGGCCCGGCTCCGACGATGAAGAGCCCACAAACACCGAGGACGGGGGAGAACGCCAAAGACAGGCCGTAGAAGCGAGCAAGAGGAAAGCGGACCAGCAGGTCTTCACGCAGGAACCGCCGCACCGAGCGGCCGCACCATCGGAGGAGAGGGGCATCACCGCGATGCCCCACACCATGGACCTTCGCGCCGCTAGAGCTGACCGCCGCCGCCGGGACAGGAGGCTGCGCCGTCGGATGGGGGCACGCCGCCATGGGGCAGCCACAGAAAGGGGACGCCCCAGCGCGCGAGAGGGAGCCCTCTCTGTCACCGTCCACCGCGCGGCCAAGCCCGACGGCCTCCTCCGGTGACAGAGCAGGGAGGGTGGATGCCGGAGAAGGGAAGCGGACCGACCTCCGTCGCCGCGCCGGTGAGGGGCGCGGGAAGCAGGATGCCCGTGAGGCGAGGGAACGCCGCCGCCGGCAAGGGACTCCAGGACGAGCAGCCTTCCTCCATACTGCTTGCTTGGGGTCGGAAAAACGCAGATCCCCGCCGCCCCCTTCACCGGCGCAGCCCGGCCATGTCCGGCGACCGCCTCCGGGGGCGACGAGGGGAGGGAGGTGGGAGGAGAAGGTGGCGGCGCGGCTAGGTTTAGGGTTTCCCCTCGGTCGCCTGGAGGGAGGCGACGCGAGGGGGGCGTGTCCTGGTACTCTCTCAAGTAGTCGGAACCAAAAACCTGATTCCTTGATACATATGTTGATTAAAAGTGTCAATACAGCCATTACCTTCTTGGATTTTGTGTTCCTCAAAGCATGTGTCAGGAGTTTCTCCAGTTTCTCTAGCTTATTAGCATCTGAGTCGTCAGCATTATTTTCAAGAGCCCTTTAGGATTTCACATAACCAGCTTAGAGCAAAACACAGTAAATAATACAATAGGAAATATTGTGAAAGGCCTCGAGGGATACCAGGAAGCAATCTCTCTAAGCCTTGACTGTATATTTGAAGGATCTTCATCCTGGTTCAGGACCAAAATCATGTCAGAGATATGTGAGCACATATATAAGCAATGATACAATTTGGCTATTCTGGATATAATGTGGTATAATTGCAACCTAGTCCTAGTTTATAGAATATATTTGACTATTTGTTGAGTAGTTATCAAGGTGTCGATGACTTTTTATGTTTTAGCCTTGATAACTCACGTATAATGGGGTTGGTAACTTTTAGCTCAAAAAAAAGAGTCATCGACACCTTTTTAATATAGTTATTTAGGATATGATAATGCTGTTAACAAGGTGTTGATGATAAAGTTACCAATGTATTTGCTGAGTACTTATCAAGGTGTCGATAATATTTTACTATTCCCTTTACGCGCCAAAAACAAAATTTTTACTATTCCCTATACGCGCTAAAATGAAAGTATTCGATTTTTGCTTGCAAAATAATACCTACTATAATTTTTCAATTCCCTTTTTAGAAATTGATGATAAAGTAACCAAGATGTTGCTAATATAGGTACCAATGAAAAAGTCAACACCGTGTTGATGATAAAGGTACGAATATATTTGTTGAGTAGTTATCAAGGTGTCGATTTTTTTTATGTTTTAGCCTTGATAACTCACGTATAATGGTGATGGTAACTTTTAGCTCGAAAAAAATGTCATTGACACCTTTTTAATATAGGTATGATAATGTAGTTTCCAAGGTGTTGTTGAATAGTTATCAAGGTGTTGATAATTAATATAGTTATCTAGGGTGTGATAATGTAGCTACCAAGGGCTGCGAAGATATAGTTATTTAGGTGTGATAACTTTTTATGTTTTACCCTTGATAACTCATATAGAGTATGGTTGGTAACTTTTAGCTGAAAATAAAAAGTTGTCAAAACATATCACTATGGAATCTAGTTTTGAATATCTCGTCGCGACTGATTTAGTCGTGAAAACGGATTTTTAGTTTGATTTGTCGTTTGAGAGCTAAAACATTTTGAAATTTAGAATCTGGAGAGAATTTGGGTGACATCAGTATTTTTCGTCCTGTAGTGAATGCATGCACCCATCAATCATTTCATCCGTGCGGGAGAAAAATTAGGAAGGGAAATGCTCATGCGTGCATGATTATTTAGAAAAGAGAATGATGCATGCATGCGTGATTAATCCGTAAAGGGAATAGATTTATTTTCCTAATCGGGACGGTCGGAAACCCTGCTATGGATAAGAAACCGTCGATTTCGCTAGCCATCCCCGATGACGTATGCATACGACCCCGCCAGGCCGTCGTATACGCCGCGGTGAGTCATCTCTCTGGAGGAGGTAAAAAAAGAAGAAAGGCCCTAACCTAGGGCTCGGGCAAGTGGAGCGTCGACACGCGGAGGCCTTCCCTCGGACGGGTGTCGACCGGTCGAACATCGTAGAGGAAAGGTTGGGCAAGCTAGTGCAGGATAAAAAATGACAGGGCGCTGGTCGACCAAGGAAAGGTTGGAGGAAGGCCGGTACTAGAGGCCGGGAGCCGGCCAAATGGCGATGCGCGCCTCCTCTCGTTTCGTCCAGGACTCGCGCTTGCCAAAGCGTCGCCGGCCGAGTGGTGGTGATTAGCTCCTGTTGAGGTTCTGCTGCTTCTTTCTTATTATGCATGTATTCTTGCTTCCGTTTGTACCATTTGCTCTTCGTTTTGCCTCTCGATGCATGCTTCCATGTCCTCCAGATGTCCTTGCCAGCTTGATTCATGGAGATGGCCGATGTTCTTGCATTTGTTATTCATGGCGTTGCTTGGTTCACAACGTATAGCGTGGGTGTGTCGGTGTGTGCGTGCGCTCGTGGACAAGTATGAGCTCGGGGTGCAAGCAATGGCGCTCGACGGCATGCTGTTGTTACATGGCTACATGCTCATGCGCGGCGGCCCGAGGTCCGGTCGAGAGGAGGAAGGAGGACGGCGCGTCCGTGGCTTCGCCGGGGCACGGGAGGAGAGATAGAGAGGCTCGCGGTGCGCATGGTGGCTGTCATCGTCGGCGGGTGCTCGATGGTTGGCCGGTGGAGCTGTCAGCTGAAGGTGAAGTAGTAGCACAGCACACGCGGGCGCGCCGCCGGCGAGGGTGGGTGAGAGCGCGCTCTTGCCGCCGCTGGCAATTACGAAGCATAGCAACGGGAACGTGTCGATCTAGAGGACCTGCCCACTACTACTACTACACTTGCTAGAATATGCATGCAGCACGCGAAGGTTTAATTTGTTTTCACTTGCACATTCAATATTCCATTCGCCGCCGCCTTGTCCCCAAGCACAGGCCAAGGGGCGCCCGCCGCAATACCCAGCCGCAAAGGCGCAAGGGGCACCAGCCGCCCTGCAGCCTGACTGCAGGCAATAGTAAACACGGTTTCCGTCTACTTTTCTTGTACGCCTTTTTTGGCGTTAATGACCCCGAGCGCACATGCCCGATCCGAGACGTAATACAGTGACGACGGCCGACATGACGCACTCACGCACCTGGCGCTGGCATGCTCGCTCGGGCAGGGGCGCGTGGGCAGCAAACGGCGCGGGGTCCCAAGCACGACCGGCCGGCATTGAGCTTCCAGCGAGTGCCAGGTCCTATAAACTCGGACGGCGCCCAATTGAAGGGCCAAATGGACATGCGCGCGCTCCCTGCTCCTGTTCGTCCGCGGCAGCAATGCAGGTTCGTGCCTCTGCTCTCTCTGCTTCATTTGCTGTTCTTGCTTCTTTTCGAGTTTCTCGTCGCCCTATTCTGGACAGTGTCTAGAGATGAGTGGCTCGACGCGTAGTATACTCAGATTCTTGCGGCTTTGGTGTTACTTCTTGTTGTTCTTGCTGCCGCGGCTAGCTGTTGTTGCTGGCTCAAGTTCTTGATGATTCCAATCCATGGTTAACAATTTTCATTGGAGGCTGTTGTTGATTGTTTGGATCTTAGGGAGGACCTGCACCCATAGTTGATACAACATCTGTGTACGCAACTATTTCTGTCACGGGAGGCCCATTGGTGGGAGCTTCTTAATTAGTCGGCCGTGTCCATTAGCAAACTACTCAAAACCTAGGTTCAGATCTTGCTGTTTACTCTTTCTCTTCTTACTTCGAATTGCTCAGCAAATGTAACATCAAGCGGCCCAGCCTAATAAGACCAAATCTGTTACAACTGAGTTGCCTACCATTTTTTTTGGTACCAGCAAATGAGGGCCAACGTAGATGTAGGTCCATGTCTCATCATCCAGCAAAGCTACTGCACATAAACCTCACATCGATTGTATGGAATAGAAACCAACCATTTTTGCGAGCAAATCACAAGCCAGCCTGACCCTACCAAGCAGTCATTTTTTACTTACTGCATATATGGATATGATCATCCTCACCAACTTGAACTGATCTCTTGCATATGACAGGAGGGAAGACGCTGCAGATTTCATAGGTTCAGAAAACATCACAGATAGTCCCAGGAGGGTACAAGGTAAAACAGCTTGTCATGCACCAGGTCTCCTTACTTTAGCAGGACACACACACGCACTGTTTAGTATTAATCCACCACCCTTTTATTGAACTTGCCACTCCTGCCTTGCACCACAGAAGCAGCAGCCTTGACAACCCTTTCATACCCAATAATTGGGGAAGAGTGTGGCATCAGCAACAGAGCTCTGTGCTTGTACCAGATGCATGCACAGCACAGGACTGCTCAAGCCCTTCCTTCCTCCTGTCCCCTAGGCCCATTGGAGTTCTCGCCGCTACCGCTCCCGCTCCCGCTCCCGCTCGTGCTTGCGCCGCCATTTTGTTGTGCCAACATCTGCACTCCAGCAAACAACAAAGCAAAGCTGAAATATGGTCTCTCGGATGCTGAAAACTTAATTTGGTAATGCAGTAAGATCCTGTGACTAGTCTTTTTATTGCTTGAACTCTCCTTTCCAGAGAAACTGCCAGCTCTCCTGCCAGGTTTCGTTTCAGAACTTAAAATGTCCTGTTTTCAGGTTACTGACAGGATCTATTCTGCTTGTCTCCATTTTGTCTGCCATTTCAGGCAGCCTGCAATGAACAGGCTTACTGATGCTATGAAATAAGCTATACAGTTCTCAGACAAATGGCAACAGAATCAATCTATACAATCTAGTGACTTTTTTTTCTATAGTACCTACTTCCTCTGTCCACTAATGTAAGACGTTTCGGCAAGTTAGAACAGAGGAAGTATCATTTACCAAGATTAAGAACTAGAATTGCACACATTCAGGCCCATTCTCTGAAGATACAAATACTTTGGTGAACTTTCCGTAGTGTTTAAGAGAGGATAATCAAAATGAAAAAAAATGCACCCTACAGTCCCACACCATTACGCAACAATATTTACTCAGTAGGAGGAAATTCTACTGAGTAAATTTATCTGTCAAGAAATCAACATGTATTTGTTACGTCTAGTTAGAGCGTCTAGAGCGAGACATGGTAAAGCTGTGAGCTGCTGATTTTTGTTTTTTGTTTTTGCGGGGAGCAATAGAAGTAGCATTACAACCCCGCAGGATAGGCTCCAAAATCTCTACAGGACCTGACCCGATTCACTGTCGCCGTTCTCCCCTCAGTTCTTCCCAAGCAGTGAGCTGCTGCTGAATTAGTGGAAATGGCCAAAAACAGAGCCTTTTTCTGATGGCACAATGGTGCAGGAACCAGAAACCTGATTCCTTAATACAAATGTTGATTAAAAGTGTCAATAGAGCCATTACCTTCTTGGATTTTGTGTTCCTCAAAGCATGTGTCAGGAGTTTCTCCAGTTTCTCTAGCTTATTAGCATCTGAGTCGTCAGCATTATTTTCAAGAGACCTGCAGGATTTCATAACCAGCTTAGGGCAAAACACAGTAAATAATACAATAGGAGATATTATGAAAGGCCTCGAGGGATACCAGGAAGCAATCTCTCTAAGCCTTGACTGTATATTTGAAGGATCTTCATCCTGGTTCAGGACCAAAATCATGTCAGAGACATGTGAGCACATATATAAGCAATGATACAATTTGGCTATTCTGGATATAATGTGGTATAATTGCAACCTAGTCCTAGTTTATAGAATATAGATAGCTGTTTGGATAAATTGGTAGTTAAATTTTTTAATCCATATTTGCGTTCATTTTGCTGGCCTTCTGCACATGCGCCATTATCCTTGATTACAAACACTTCATCATGCACAGCTCATTTTCATGGCAACTTAAGAAATATATAGATGCTTGAATCCACAGTATGATGCTTGGCAGCTAAATCTTCCACACCTAAACAAGCTCTAAGCTATGTAATAATAAAAAGCTATATAGATTCTTTTACATTGTTGCTACTTGCATCGCCTTCATTCTGGTTCTTTCCGGCTCCCGAGAATCTCTGATATCGGTCATATGTACCTTCTATGCTGAAACAAATGTATCACATTAATATTTCGAAACTCAGTGTACTTTTAAAGCTTTAAGGCTCTGACTTGCAATTTCAAACTAAATTTTCAGCACCATGGGAAAACAGTAAAATGCAACTCATGTATTTCTCTTTTATAATTTGGTAAAGACCTGTATATAGGTCCATCATATCTCTACCTCCACAAACAATATCCACCTATTGTAATTTTGGAAGCTTCTGTATCAGCTTTTATAAAACCAGCTGCTTTTTCACACTTGGCTATTTGAAGAATCGGTAGCATTACTAGCCTTGAGATATATTCTTAGCCTTCTTATATCCTGAACTCTTGAGTGAGTTTACTTTTCATTCTAAAACTTCTGTTTGTTGCAAAACAAACCTTAAACTCTTCAAAAAGTTCACATCCCGTCCAACCCGAGAAAAACGGTGGCATGAACACAAAAAACCCGGTTCCGCCAACCGAACCATGACGTGCCCCTCTCAGAGACCTCCTTCTCTCTCCTTCCCCCTTACTTCAGTTGTCTAGTTTTGTGTCGGCTACCATGCCCTAGTAGTCACGCCCTCACCTACAATAGCACCGCCACACCGTGACGCCCTCCATGCCAAGTAGCACCTCACCATCCCGCCCGCCCCCTTTCCCGCCCCCTTTCCCTAGAATCGCCATGACTGCTCTTAGCACAACACCACCACATCGGCCTCTTGAAGCTTATTGGCTAGTTGTGCCTTCCCCCTTGAAGGAAAGAGCAAGGTTGCATGAATCGAGGATGGACTACAATGGCACGAATGACGAGTGTGAATACAACGATGAGCTTGACATTGTTCCGACAAGCAAGAAAACACAGACGAGTTGTGGTGTTGGCGAGTGGGGTGTATGATAGGACGGATGAGCTCGAGGGTCGACATGGACAAGAAGAGAGCCACGACAGACTAGCTAGCGGTGGCAGATTGAGACAACATGGGCACTTGTATTGGGAGGATTGGGAATTTAACGTTCCGATGGAGATTTTGACAAGAGGGGTGGCTAACTTTACTCGATCGAACCGCCTAGTCATAGGTGGAGAACTTATTCCTGTAAAAGAATGCCCCCTTGGAAAGAATGCCCCTCCTTCGTCCAAGGGGGCATTTCCTTCCTTGCGGTTGTGTCTTCGAATAGAGGAGACCAATAATTCGGCGTAGACAATGACATATGGGAAAATTCACTTTGCCTAACATTAGCATAAGCAATAATACAGGGCTTCAAGCATCCCTTGGTGCAACTATCAAAGTTTCGAAGGTAGTTATGTGCCATAGAGAAGAGCAATCTAGGTCAATGATCTATCCACTCCTTTTTTTCATGGGTGACCATGTTCTACATACTCCAAGGAAGCTCGAGACCGAAACTCAACTTTTCTAGGAAAGCCCTTACATATGGCTCAAGAAATAGGCCTACGTAGTGCCTGGTCTCTTACATCGATGGGACAACTTCACATGCATTACATCAAACATGCGGTAAGGGATGTCGTATTTCACTCCTTTTCCCTACTTCATTATGCCTCACAAGAAATGTGAGGGAAGCATCATAACCCTCATGGTCCACAAAGCATCCTTTCAAGGTAGTCCTTTATACTTCAAAGGGTCCGTAAAAGGACAAGTTATGAGAGTGATGATTCTACAATTAAGACATCGCTAGCTTTCTCATCTTGGAAGATGTTAGGCAAACTTGTGGGGACAATTGTTGTAGAGTACATTTGGATCAAACACAAGTTGATTGGAGCACACATTTCATTGAAGGAAGAAGCCATAGGGAACTAGTCAACATCGTCGTCATAAAGTTGAAGATCCTTGATTGCAAAAGCCTCTCGAAGGTACACACTACATTCGAACAATGCCATTGAACTTTTGAAGAAATTGGAAGCAATAGGTTTGGTAAAATTTTATGGTTGTTTCCATGTTGTGAGATAGATGTTCTTCTAGAACATAAGTTAATCTCCACTCTTTCTCTCATTGGTACCTCCTCTGTTGAGAAGCTCTTGAAATGAGTTAGCATTGGCATTTCGCTCAAGCATAAACCTTTAGTTTAGATTATCATCATTGATATAAAAGAAACATGTGATCACCATTTGAACCAACTTGATATGATAGATCTACCATTTCATAATTTGGAACACATACCATGATCTACTCGCTCTTCTGCCTAGGTGGGAAATATATCTTATAAGATAGGATGTTTCAAGAAGCTTAAGTTGCTAGACAACAATAAAATGACTCAAAGGATAAGAGTGGCTAGGATGCCTTTGAAAGCCTTTGACGAAACATTAGGACCTTTTGACTGCTTGTTCGATGGCATTGAGAGATGCCTCCATTTGGAGGCATGATTTTGGGGATGTTTGCACGATAGCAGTGAGATGTCGAGCTGGCATGTCCCGTCGAGGTGTCCTATTAACGAGCATCACAATGGTTCAATGATTTGACGAGTGGCCACCATCCATCCTCGTATTATTGAATCTCTGCCGTGTCTCCATCCACGCAAGAGCGTTATGCATGATAACTTTAAGGAGTTCTTATGTGAACCCCTTGAATATGGAATGGTGCATTTCGAGTTGGCATGTCCCGTCAAGGTGTCCTAATAACGAGCATCACAATGGTTCAATGATTTGACGAGTGGCCACCATCCATCCTGGTATTATCTAATCTCTGCCGCGTCTCCAATCCACGCAAGAGCGTTGTGTATGGAATGGTGCAATCCTCATGGCCTTTGTCCATTTGTAAGAGATAACCTCCAAATCTCTTGTGCCTTTCAGCCTCTTAGACATAAATTTTCCATCTTGTCCACTTAGAGACGCTGGCGATACACATGTTCAAAACCCCCTTCAGTGACACCTATCAAGGAGAAAAATGTGGGTGCCATTTAGCCGTCAGGGCCAATCATTGGAAAGAGGATGTTCATGATGTCTCTTTCATCAAAGCTTAAACTAGAGTATTTAGTAATGAAATGTCATGCTTGGATAGGCACCTTATGTCGTTTAGGTTGACGAACACGTCAATGCTCATGGGGTGGTGCCATACTTATTGGTCTAATATCTTTGAGTTATATAGGTAGACAACAAGGCCAACAATCTACCCTTTAACATCCCTTGGAGGTCACCAATATGCCCATGCGAGCTAGGATGTTTGGCTTGACCTGTGGAATTCCAGGAATTAACATATAATCTTAGGACTTTACTGAATAGGCCAACCACATAGATGCAATTCCAGGAATCATGTAATCTCCATGTTTTTCTATAGAAGAGCCTTATTGGCAGGAGAACGATCCTTTCGGCTCTTCCCACAAGGAGTCCCTAGTGTGGTTGTCTTCGATTGGGCACTTTATACGAGAAGAAATAATTTTTTTGACATATAACTCCAAGCATCTCGTGTTTTGTGGGTCGGGGCAATACTACGAGAATGTAATAATTACATCCAAGTTCCCCAAGTTCTGTTTATCCGGAGTAGCCTTTCCCATGGGAATACCATTGTAAGGTAAACCCAAGTTCCCAGAAGAAGAGATGAAAAGTTAGTTAATTACTACCAAACGATATCTCAGCTTCAAGGCCCTCATAATATTTAGATTCAGGCTACACCTTGTCTCCTGGGATCGTCGCATGGGTTTATGGCTAGAAATCTGACTGATTCTGTTCATCGACATTCATTGAGTAGGTAGCATATTTTGCAAAGGTAGGATAGCAAAAGGGTAAAGAAGAACATGAATACAAGTATACATACTTGTACCAATATATTACCAATGTTGTCAAACTTCTAGTTTTAAGATACACAACACATGGCATCTTCCGGCGAGTCACTGATTCTAATGCTAGATTGATTATGCCAAATCCTAATGAAAATATAATTTTTTGTCCCTCAACTCTTTCCTCCGGTGTAGTTCACAATCTTGATTCCAATACCTTTTAATTTTCACCAGGAGTTCTATGTTTGGCCCCTCAACTCTTGCCTCTTATTTGGTATGCAAACCCAATTGCAATATCATATTTAGGTTGCATCCATTGATAATTAAATTGGCTACTTGCATACTTTTTTTAATACCTTTAGTCTTGGCCTATATGGCACTTGAGGCTAGAAAACCCAATATCCGCCACTTTAGCATTATCCCTATGTATTAGTGGCATTTTCCTTCTAATTTTGTTATTGTTTTCATCTTCCTATACTTGTCTCTCTCACTATCTGAACTGAAACCTCTATCCATGGAGGCTATATCATCACTCCTATTCTATTGTGATATTCCTCACAAGGTACATCACAAGGGCTTAAAGAGGATGTGCTTATGCAAATAATGGCGGAGCCAAAAATTCGAGAAAGAGGGAGCCAAATAGTTCAAAAAATTCTAAGGCCCACTGAACCATGCTATACTAACTGACATTCTTTGAAATATAGAGGATCATAAAGCATGTATACAGAAAAAAGACTAGGGAGAGCCCCAACCCCTGCCAGTTTCCCCACTGGATGTGAAGGCATGACAACCCAACTGTGAGCATGCGTATCAAATGTGGCATTATTTGAATTGAACTTCAACAAGACCTTTTTGTACCAGGTATGATTATGGCTCCATTGAACATTGACGAAGAGTAGAGAATGCATACCAATAGTACAAATAACAAGGGCAGTGGCCACACTAGGTGAATAGAGAAAAGACGGGACACAACAATGATATGGTTGGTTGTGACTAAGGGACCTTTGCACCTTGTACCAAGCTTCATTATGGCTCCCTTCAGCACTGAAGGACACATAACAACAATGACAATGGCCACACTAGGTTACTAGAGAAGAGAGGGCATCACGACGAGATGGTGTTTGAAGCTTAGATTGTTTTGATAGGGTTTCAACATGTATATTTTGGATATCACAAGCATCTCGTCACGAACAAGAGGTCAATCGGGGGGAAATAGGTAAGAACAAAAAAAATGAGATGTGATAGTCATTTATACTTCTAGGAAAAATCATTTGGTGGAAGGGGCTATAGGTAAGATTAAAGTTACACCATGAGTTAAGAGTAAACTAAATAACCCAACTCAAGAACAAGTTGAGCTCACAAGAATGAGTTGAAACGCTACTATGAGATACATGTCAAATTAAATAACCTAAATGAGACATGCGTTAAATGACCAAAGTATAACCTTTCAAAGTTAAATGACATGAATTAAATAGCCTTAATCATAATGTATCATCAAATTGTCAATTCAAGTTGGGATGAAATTTTACATGTAGATTATAAGAAGATATATTCAGAAACATTAGCAAGGAAAACCACATCATGTGATCACAAGAACATATCTAAACGTGAAATTTCTCCATATGTTTCGATGTTATAGAAATTATCACAAAGTCAAACAAAGAAGCTTTCCCTTTGCTAATCAATATATTCTACTACTCCTATCCTGCACACAACATGAAATATTTACGAATCTAGATTAAACTTTCTTAACTAACTCATGTTTGGCACAAACACACAATTAATTGTATTGAAAGAAAATAAATCCAGCGACAGAGTGGAAGTTAGTGCCACACTATATGTTCTCTTTTATGGGAACACTATTTCTGGATAAAACGTTTAAAAAATCTTTTTTGTTCGGCATTAAAAACTTGAAAAGGCACGCTTTCGTGACTCTTTAAAAGAGGAAAATTATATTTTTTTTCTTACAAAGCTAAAGGTATCTTCAATCATGAAAAAAATCCCATGAAGTAAATACTTCAAAAGAAAAAGGAGTTTCACATTGAAGTGCCAAACATAGCAATATTCAAGTGATATGCAACTTTACAAACAAGAGTACGAGTTCAATAAAATCCAAATATCTACATATCAAACAACCATATGAACAAATACTATTAGTGAAACATAGTAATTTTTATGTCAATGTAGGCACCATCACCACCATATGAAGCAAAATTCTTGTAAATCTTGTTTGTTGCCGCAATTCCCCACTTCTCCTTGTATGTACATGACAAAAACAAAAAAATTCTAAAAATTCATAATTTTAATATAATCATGGATAAAATTTTGAGTTAAGTAAAGTAAATAATGTGAGAATGTTGGTTTGAAATTCACTATAAAAACATCTATAAAAAGATAAAGATCTCTTACTGTTCATTTTTTAATTATAATTGATATTTATAGTCCATGTTATATTTTATAAATAATTAACACATAGTAAAGTATACCTTGAATGTTTGTCCTGGAGACATAATTTGAGAAGTTAATCCTATATATGTTAATTTCCCATCATAATGAGATCATATGAACTTTATAGATTTTGTTTCTTAATATTAAGGTATCTTATTTTATAATTAGTACAAGCGCTGACTTTTATTTTTGTACCACAAGTGTTTCTAAATATTCATGTAGTTACAATTCTCCCACGACTCTATTTTAGCACATGTTGTTTTACTACCTTTCACGAATTTTACGTGACAATCCGACACATATTGCTTTTTTAAACATGCCTCATATTGCTTTTAGTTTAACTTTACCATGTAGTTTTCTTATGTTTGTTCAAGTTGTTGGTAGGTCTACGATTCGTCCCAGTCGCATATTCTTGTCGACGCTAGTGTGTTGGTTGTCCCTAGTCCCATTAGAACGTCATTTACCACGTGTCAAACGAAAGTAATGAAAAAAAAAGTCGCTGCCTTATTGGACCTGGGTCGTCGAGTCCAGTGCTCGTGATATTTGGCCGAACGTCGCGAGTAGCCTCGACGTTCCCTAGGAGCAACAAAAACTTCACATACGCATGTATAACTATTAATCCATAACATATTCATATCATTGCGGGAAACGTCGCGGGTGTTCGCCTACGACATTTTGGACCTCGATCACCGATTGTTTTGTAGTGCAATAAAAATACTAGGATGGTAGCAAGAGTCATTTAGAAAAGTGTAGGATTAGGAAAGAGTCCACTTGTGTAAGGAATGGTCTAATTAGTCCAATCCTATTAGGAAAGGTCTAACGGTCTAAACATCCACCATATAAGTATGTCATGTATCTAGGGTTGAGAGAAGTAAAAACAAACAATCTAATCTAGCACGTTTATTCTTTCTTCTCAACCTATGTCTACCCAATCCCTCACAGCCACGTTGTCTGGCTATTGTCTGTGCGATAGTTGTTCATTGTGGATTTAACTTCAGAACATTCGGAATCAATGCAAGGAGTTCTGTAGCGAAAAGCATATGCTTATGTTGTTGGACAAGATGCATAGTTCAAATTTATTAGACATAATTTATCATATTTCTTTGTGAAATCGTAATGCAAGCAAACAGAGATATAATTTGGGTTAGAACTTACAATCTTCCAAGGAATTAAGTTATAGGTAAGCTGCTAGGGCCCTGGTCTACGTTCCAGGTCGTGGGTAGGATGACCCTTAGCCCAGCCACGCCGGATGTGGGAAGTCACCAAGGGTTGTGGTCCATGCACTCATAGCGATGTTTCTAGATTATCCTAGGCAGAAGGAGAGTGATGGAGGAGAGGCCCTTGCGAAGTGGCTTGGGGTGTATTGTCTAGCATGTTGCCACCAGTACATCAACGATGTATTTTGATTCGACGCTTTGACAATCATCCTCCACCAAGCCAGGATCTCATGTCGGGCCTGTCGGGAGAAGGGGCACTTGAGGAGGTGGTGGTGAATGGTGGTCGCATAGGGACATCGCGGGTGGTGTTGGAGGCCATGACAAGCGAGGCAGTTGGCACTCCAGCACTGGTTCTGATATGCGAGCCAATGGATGATTTTGACCCTTGGCGACGCCCAGGTTTTGCATATCATCTTCTAGGTATTGAAAGTCACGGATTGTGGAAGGTGGACACATAGCAGGCTGCACTGCGTATATGCCACTCTCCGCCCACTTCCATTGGAGGTAATATGGCTCCTCGATGAAGGCAACATGCTCGATCACGTGCCACAGCCGTAGGTACTGTCTGATCTATTGGATACCCAAACCAGCATGTATGTTTGTGCCCAATTGATGGTGTGAAGGCCATTGGCTACCTTCCTATGTTTTTTCTCCTCTTGGGATTCACGTGTATAGGAGCTCTCCCACATCTAGTGGATGGCGGGTTATCTATTCTTCAATATGTTGATGATACAATTCTTTTATGGAACATGACAGGAAAAGGCGAGAAACCTGAAATTAATTTTATCAGCGTTCATGCAACTTTCCGGTCTAAAGATTAATTTCCATAAAAGTGAATTTTTTGCTCAGGATGATGCTACCATGTATGCTGAGTTATTCGGTTGTGGGCAAGGTCAGTTTCCAATCAGCTATCTTGGCACCCCGATTCATTTCAGAGGCTTACGATTGCTCATTGGAAGCATGTTGAGTAAAGGCTCCAAAATAGGTTGATTAGTTGGAAAGGAAAATTACTGTCCTTGGGTGGTAGATTGGTTCTCATAAATTCAGTCCTAAGTAACATGGTGTATATGATTTCCTTCTTCCAATTACCAAAGAGAGTTTTGCATCGATTGGATTATTTTCGATCAAGATTCTTTTGGCAAGGGACAATGAGAAAAAGAAATATCGACTGGCTAAATGGAATGTAGTGTGCCACCCCAAAGATCAAGGAGGTCTAGTGATTCATGACCTAGAGGTCAAGAATAGAGCCCTTCTCGGTAAATAGCTGTTCAAGCTTCTTACCGAAGATGGGGTATGGCAAACTCTTCTAAGGAGAAAGTATATTGGCTCAAGTGCGGTATCACAGTTTTCTTGCAAACCAGGTGATTCACTCTTTTGGGCTGGCCTAATGCCAACGATGAAATTATTCTTCCCTTTTTTCCATCAAAGATCGTTCAGAGATAAGGTTCTGTGAGGATAGGTGGCTAGGTACTACCACACTTCGAGAACAATATCCAGCTTTATAAAACATTGTCCTTGACGTCACAAAAGCGATACTCGCTCAGGTGTTGGAAAATACCCCACCAAATGTGACGTTCAGAAGAGATCTTGTTGCCCCCGGCTAGCATCTTGGAATGAGTTGCTACAACGTCTGACTTTAGTTAATCTGGCGAGGGGACTGATGAGTTTCGTTGGAATTTACACAAGAGTGGTAAATTCTCGGTGGACTCTATGTACAAAGATCTAATTCAACCGGACGTGCCATAGATGATAACAAGAAAATTTGGAAGATGAAGATTCCACAAAAACAAGGTTTGCGTGGTATCTTTGTCGAGGGGTAATTTTAACTAAAGATAGCCTTGCAAAACACATTCACATGGCAGTATAAAGTGTGTCTTCTGTCATAAGGACGAGACTATCAATCACTTACTCTTTGAATGTAATTTGCTGGTTCTATATGGTCAATCATCCAGATAGGTTCTACCTTATACCCACCATGAAGCATTGCTAATATTTTTGGCAATTGGCTAAATTGGATCATAGGTTTAAACGACTTATTCGGGTGGCAGCGCTTGCCGTTATATGGTCGCTTTGGCTGTGTAGAAATGACAAGGTTTTTAATGAAAAAATTCTTCTCTCATGCAGGTTATTATAGGAGTACATCTACGCTCCGTTCTTGGTCACCGTTGCAACGTGTGGAGCATCACGACCTGTTTACGAGGTGTGTACAAGACTGGAGGATACGGCGAGGGACTTTTTATCCCAACATGGATGGCAGCATAATTTGCGGATCGACCCTCTACCACCATAGGCGTTTTTACAATTTCTCATCGTGATATGTAATTCACCTTTTCTTTCTTTTCGTACTACTGAACTTGTGACGGCTGTGTGCATCCTAGCAATGCAGAGGCCGGGTGTAATGTTTAAATTATTTAAGTAATAAAACTCCCTTTATCGAAAAAAGTGTATAGGAGCGGTGACCTTGAGTTCACGTGTTGATGTCCACGACGGAGTACAATATTCAGAGTGGATGACGATGATGGGGCAGCCGACGACGGTGACAGCGCAGGGGCGAGGGGGACGTGGGCGACGACCTTGACTACTCGGCCTGCTACAAAAAATAGTACTCGATCTAGGCTTTAGTTCAATTCGGTTCAAATTTGTAAAATCTAACCTAAATTTGAATGGAATTTGCTGGTTGTTAGATTCTTGTTTGCATCGGCGGCGGTGGAGTGATGTCCACCACATCAGCAACAAAAGGTAAGTTCGTGGGAGATCCCCTTGTACCTGAGCTCTACGAGTTTTTTACGGGTTCTAGTAGGAGCCCACTAGAGTTGAATTTTAGGCCTTTGCTCTAAAAAAGGTTTAGGGGTCTTGCTGGAGTTGCTCTAATTGTTTGTAGGGAAGCGCATGTTCTTTTGTTGGTGGAATTTCAAGCATTTACGTGATGATTCTTGTGTGAGGACTGAGCTTGCTCAAAGGATGTGCAATACACAGTTGTCGCATTGGATGTGAAGAAATTGTATTTTTTTTGTATTCTCTTATTGTGATAGTAAATAACAATTGCGTTGTTACCATATGTTGAATTTGAAAACATATGCTACAAAGTAAATCATACGATGCTTTCTTATATTTCAAAAGGAGAAAGTACAAAAGCATGACATAATTAATTGCATGCAGTGCTTGATTAATGATGTTATTGACTTCATACTAATGGTTGTTTGTTGTGAATGTTGTATGAGGAAGGATATACTGGCTAGCATGTTTGTTATGATGGATAATCACACAACAATGGAGTGTTGACTTCGCGAACACTCGTGCTAGAATATTGGTGAACTTATGCGACATTTTTCTTTGCGATTGTTGATTGAAATGTAGCATTACATGCGACATTTGTGCGGTACAGCCGAGGGGTATGTGGAGGATAAGAATTGTGTGGCTTTGTATATGTAACTCAAGTATCATCGTATTTGACTTATCTGTGATTCTTAATTGTTAATAGGGATCGTAAGGGAAGTAAATGATGCTTTATTATGTTAGAGAAATGGAACAAGGATACCCAAGGAATGATTTTTATGTGATTGTCTAATGCGTATGTTTTTATTCACTCATGATGATTGGAAATGACACATTTATGAGTTTTATTTATTCGATGAGAAATTTTGGGTTGAACATGAAATATATGATATGATGTTTTGACAGGTTGTTCTTGAACACTAGTAAGTTATAAGGATACTATAGTAAATTTAGGCCATAATTTACGAATGTCACTTGATTTTTTACATATTGACGTTATTTTGTGTAAATAGGTAAGGTAACTGGTAATCTTCTAGTGGAATGGTAAATAACATGTCAAACGAGGATTGTAGTCTTTGATGTGAATCAATTGTTTTTAGAGAGCCTTGTCTTTTCTGAATCTTATGTGGAGTATTCAATCGTTTTATTAATTTACGGAGCGATGGTGTCGATGTGCTAAAGATGACTTCATAAAATGCCAATATGGGTCCATCTTAGTCAGGGGAACATATTAAGAGACTATGTAGTCATCACATTATAACTCCCATTAATTTTGGTTGAGGAAAACATGATGAACGATCATGCATCACTTGCGGAGAGTCTTGCCACGTTGGATGCGAGGACGATGTCAATACGAGTATGCATTGCATAAGCACTTGGTGGAATCTTTATTGAATGAGCAGCCTCACAAGAGATTTGTGCAATGTGGCATGATACTTTTTGCTCTATAGATGACTAAACTTATGCATAACATATCCTTGATGCCACATTCATGAACAATGTATAACTGTTGAAATAATGAAGGATAATGTTGGCAATTGTATTTCAAGCTCAAGTGATGATGAAGCTTTTGCATAATGTGTGGTTACGCACAATCCCGAGGTCGAACACCCACACTTACGCTCTCAACTGCCAAGAGGCCTGCTCTCCATAGCTGGCTAGAGGGGCCAACTAGAGATAGCGACTCGAGTGCTTTGATGTTGCTCGTTTGCCATGTTTTCTATTATCCAATTTTGCTCTCGTTTTTCAATTTGTAATTAATAGAGTTAAATCGTTAGTATAATTCTTTAAGGGTAGTTGGAGGGATGCCGCCCTCCAACGTAATGGTTTCTCGGCGCGCACGCAAGCGCCCTCCACACGGGGGACACACAACATGATAAGTTGTGCCTTGTGATTCACCTGTGGGGTCAGACCTCCGCAGAACGCACCAACTGTTGCGTGGGAGGGGATCAATAATCACCCTTCCGAGGAGGTGACTCTTAAACTAACAATACTTAGCGCATGTCCACTCTTCGAAAGTGAAGATGAAGAATTTGGTTGAAACCAAGTTTTATCTAGGTCTGCAACTTGAACATTCCCCTTATAAGATTTTACTGCACCAGTCCATCTACACCAAAAAGGTGTTAAAGAGATTTAGATTTGATAAGACATGTCCTTTTAAGGTATAATGATTGGAGGAGGGGGGAGCTTTACCACACGATACGGAGACGTCATGCCTCAGAAAGAGGGGGACGAAATTTAAGACTAGGATTCCCCTACTTGAGTGTTGTTAGAGTACTCATGTGTCTCACACGTTGTACACGACCATATATTTGAGTTTGTTGTCAATTCGCTTACTAAGTACAGTTCCGAGCCTACGGGCAGACACTGGAAAGGCGCCAAGAATGTTTCCAATACCTATAAGGGACAAAAACTTTTGGACCATTCTATAAGAGAAATCAAGACCTATCATTGACAGGCTATTCTGATAGAGAGTACCTATTAGACTAAAAAATAATAGCATTGTATGAAGTATCACAAGAGTGTGTATAGTTTCGACGAATGATTCACCACATACGGTAGAAGTGTTGGCTAAACACCGTACAAACCCATTACCATTATCGATGAAGATAATCCAGTTTGTCTTGCACAAGTGCAACGGAACTGTGTGAAGACTAATCTCACAAAGCATACCAATCCCAACTTTTTCTATGTGCACGAGCTGCAAGAAATGAATGAGATCAGAATACCGCACACTAGTCCTATGAATACCTCGCTGTTTTGTTCACTAAATTGAAATCATGTTTCCAGAGTGCGTTCATGGAATCGAAATGATGAAATTGAGAGGGATTTATGATCGGGGAGATTCTTCACACATCCATATGTGAATCTCGATCAAGATTATCGAGTACTCAAGCCGATGTTTAGTGGAATGTACCCATTTCTCTTATACGAGTTTTCCTAGTGTTTCTCATAATGATGTACTTTACGAGCAAACTCCCGCAACATGAGGTAGACGTATTTTTCCATATTTTTCCACAAGGGTTTTGTGTTTTTCAGACATAGACAAGACATGATATTATACCAAGGCGAAATATTGGGAAACTATTTTTTCGCGAAAATGCAAAAGCCTATAGAGAGGCCACCCCACACCATACAGCTCAACCCAGCGATCTAGATTAGGGGAGAAGTTGTGTGAGTCCATGGGCTCCGCGCTCACCCAAGAACAAGCCTCTGTCTTGATGGTTTCCACCAAAGCGCTCGTGCGTTGTTGAAGACGATCGTGTTCCGTAGCTTCCAAATCTACCGCGCCGTTAGCATGATCACCGAAGAGGTGCCCTTACGCAACAAGCGGGGGTGGAATTGAGTAACGACCACCAGTCCACGAAATCGTCGTCCACAACCAGCGGCCTAGATGTTGATCGTATCCAGGAGAGTACGTCATGCCAGATCGTCCGTGAGAACGAACACCCAGTGAGTATGTGGGGCATTGATTCCGCCGCCTGGTTGCACATCGGGCAACTTGCTTAATGTGCAAGTCCGTGACGTGCTAGTCGTTCATCCATCCAACAACGATCCAAACAAGTGAGCCACACGAAGATTTTCACCCTAGGTGGTGCCTAAGTCTTCCAACTCAACTTTCAAGATCGTGATTCTATCGCCCCATGGAACAAGTCATCATAGGAAGACTTGGAGGAGTATTGGCCATTGGATGTCCAACGCCAAATCATCTTGTCAGACTGCTCGGGTAAGTGCACCTCTTGGGGAAAGATCCAAATCTGAACATACTGCAAGAGAGCAAGCGGACTCAAAACGCCCGAAATGTCCAAAATCCACCGGCACTCAACCAACGCCTCTCGTACCGTCCGCTTTTTCCCGGGGCTTCTTTGATATCAGCACGAACAGGTTCTGCGCTACGTCCTTCATTGATTTACCCTCCATCCTGGCCTAAAAAAAATTACCCTCCATCCATATGTCCACCCAGAAGAGGGCCGTGGAGCCCAAGGGACATCTCCGTGGATGCATCAAAGATCTGACGCTTATCACCCGAGAACTACATGTCGAGCCCCCGCCATGGCCGCTGGTGGTCAGTGCGCAACCTGCATAACCAGCGAACCCTTAGGCTTACAGACGTGTGAACCAAATCCGAGATACCCAACCCTCCAAGCAGGAATAGGCGACACACCCTGGGCCAGTTTACGTGGCAGTGACCGCCATTCGCGTCCGCCCTCCTAGCCCCAACGGAAGCCCCGTAGGATCTTCTCTAGCCTTTTAAGGTTTTTTTTTCACACTTAATACCATGAGTTGTTGGAGGGAAATCGTCGCTAGTACCTTTGACCAACGCGAGCCGCCCCGCCTTAGGCATCATAGGCGCTTTCCAACTAGGCAACTTGTCTGCAAGCCAAGAGGGTTTTCCCTGCATTTTATCCTTATTGAGGAACTAGTGTGGCCCCACTTTTTTAGTGGAAGTTTTCCCTGCGTTTTATCCTTATCTACCTACCCATCTCCAATTAGTTATATACATATTGTATTATATTGCAGGGAGACACACCATTACTAACTATATAAAAGACAAGCGCTTTCGCGGCCTCTCAGCGCTCGGCTACTGGTCTAATGAACAGTAGCTACAGTGTTGAACAGTCCCCCGTGGTAATTTTGCAAAAAAATCCCTACACTTTCCGGAAATTACGACCCGGTCGCAACTTTACGCTAAGAAGGCTTTTATTTACGTTTTCAGGAAAATCAGGGGCCTTACTGCAAAACGCCCACGAATCCCCCCTCCCTCTCCTTCTCTTCCCCGCGCGACCCCGACGTCGCCGCCGCCGCCGACGCGCGACGCGGCCGCTTCGCTCCTCCCCCATCAGATCGAAGCACGCACGGAGCTTCGCCGTCGTCACCTCTCCATCCTCGCCGCGGATCGCGTGCCGGGACGCCCGAGGCGCGCCGTCCCCGTGCTCTGTGCGGCAGTTGCCGTGCTCACCGTCCACCGCCGCGGATTTGGTCGCCGCTGGCGATTCCGGTGACCAAATGGTCCGGCTCCGCCGTCACTCGGCTTCCCGCGCACGCCTCGCGTGGATCCGTGCGGTTCGAGCCCCCGCGCGTGCTCCCCTGCCCGAGCGTGAGCTCGGCAGAGCGGGTGCCTCCGCCGCCGTGACGTCACCTGCTGACGTCACCGCGGGCCCGCCTGTCAGAATTTTTTATTTTCACAAACTATTTCATAATTACTAAAACCCTGACATGTGGGTCCCGACTGCTACATATTTAATAAATACAGAAAATGCTACAATTTGTAAAATTCATATTTTGTAATCTGTAATTCAAAAAAATGCAAATAATATATCAAAAATTGCAGAAAATGCAACCTTTACAACTATTTCATATCTACACATGATTAATCAACTTGCAACCCCTTCCCTCCTTGCTCACTATCCCGCCCACGTCTCTCCCTCCCTCCGTTTCTCTCTCTCCCGCGCGAGCCCGAGGTCGCCGTCACCTCCGACACGAGCTGCCGCCGTTCCACTCCTCCCCGGTCGAATCAAAGGTTGCCACAAGCTCCGCCACCGTCCCCTCTCCATCTCCGTCAAGGCTCGCGAAAAAAAAACTAAACATTCAAAAAATATGAATTAACAGTATATTCAAAAAATCGCAATAATCTCAATACCCATATAGATTTAACAGAGTTGCAACAAATATTCATTGTGTACAAACGTGAAACTAAGAAATTTTCAAATTTTTCACAGAAGCTAAGAAATGTTCATTTTGTTGAAGATTTGTTGGATTAGTTTTCCAAATAATTTTTCTTCACAAAAAATATCCAACAATTCTTATAAGTTTCAAAATAGATTTATTTGCAGAAAATCAAAACCTTTACAACTATTGCATCTCCATGCATGACAACTATTGCATTCCATGCATGATTAACCAACTTTAATTCCTGTTTAATAATTACAGGAAAAACTAAAATTCGTAAAATTTATATCTTCTAATCTGTAATTCAAAATAATGCAAACAATATATCAAAATTTGCAGAAAAATAAAACCTTTACAACTATTACATTCCCTGCATGATTAATGAACTTTAATTCCTGTTTAATTAGATGAGCAATTTCTGTAAAGTTTTCCAGTAATAGTTTCTTTACGATATTTTTCTACGGCGAACAAATTTTTGACCGCAATTTATGAGAATTTTGCAAAGTTCTAAATCTCTTTCTCGCGCTCACATTTTTACGCAACTTTTAAACAAAGTTTTCTGGTAATAATTTCTTTAAAGTTTTCTGATAATTGTTTCTTTAAAATATTGTCCCCACGGCGAACAAATTTTGTACTGCAATTTTTTTCAACACAACTTTTAAACTTTGTTTTCCCGGTAGTACCGGCAGCTTCTTCACTACAGTGTTGATGTACTTTTCACATGAACAATAAAAAATAGCATCTTATTTTCCCCTAATTTAATTTTTTTTCCACGCTCACATCTTTGACACTCCTTTCAAGCATAATTTCCTGGTGGTAGTTTCTTTAAGCTAACGACAAACAAATTTTTAACTGCAATATGTGAGCTACAGATTTTTAGATTTCTCGAACCCGTAGATATTTACAACACAAATTTTTTAAAGGCAGTTTTCCAACGGTAATTTTTTAGGTAATTTTCCTGCAGAGAACAAATTTTAAACTATAATCTGCGAAATTCAATATTTCCCATCTCATATAAAAATAATAATTTTCCAATGATAGTTTCTTTAGCAAACAATTTTTTTTCCTGCAATTTGTGAACCACAATTTTTTACGAACATCAAGCTACAGTGAATTGCTCACATTTCTGACACACCTTTTAAACATCGTTCACCAATGGCAGCTTCTTCACTACAGTGTCAAGTCACTTTTCACATGAACAACAAAAAGTAGCATCTTATTTTCCCCTAATTTTCACTTTTACAAAAACTAAAATTTCTTTCCCGCGCTCATATTTTCGACACAAATTTTAAGCATAATTTTCCGGTGATACTTTCTTTAAGCTAACGGCGAACAAAATTGTAAGTGCAATTTATGCGCTACAAATTTTTAGATTTCTCGACCCCATAGACACTTTCAACACAAGTTTTTAAACGTAGTTCCCCAACAGTCATTTTGTAGGTAACTTTTCTATCGAGAACAAATTTTCGACTGTAATTCGCAAATTTCAATATTTCCCGTCTCATATCAAAAAAAAAAACTAGCTTTCCAACACAACTTTCATGTGAACAATAAACTATTCCCGTGGTGAACAAATTTCACACCATAATTTATGAGCCACAAATTTTTAGACTTGTTCCCCACGATCATATTTTAGACACATGTATTTAAGCAAAATAAATCGTAAAACAATTTTACACCAAAAGCGCGACGCACAGCGCCAAATTCACCTAGTTGATAATAAAGAGCAGCCCCACTTATTTCCCGGTGTCAATTTAGTTTCTGGGTATGTGATTAATCTCCATGCATATATATTTCATCCACAATTTGCTCCACGCTTTTAGACCGGACTCCTCCGCAAAGGTGGACACTCCTACGCATCTAGTAGGCCTGACGTCAAATTTGGCACCCGAAAAGTCAGCCCAATCGAAGTCCGCAATCACCATGCAGGCAGCATGCGTTGGTTCAGGTCGGTTTGCGGCTGGTCACCGGAGCTGAGCAAGTACCTATGGCTGGCCTAGGGAACGGGCGCGGGGCTCCAAGTGTCTCCTATGCTACGCTCAACAACAGGAAGACGCGGTCCACGCCATTAGAGAAGCTTCCCCGGAGCACCACCCTTTTCTCTCGAAGGAAGCAAACCGTCAGTCATTCCAAAAAAACAGAGCTCGTGCTCATGCTCATGCTCATGCTCATGGAAGGCGGTGCCACATGTACTGTCAGTGTACAGATAAGAAACCAAGAACCTAAACAGAGTCGCGCAAGGCGGTAAGCCTGTGGGGCGGTAAGCCTGTGGGAGATTGTCTCGAGCATATGGCGTATGCCCGCGAAGAGCAGGCGTCGCTTGCCATTACGAGATGCAAAGGGGGGAAAGCGGATTCAAACCACACCGGGATCGGAGCAAATTGATCAACCCCAACTACTGGGATTGCAATTGCAGAGGAGTAAGTAATTCGAGCGGACAAGTAAGGGCGAGGCGGCGCACCTGGAGGAGGAGTACTCGTATAGCTTGCCGGCTGGGGAGAAGACGAGCAGCGCGACCTCGGCGTCGCAGAGTAGCGCGAGCTCGAAGGCCTTCTTGAAGAGCCCCGAGCGGCGCTTGGAGAATCGCACCTGGCGGCTCGTCCGGTCCTCGATCCGCCGCAGCTCCACCCGCCCCCGCCGCGTCATCCCTTCCCTTCTCCGGCCGCACGCCGCTCGTCTATCCCTCTCTTGGTGGTGGTTGGAACTTGGAAGGGATCAGGGGAGGTGTGTGCCGGTGAGGGGACTGACGGACGGCAGTGGGGTGTACAGGGGAGAGGCACGTGTGGGGGTGACGAGGGCCCCATCTGTTGACGACTCTGCTGTAGTACACGGGCGCTGATTGGGTAGGTCGGTATCCTCCGGTGGTTTCTGCTCCGCGCACACAGCCGAGCTTCACTCCATGATCTAAAGCTACAGATAATATATTTTAAGATCATGACATGACTGACGAATAAACTTTATGTGCTGATTAATCCAACACCCTGTTGATCGTAGTACTTTTTGTATAGAATCCACTATACGGCTTTGTTTATAAACTCCAACCAAATCCCTGTGCCCTGGGGCCAGGTAACTTTTAGTAAATTCCAGTTTAGGCATGCGTGAGGTGAACCTGGTTTTGCTTTATTCAAGCGGGACCAGGGCAGGTGGAGGTGCCATGCAGGGGCGGTGAGTCACTACGTGGACTGCTGACTGACCCATCGTTATCCCACCAAGCTCCACGCTGTAACAAAAGAACAGTACTCACCGCCGCCCAGGCTGCAATTTGTGGACGCGGAGGGCTCCAGCAAGGACGACGCCCGGCCAGGCGCGGGCGAAATATCTTTGTGGGCCCGGGGGAAGCCGGTGTGCCGAAAATAGTTAAATATTGTGAGGATAAGGACACCGTGAAAGGCAAGTGTTGCTTGGATTGCATGATTCCGAGCGGAATGAGATCCAGTGTCTTGCCATGGACCCATAACAGTACCATGCCTTGAGCTCCCTTTCTAGCCGTTCGATCAAGAATTGATGGAGACAAATGAACATGAACAGTCACGCTGCTACAGGAACATCTACATGCAATTCGCTATAGTACATGTGCTACAGCCCGCCAGCAGTGCATCTGCTATTGTAACGGGTGGGCTCGCGTTCCCCTCCCCCCTCTACAGTACCAAAAGAGAGGCGACAAGGGAGGCGAAAAAGTTCCTTCTTTCTCTCACCGGAGCAGGAGCAGATCTTCGCCATCTCTCGCCGCTGCGGCGGTGGGGGGGTGGTGGAGGTCTTGCTCCTGGTCTCCTGGTGTGTAGATAGTAGGTTAGGTTCTTCTGGCGTCGGCGCTAAGGTGGTGGTGCTGGTGCCGGGTTTGAATAAGGTTGCAGGGGTTCGTCTTCCACCTCGGCGTTGTTCTTCGGGGCGAAGCCGGCGAACCTCAGTTGGTGTGCTTCCAGGCGTTGTCGTCGAGGCGGTGGCGGCGATTTCGCTGTGGAGCTTTTGTTCCCCGGCCTCAACCCCGTTTCGGCGACGTTTTCTCCACCGTCACCGCGAGGCTTGTGGGATTTGGCTCGGGAGATCTTCCAGGACGGGTGGTCTTGAGCTTCGGAGGCGGCTTGAGGTGAGCAGATCGGAGCTTCTTCTTCGACTTGGTCAAGAGATGGCTTCGCATCTGGGATCCGAGGAGCTCGGGGCGCGTCCCCGGCCGATGTGCCACAACCGCCATGGTGTTGCTCCTCGGAGTAACCCTCTACTTCGGTTCAGAGAGCAGCTTTGCGATGAGGCTTCATCGGATCTTCGGGGTTTCGTCCTCCTTCGGCCGATGTTCGGGCGGTGGCGGGCGACATCGACGGCGAGTTTGGGTTGCAGGAATATCCACCTCGAGGGCTTTTTCGGATTTTTTAATCTTTTGAGGTCTTTTCTGCAAAAGTTCCTATACACCTGTCCTTTCTGGGCCTTTCTAGGCGTACCTACGTGTATTACTTCTGTTTGTATCCTTACTTCTAAATATACATAGATATTATATTAAAAAAAAGCAGTGCATCTGCTACAGTATGATGTTGCTCAGGTGCGGAGCTCCGTTGGGGCCAAACTGGGCCAAGGCCCGCCCAGGTTTTTTGCAATAAATATTTTTACTCCTATGCATCTGAGGCCCAATCCATTAGCGCGGACTGGCCTGTCAGTTATCTCGGTTGTCTCCTCCATTCGACCTCTGTTTTCTCAACAGAACCCATGGCCATGGGTACTCTGTTGCTAGTTCTAGCGATTTAGACTAGAAAACACGGAGGGATTAGGGGGAGTCGGTGGAATAGAGCAGCACAAGAGGGAGCAGCGCCCGCGCTGCTCACAGTCAGGGGATTGCCGCAGCTGCAGGCACAGCCGAACCGCACGGGCATGGCCTACTGGCCGGAGGTCCAGTAATGGGCGTGTTGCGTACTATTCTATGATTTATCAGATACTTGCTTTCTTTCCCCAATTATTTCGTTAGCAAATTGATATCATAGTGTTTTAGTCAATTTGTTCTTGAAATTTGTAAATTGCAACAGCCATGGAAAGCCCACTCCCAGTCCAGAGAATAATGTATTTGAGTAAAAAAAAAGAGTAATTTCTTGTGAAATGCCCCAATTCAGAGCAATTTTTTGTGTTTCCTTAATTCCTGGCCCGCCCATGGATTTGTTTCGAGCTCCGCCACTGATGTTGCTGCTATAAATCTTGTTCGTCTATTCTTGATCTAACGGCCAGATCACCAAGGCACAGTACTGTTCATTGGTGCCTTAACCATAGCAAGGCACCGGATCTAGTCCACGTGCAACTGTGACGGCGACGTAACCAAAGCAGGAGAACATTTTCTTGTAGCATTAAGTTTTTTTCTTCTTTTGCGGGGAAGCTGTTAACAACTCTGTCACAATCATCTCAAAATAAAAACATTAAGAACACAGAAATTTGTGCTTGGCCATTTTTCTCAGGGCGCATCGAGGGTGAGGGGCTCAGAGCATCTCTAACGGCTGCTCTATATTAAGAGGGTTGTTTTTGGATATAGGGCACCTGTTTTAGCGTTTTAAGGCATGAATTTTTTTTATGCTTTACCAGCTGCTCTATAATAAATAGGGCACCTCTTATCAAACAGCTGCCCTAAAATTAGTGCCCTAAACTAGATCCGACGGTGGTGAATGACAAAAACGCATCCGACGGTCGTCCGCGGCTACAATTCTGCCCTCGATGCGCGGAAGGCGTGCACTGGTGCGCAGCAGCTAGCTAGCTTTCATCGATCGATCTGGATCGATCATAGGCGAGTAAGCTTCGCTCGATCTACAGCTCGCGCGCGGAAACTACTGGCGACCAGATCGACCAGAGATAAGAAGTCAATGCCGTCCAGATCGGCCTCGCCCGTCCTCAACGGCCGGCAAGACCGCCCGCACGCCATGGAAGCCTCGACCTCCGCCTACGCGCCCGTGCCTGCGTTGACGAGAGGCTCGACCGCCGCGCGCTACCCGCGCCCGTCCGCCTCGGCCGCTCGGCCACCTCGAGGAGCTCGCCTCGGTGACGAAAACGGCCGGCGACATGGGGAGTCGGTGGGGGACGCCGAGCGTCCGTTCCGGTGAGCGGCGGTAGGGGATTTCGCCGATTCCGGCCGGCGACGGTGGCGGCAGAAAGGGGATCGAGAGGAACGTGAAACTTTCGGGTGGCAGTTAACGTACGTGCGCGCGCTGAAAATGAGAGGATAGGGCAGGGGAGCGCGTGGCCAGAAATTTGGGGCAGCCCTATAATAGGGCACGTGATAGGGCAGCTGTTGGAGACGTGTTTCTGCCCTCTCGTGCCCTAAAAACGTTTTATTGGGCACCAAGCCTAATATAGGACAGCTGTTAGAGATGCTCTGAGGGCACCATCGCGTGAGCTTTCTCAAGGGCGCGGCGCGCGAGGCACACTCGGGTGGCACGCGGCGCCAGTGAGGCCGCGAGTCAACCAAGCACGACACTGCATGTGTTGTGCGCCGCCAGCAGGGGCGGACCTAGGTTATGCTAGCAGGTGTCACTGGACACCGGGTAAAATACTTTCTCTTGATACATCTAGTACTTTTTTAGTGTATGACACCCCTAAATCTAGTCGAAAAATCTATGTGTCTCATACAATGACACCGGGTTGATTTTACTCTAGGTCCGCCCCTGGCCGCCAGTGAGGGCACGGTGCGCGAGGCACACTCGCGTGGCACGTGGCGTGAGTGAGGCCATGGGTCAACCAAGCACGACACTGCATGGGTTGCGCGGTGCGGCACATTTTTTCTTTGTTTTTTTTTTTGTGTTTTGTAAAGACACTCTCAACGCTGATCACGGGGTAAAGGGTTAAAATAGGCGTGTCCAGTGAGCATGACAAGTGTTTTTGTTTGCCGAGTGATTTTTTTCTGAGTGTTTTATCATGGCACTCACCAAAGTTGTCCGTTAGCCGAGTGCCAGATAAAAATGCACTTGAAAAATTAGGTGGCACTCGCCATTGTGGCTAATTCTGGTAGTGCTCGATGGTTGCCACCAGGTATTCTTGATTGTCTTTAGAGCACCGTGCACATTGTCACGATGAGGGTCGACCATACTCTTCGGTGATGCTCTCTGCTAGACTGATATCTTGTGATTTGTGCTTCTCCTTGATCCTTATAAACATTAATTATTTTCTTCTGCCTTTGACCACTTCCCACTCTCTTTATACCAATTCCGAATCTATGCATTGAACTTCTTGTATCGGATTCAGTCATCTCATCTGGTTTCGGTTCTTTTTTTTTTTTTTTTCCACATATATTAAACCAACAAAGAGTACACGATTACATCGATTACAAAAACAAAACTAAAAGAGACTAGCAAATTTATGAGATCTTCAAGCCCTTTCTTCATCCATGACACAATCTTGTACTTTTCTGAAGGTAGCCGTAGAACAACGCCAACACCACCAAACCACAGACCTGTGAATACCACCGAAGGTTCTCCCTTTTTAAATTTGAGCCGCAATGCCAAGGCTTTGTGCACGCACACAGCCATTAAATTAATCAAGCAACATCGGCAAGAGCACCACCACTGATATTCCAGGGACAAATAACCGAACCACTTTGTCGACGTCGTTGGGAGCCGAGAGAACGAATCACCATTGCCGAAGACGTAGTAGCCGGGATAGATATTGCGAGGACAAACCTCCTCGCGGCAACCATGAGAAACAATCCAATATTGACCTAACGAAGCAAGATCTGAAGAACCATACCTAGACAGACATAATCTTTCAAAGCCACCATTGACGTCGGGAAGGATATCTCGCCGTCGAACGAAGCGTGGAAGATCACTTATTGCAGACGATACCATCTCCATTAACGAATAAGATGACGACCAAAACCAAACTCTACCATTAAGAACCTTCGAAAAGCGCCGTGCGCAGGTCCGAGGTCCCCACCCCTCCTAGTGCCAGAACGGCACCTAGAGGAGGCGAGGACCCGTCGAATCTTTGCCGGTGCCGACGATGAAGCTGCAGATATCACCGGCGGCAGCGGCTAGGGTTGAAACCCTAGGCCGCCGCCACGATCGCCCGCAGCCTTTCTTTCTTTGTTTCGCGTACAAGCGTTGCGTCCCTCCCGATTCGACCTTCATCTGGTTTCGGTTCTGATTCCTAACGAAATCTTTACTATTAAAACAGAGAGCGTGGTATGGTGTCACACGTTCAACTAATTACGTCAAATGCCACCGCACACACTCACAGTTGTGCTTCGTCCGCGTCCGCCGAAACCGCTCGTTAGGCCCCGCTCGTCTCGTGCCCTCCCGAATATTGTGTTTGCTCCCAACAGAATCCAACCTATCGGCTAACAACCACGGGACCTCAAATCGGGAAAATCTCCAACAGAACACCTTGTTCTTTTCTCATTCGGATGCCAGTGCCTCCATCTCCAACCTCTAACTCTCTTCTGTGCCACAAATCGACCTCTCCTCCTTGCTGCATCTTCACAATATTGTGGCCTCCTTCTACACCCACTCCAAGACCGAGGTGAGCGGCGCTGGTCGCAAAACGGCCATGCTCGCACGGGTGCATTCTTCTCCTACTCTTCTGCGGTTGTCCCATCCACTGACTCATCCTCTTTGCTGCACCAGCTTCTGTAGTATACTTGTCGCCCACAGCAAGGTCGTGCTCCCTCTCCATGGCCACAGCCGCCATGGCCGATGACCTAGATGCCAGGTAATCGCTTGACTACTCGATGCACACTACACTCTCCACAAATGTCACCATGCAATACCTTAACTCGTTTTTGTCCCAAAGTTGATGCATATGATATAAACTAAGAAGAGGTTGCAGGTATGTCCATCTTCTCAACGAATAGCCTATCCCGATCAGTCTAAAAAATCAGCATCCCAAAAGAGGGGCCATGCCACCGTACGCGTATTCAACTATCATTCAGTTTCAGAGATTTGATACTTGCCATCTGATTTTATATTTCATACTTGATTGTCGTAATAAACTGAAAAAGTTCATAATCATAGAGCATTAGGGGCTCCAAGTTATACTCATGGTCATTGCCTCCGAACAATTGCTTAGCTACAAATTTGTACTTACAACTTTTATTTCCTTTCCAGGTCAGCAATAAGCTGGAGGAGGTTAGTGGCCTCGATTAGCTGGAGGAGTTCGTGAGGATCAACCCTCAGCACCCAGTTTTCATCAGTTTTATTGATTTGATTGGTGGTAAAAGTGTTGTTCTTACATGAGTAAATTGATCTGTCTACCTTCAGTCCGTCAACAATTCCGCAAGCTGGCAGTGGATGCAGTAGTGTGACATGATCCGAGTATCACCGGCACATACATTTTTCCTTGTCACTTATTGTTTGGAGCTGCTTTGGTTGACAAAAGAGTGATGTGCGTCTCATGTTTTTCAGTTGTGGCTTGGCTGAACCTTGTTTCCCGTGCTGAACTTTCATTGCATCTGCTTATGCTATGTCAAAATCTAATAGTGAGCAACTATTCGTCAAGGAAGACATTGGGCATTCTAGGTTGAACATATTTAGGGATTTAATCTCTATCAGGTTGCACCGTAAGTAATTTCCGTGGTTCCACTTCTACTACCGTTGCCATTGAAATCATTTATTGGCTAGCGATACTGCATGTGTGACCGATCTAGTCATTTGTACAGTTTGCCTCTCCTCTGTCCTGACTGGTAAGTCTTCCTCATTTTCCCTTCTGTTCAGTTTGGATTTTCATTGCCTCATCCTACTATTGTTGGTGCCATAATTGCGTGCATCAAAGTTGTGCAACCTTCCAAGGACAAGGATTGCTATGATGTGGTAAGTGATAAATGCTTTAAAAAAAAGCTTTACAAGCTTTTTGTTAATCCTTCGATATACAGGTAGCTCATGTGCATGATAGATAAATGGGTACTGCAATCTTAAACCTGGAGAAAACCATTGCTCTCATGGGAAGATTGGGACATATTTTTCAGTGGATTTTCAGCTTAGATACAAATGCATTTTCCATATCTGCAGAAATATGTTCTTGTTTTTTGTGGGAGGTGCAGAGAACTTTGGAAAAATGAGGACAACACATATGGCTATTTTCATAGTGCGAGCCACCTCCTTATTGTGCATCTTTTTTTATCTTTTGGGCAAGTACTACCCTGTTAAAAGATTTTTGTTGTAGCCAGCACTGAGTTTTTTCTCCTCGAATAGCCTGCACAAGTATTTCAATGAATTTTTAATAGTTTTTTGCCCGAGCGTATCTCTGGTTGAGTTTTTCAGCTTCTGGGACGAATTCTTGTATTGATCATTCGTATCTTCTCTCTATTCACCACATGGTATGCAATAAAAGAGACCTTGAAATACCATGAAATGAGAAATATCTGCTGCAATTAACTTTTGTTTTAGCATATCTCTTAATGTTTGCCCTTTCTCCTTTTAGGGGTTATGATCTAGACCATATATGAAAAGGATGCTATTCAACCACGCATGGATATGGATACTACGCTAGCAGGTCGCAGAAGAATCATTTTTTTTTTTTTGAAACGTGGGGCAAAAGCTTTGCCCCAACTTTTTATATAGAAGGAGAATGCAAGAATGCAAGTTTCGGAACATAATTAGGAATACAAACAACTACTCCCGCGGCATCAAATTGCCCAAACATTTGGCACCCGCAAGAACCCACAAACGAGCCTCACTCTTAATTCTATCAAAGATAACTAGAGGTGGCGTGCTCTTGTTCTTGAAGACCCTCGCATTGCGCTCGTTCCAAAGCTCCCAAGTGGTAAGGAGGGCTAAGGAGGCGATAGCTTTACGGTTGGGCGTGGCGCCATCCGTCAACAACAACCACCACTCGTGAAAGGGGAGAGAAGTCCATGAGCTAGTGAGCATAGTGTTGAGGCCCAACCACTCCTTGATGAGGTCCCAAATCCTACGGGAGAGACGGCAATGGACAAAAAGGTGAGAGACCGTCTCCGTGGTTTGCTTGCAAAATGGGCATAATCCGCAATTTGGCCACCCCCTTTTTGCCAAACGATCCGCCGTCCAAATCCGGTTTTGGTTCGCAAGCCAAGCAAAAAACTTCGTCTTCGGGGGAGCCCAAGCCTTCCAAATCGTCTTCTCAAAGGATGAAGCAATGGTTCCCATGAATTGCATAGAGTAAGCCGTCTTCGCGGAAAATGGAGAAGAATCATATAGAACATGAGAAGATATGGTGTAAAGAGCTCAGTAAACGATATCATCCGTGGTGACGGGAAAGGTACTGTACAGAGCCCAGTAAACTTCCTTTCTAGCTATGTTGTTTCTCTTTTTGGCAATATTCAGGTTATTGATCCAAAAGGGGAAAAGAAACTTTTTTTTTGCGGGTAGGGGAAAAAGAAACTTGATGGCTGTGACAACCCGAGACCCTGATGCCCAGGACTGAATTAGCTACACCGCGACCCTCATGTAGTTCAGTTCTGGAAGCGACCTCCAGATGGTACTGCAAAGATTAATACCGATGCATGCCTCCTCCTATCTAGCAGATTCAGGTGCTGCAACTGCTGGTATTGTTGCCTGTAACCACCTGGGCACGGTCCTCTTTGCCGCTGCTTGCAAGCTGAGAGATTGCAACAGTGCTGAAACTGAGGCAACTTGAAAGGCCTCCGCCTTAGCATCGAGTTTGGCTAACGTAGTATCCAGAGAGGAAGACTTGGTCCTAGACCAAGATCCTTGTGTGGTATAGACCAAGATCCTTGTGTGGTGGCAGCTCAGGAAAGAAAATAATGAACGAGTTTTGCGTGGGCAGAGGAGCTCAACTGATTAGGTGGTTGGCAGGATTGTGGACGAGGCCCAGACCTGGAGATCAGCCAGGGTGATACCAGCTGCACAACGATGGATCATCCAACAGATGGAGAATCACTTAAGAGTGCCCCTGAATTTTACGTTTTTCTCCTTTTACCCTTTTCTTCTATGTGACTTTGTAACAAACCTCTCCCTTATTGATCAATGAAATCAGCAGCTTGCTGTGTTTCGTTAAATGAAAAATGGCTGCAGAAACTTGGTGATGGAGTCTGGCTGCCAAATGGACATCAAAGCATTAAACTCCCAAAGTAAAACCTGTGTGTGTCCTGTATGATTGTTGCTTAGATTAAAGGGTTGTGGGATGCTTGGTAGTCGTGTGTTTTTTAGAAAATAGACATGAGCTGTAACGTGTAGCTCATCAGTTGGCCTCCCTGGCTAGAGACTATGGAATGTGAGAATCCTTGTTAGGCAGAGTGCCGAACAGCGTGCGTGTGAGTCTTGTAAATGATTGTAAAACTCTATTTGCAAATGATATATAAGCAACCGTTCCCCCGTAAAAAATAATATAAGATGTGGTGTAATTCTCACCAATTGGCATGCACGTTTTTTTTTTTATTATATTATTGTAAGTGGAATTGTCATATAAAAACTATGCAATTAGAAGGCAATTCCTCGAGAGGAGATTTGGTGCTCCCGAGCACCAGTGATCCTGGTGATTTAAAACAATTTTAAAAATATTTATGAGTTTCAAAAAATTCTAAAACAAATCACGGATGTAGTTAATGATGTATTCCACAAACGTGCAAAACATCAACTTCAAATACATTGTAATTTGGGCTACACAGAAATGACAAAAGTGTGGATCTAAATATGTATATTTTCAAATCTCCAATTTTATCAGATTTTGTCATTTTTGTGTAGATCAGAATACTATGTATGTGAATGATATTTTACACGTTTGTGGATATATCATTTTCTACATCCGTGATTTTTTCAGATTTTTCTGAAACTCATAAATATTTTTTTTTGATTTTTTAAAACCACCAGGAGCACTGGTGCTCGGGAGTCAAATACACTTTCCGCAATTCCTATTGCTATAAATTTTGTAGATATACAATTCGTTTTCAGTTCTTTCTGGAAGAGAAAAAGATAGGGTGGTGGGTGGGGTGGGACATGCAGACGATCAACAACACCACATGATGAGTCAAAGGAGAAATGAGGAAGAACGAATCTAATTTGTGTACCCAGACGATAAAGAAAAAATAAAATGCATCTGATTTTGATATTGAAGAGTTGTCGAGTCCAAAGCGGCTAGACTCAGAGGATGTAGCCAATAAATTTGTACCCTTCCCGCCTCCATGGTGTCTGCCAACCCACGCGATTTAGTTGACGAGATCGTCTGATCATTCTGTCCATTGACGATGCAAAGTGTTTGGAGTAAGTGCCACATTATGAGTAACATTAAGTTTCAATACATTATTATGATATCATCATTCTTATCGACTGTTTCGCAAAAAAGAATGGATGCCGAGCTCGAGACCATATCCATTGGGATTGAGTTTGAAACAAATTCAGGGAATTCTCACATCGGACAAGACTATGGACAAGGACTATTTCAACATGGTTGTGTGTATAGTGGCATGCCACGATATACTGATGTTGATAGAGTCTCCCGTGCACAACATGGATTTAAGATGTTGTGTAAGTTGTATATTCACATGTAGTTATTATCATCGTCATGTTTCTAATTAAACCTTATGTATTGACATGGACGACGTTATATGATGACACAAAACATCCAAAGTGACGTGTAAAGCCAGATATTAGGTCGTTGGCAACATTGTTTCACGGTTGGCCGGATATTAACAATAATACTCCCTCCGTTAAGGTGTATTAATTTTGAGTTTGTTTTAAAAAATAAGGTGTATTGCGTTCCACCACTCGTCTGGACAACTTTTTTTGGTATTTGATTACGTTCCCTTGTCTCGTGCAAACTCCTCTTTTTTCTCACGCCAATTATCCAGGAAATTTCGTCTAAAACTGGTGTAATTTTCTACTCCAAGTTTGTGATTTAATTTCCAAGCATACACCATACATATAGGAACGGATAGAGTATCTCGTCGTGCCATATGGTAAGTTCGGTTGGTTTACCTCTTGGCAATCATTGTTATGGTTTATGTTTTTCTAATGTTTCCCACTTGCAAATTTTGTTGCCACGTGCATTCCTAGGCCACTTCATGTTGTTCTTCATCGACAAACATAAATTCCGTGTATCCATTTTGGACCCTATTATTGAACCGTTATCTAATGAGAGGTATCAATTGAAATTCCATAGGTATTCACTCTACCTAAACGAAGAACTCGAAATATTACAATCCGGCTGAAATTCAGATACCTAAACGAAGCACTCGAGATAGCACAACCCTGCTGGAATTCAGATATTTATTCTCCATTTCACATTCTTACAACTTTAATGTGAATTTTTTAGGTAACAACATATATTTTTATTCCTCATGTAGGATGGTTACGAGATGGGGACTTTTTTTACTACATCTGCTTAAGTACCATGCAAAAGAAGTCGAAAACAACATTTCGGGTGTTGTGCCAGAATAATATTGAGTGTGTGAATAGATATCAAATTTGGCAGCATAAGAGATGATTCAAATCGTTACGTTTTGTACAGATGAGCGTGTCAATTAGAAGAGTGAATTTTAGTTTGTTGGATTACTATGTGGTTATCGTATCTATGTACATGTATTTACATGAATTTAATGTCTACATGTGTAACATAAAATACCCCGTTGCAAAGCACGGGCATTCAACTAGTATGTAGTAGTGGTGGAAGCCCAAAGCTTTAGTTGATCGAGTATATGGTGTACTTCTCGCCATCATTTTTTCAATGCCAAATGAGCAGCACACTATACCAGTAAATCCAATTTTGTGAGATCAAGTCGAGAAGTTTCTTCTGGTAGTACCAGGTTATAAATTTTCAAAAGTCAACTCTCGATCTCCCCCACTTATATGATTCAGTAGCAGAGCATCCTCCCATCCCTTCCTTATATTCCGCATCTACTCTTACATCTCATGGTACTTTACTGGGAACATATTCCTGACCATATTCGCAAATGACGTTTTGTTGCTTTTCGGGTCATCGCAATGATGTCCCAAAACTCTAGAATCTTGTTATGATTTGAGATCGTAAATTTTTTCAGCCGAAGCCACCTACTAGCGATCAATTAACATTATGCAGGTGAGCGATTGGAACGTAAGCTTTCATTATGATATCCTCTACAAAATTGCAGATGTGAACTTCTAGGATGTTCGCTCGCATGGATATGAACAAATACAACACGATCATCTGGTTTCACATATTTCTCAATCGAAATACTCCTATTTGGACAAGGTGGGATGCACTTTGTCTTCTTGATGATGTTACTCCCATTACTTAGCATTTTATATCTTGTACACTTGCTTAACTTGCAATGAAACGGCTCTGACTAGAGTATATTTTCATCGGTGTTTTGATCTGGTAGATCTATTGTTTATGTTAGATGAAGCTGGGATATAGAGGTGTGTTCTTTGGGAATTTCGTCAAATGTCTCGAGGGCTTGCATTCAAGCTTTATTTAGGCCACCCAGATGATTCGTTATTGGGAAAAGGATGAGCATTTCAAGCTTTTAGATCAAATTCGACATGACCAATGTTTTTAATCCTTAATATATTTCTCTTTTCCTTACTATAGTTTTCGATTACACTTAAAGATAATCATGTACTAAAGTTGCTAAATAATTAGATATGATGTTAGTTGTTATATATACAATACTCACTCCGTTCAAAAATAAGTGTCTCAAGTTTGCTCAAAAGTGAATGTATCTAGACATGTTTCATGTAAAGATACATCCACTTTTTGCCAAACTTGAGACACTTATTTTTGGACGGAGGGAGTATTAATGTTCATGTATGTCATAGTGAATATAATTCCAACTCTCAACTCTATTTGCATTACAATTGTGCAGGTCATTTCCCTTTGATATAATAGCACTGAAAACATTTCATTAAACCACGTCTCTAGATTCAGTGGAAATATAGTATTTCCTGCATCCATGGATTACCTGTGCATGCCACCCATGAACAATATGTAGTGTATTTTTTATGTTCTGCTACATTATAGTATCATTATGTTGTGGCAAAGATCTGAAAAGTGAAGAGTCGGACAAATATATAGATGGATGTTTCTAGCTATGTTATCTTAAACGATAACACTAATATCATATGTTTCTGGAAGGAGTGGAATCAATTGATCGGTAGGTTTAATCTATGTCTTAGTTTTCCAGAAAATATAAAAGAATGTACAGCCGCTTCCTCGAATGATGTACTCTTTTTTTTTTTGAAATGGGTATCCTGGCCTCTGCATTGTGATGATTCACACAGCTGTTTTATATTAAAAATAAGAAGTATCAAAGTATGCAATTCAACTTTCCAATGATGTTCACAGTTTTCTGTTTTAAAATTTGCTTAGCACATAGTATCGGCCATGAAGTTTTTCTCAAATATAATCACTCTAAAACATGAGTATACGTATTACATGCCTATAAAAGAGATCAAGATCATTTTTTTCTAAGAGTGTAAAAATACTACAGTTTTTACTAATACCACGGTATAGAATATTGTAGTTTTTGTTACCAAACACGTAGTTGAAACCATGATATTTTCAGAAAGCACTGTTGAATACTTTGAAAAAACAACTGCTATAAAACGCACCCTAACCATGAAGCATGTCTTTCTTCTTTTTATTAATCAAACTCCTTCTCTTTTTCTTTTTTTTTTTGAAAAGGGGAAGGGGCCCGAAGATCCCAGAAGCTGCATTAAGCGGCAGGTATCATTACATAGAGGACCGTAGGGAATAAAAAATTACAAACAAGCCCTCAGCTTTTACAAGAAAGACCTCAGAGTAGAAACTAAAAAAGCGATCAGGTCCTTCTGCTCTGCCGCAGCTCTGGCAAGACCTCGAAACGTGACGGCCGGCATCGACACCGGGGACGAAACCACTTGGGTCGTCGTCAGCCTGAGGAGTCACGCTGAGATCGAAGATCCTCCGCATCGACATCATGGCCTGGAGGAAGAACAGACCGTGGCTGCAGTTCACCACCACGGCGCGGAGAGGCCTCCGTCGGCCACAAATCGCTCCGGCATGCTTGTCCTTCGCGTGATTTCTCCGCAAACGAGCTTCATCTTCATTTCCCCAAGCCACACCATCCAGCTCCGCCTCTACCCTGCCGCCTCCATGGTGACCCGAAGCAGCAAGCAGAGAAAACAGCACAGCTTCACACGAACCAAACCCCCAAGAAGAGGGCTCTTCGAGCTTATTCAAGCACGTACCTTTGGATTCCTTCCTCCACCGCACCCACCACCATGGGAGCACGCTGGGCCGGAGCTTCACCAGGCCAAGGTCGTCGCTCGGAGACGACCCGACCAGGTACCTAGAAGGGAAAGACGGCATAACGCCAAACGCCATATAGGCAAACCCTAACACAAAACCTGCAACTACTAAATACAAAAGAGGCCAACCACCGGATCCATCTTCTCGCCCGCCGGCAGCACCGCCGGAGAGAGAGAAGGAGCGGGGCGGCAGCGGTGCGATTGGGTCGACTCTCAACCGGGGCAGAGGGGTGGGAGAGGAAAAGAGAATGTGTATCAAACTCCTTCGTAAAGAACTACCAACCTAGATGAAAGTGTTTGAGCATGGTATTGTGGATGCGTAGCTGATTCCAGCAACCGCACCATGCATGATCTAGATAATATCAGATAGGGCGCGTTTAGTAGCCTGCAGAATTCTCGAACACTCGTCACGTACAACTATTTGGTGATTGGATGTCTATGTGAGCCCCTGGACCAGACCAGCGCGTTTCTCAAAGCACTCTCGGGGCAGGCCCGCCACAGGGATTGGCCGAACCTGCCATTTTTTCTGGGGCCTGGCCGAGCGGAGCGCAAGTGTGGTACTGATTGCGTGGATCACACGTTCGCTGGGAGACCCCAAGAGGAAGGTATGAAGCAGTGTAGCAGCAGTTTCCCTCAGTATGAAACCAAGGTTTAATCGAACCAGTAGGAGCAAGAAATCACTTCTGAAGGTTGTTGGTGGCGGAATATGGCACGGCGCAATACCAGGGAATCCGGCGCCAACGTGGAATCTGCACACAACACAATCAAACTATTTTGTCCCAACGAAACAGTGAGGTTGTCAATCTCACCGGCTTGCTGAAAACAAAGGATTAAATGTATGGTGTGGAAAACAGTAGTAAATTGCAGAGAATGAAAAGGAACAGTGTTTGCAGTTGGTTGTATTATCAGTGTAAAAGAATGGACCGGGGTCCACAGTTCACTAGTGGTGTCTCTCCATAATAGATAACTAACATGCTGGGTGAACAAATTACAGCTAGGCAATTGACAAAATATTGAGCGCATAACAATGCATATATATGACATGATGATTACTATGATATTCATGTGGGCATTACGACAAAATACATAGACCGTTATCCAACAAAATCTATGACTAATACTCCACCGCCAGGTTGTCATACCGAGTTCCCCGTTGGTATTAAGTTGCAAGCAACGGATAATTTCATTAAGTAATGTGCGTAAAGTAAACAAATGCATTAGACCTAACGGCGTACCCTTAAGCTAAGCATTGGTTATTTTATCCCTAGTAGCAACAGCACATCCACAATCTTAGAAGTTATTGTCACTCTCCCAGATTACCGAAGGCATGAACCCACTATCTAGCATAAATACTCACTCTTGGAGTTATAAGCATCTACTTGGCCAAAGCATCTACTAGTAACGGAAAGCATGCAAGATCATAAATAACATATAAGATAAATTGATAATCAACTTGACATAGTATTCAATATTCATCGGATCCCAGCAAACACAACATGTAGCATTACAATAAGATGATCTTGATCATGATAGGCAGCTCACAAGATCTAAACATGATAGCATAAAGTGGAGAGACAACCATCTAGCTACTGCCATGGACCCGTAGTCCAAGGATGAACTACTCACGCATCACTACGGAGGCAGGCATGGTTATGTAGAGCCCTCCGGTGATGATTCCCCTCTCCGGCAGGGTGCCGGGAAGAGTTTCTGAACCCTCCTGAGCTAGGGTTGATGGCGGCGGCGTCTCTGGAACTTTTCGTTGATAATGGCTCGGGTATCTAGGGTTTTCGCGTCGGGAGGAATAAATAGGCGAAAGGGCGGCAGCTGCGGAGCCACGAGGGCCCCACACCACCCCACGGCGCGGTTGGGGGTGGGCCCGCGCGGCCCCATGGTGTGGGCGCCACGTGGCTCCCCTCCGTGTCTCCTCTGGACTCCGTCTTCGTGTTGGAAAAATAGGAGGTTCTGTCCAAGTTTCGTCCAATTCCGAGAATATTTCCAGACTATCTTTTCTGGAATACAAAAACTGCAGAAAACTGGAACTGGCACTGTGGCATCTTGTTAATAGGTTAGTCCCAGAAAATGCATAAAAATGCTATGAAGTGTATATAAAACATGTAACAATTGGCATAATATCAACATGGAACATCAGAAATTATAGATACGTTTGAGACGTATCAGGTACGCAGGCGTACTCGCGGGAAATGCCGCGTCCCTTCGGGAACACACGCCATTTATTCCCCTCAGCGCTCACTCTCCCACTCACTCCACCCCATATAGTCGCTCGTCTCCCTCTTCTCTCTCTCCGTCGGCCCCACCCTCAGCCGTGTCAGGGGGGTCGTCTGGTACCCCTGGCCCACCTCAGGCGCTCCCCTTTCGCATATATCTCCCCCGTGACCTAAAACTTCGAGAAGGCACTTCGTTTTATTTTTCGGCCGCTGTCTCGGGGCGGAACCGAGATAGAGAACAAAGAGCTCTCCGGCAGGCAGAAATCTGCCGGGGAAATTGTCGCCATCATCACCGCCCACTAGTACAGAACGACACATCGGAAACGGGCCAAAAACCCCATCGGAAACGGAAAAATGGTCCGTGTCCCCGCCTCCGTGACTGATGTGAAGGCCCTCATCGGTTACGGAGGTAAAACACCGTTTCCGATGAGGTCTCCATTTGGTAACGGTTGTGCCCAGACCTCTGTTTCCGATGCATCGGAACATCAGAAACGGAGATTCTGTTTCGACTCGTTTGCGTTGTGGTTTCTTCGTAAGCCTAGAGCTGTAATAGAGTTGCCACTGGACATTTAAAATCTGACAGCAGAAGCACAACAATGTTAACAAATCCATTCATAATGTATATAACAATTGTAACCATTACATAGCATTAAAAGATGATCAATTACACATATCGAGACTTCTCCTTCTTCCTCAGCTCACTGTCCGTTTATAGTCCTCCACTCTTCTCCTTCTTCCCCAGCTCGCTCTCCAAGTAGTGGTTTCATGCTTCTCCAAATCACATATGCAGCATAATTGCTACACATCCTGAAGATAGATGGAGAAACTAAAAACATGAAACCATACCGAGATCGCAAGCCTCCGTAGCAAATATATTTTGCCAAATTCTTCATTTTGAGGCTTGCTCCATCTTGGACAGTGTCACCGAAATAATTCACAATCTAATACAAAACCAATAGAAGATTTCATGAGTTGCTAATACAAATCACTCCATCTTGGACAGTGTCACCGAAATAATTCACAATCTAATACAAAACCAATAGAACATTTCATGAGTTGCTAATACAAATCACAAATCAAAACAGAGCACAATTGACCGAAATAATTCACAATCTAATATAAAACCAATAGAACATTTCATTAGTTGCTAATACCAATCACATATCAAAACAGAGCATCTCTAGTTCATGAGATCTTGCCTATGCCGCTGCAGAATATGACATATAGAGACAGCACAATTGATGAACAATCTAATATAAAACCAATTGATGAAGTAGTTCATGAGCTGAGCGATTTAGACCTCATATTTTCTTCTCCGTGGACCGCGCCTCCAGATCGGCCACGTCCTCCAGATCGGCCACCTCCTCCACCGTGGACGGCGCCTCCACATCGGCTACCTCCTCCACCGTGGACGGCGCCTCCAGATCGGCCACCTCCTCCGTCGACGGCGGCCTCCAGATCGACCTCCGTTGACGGCGGATCCGCCACAACTGCTGCATCACCACCCGATGAATGATCTGTTTCAGCTCCGCGTGGCCCAGAGGACGCGGGCATCACCGCAGGTGATCAGCCTGACGCGCTCCCACACCTTCCGCATCACAGCCGCCTCCAGATCTGCCTCATCACAAAGGATGCAGCTAGATCGGTGCGGCCGCTGGAGCCGCGGCTGCGATGGCGGGATCTAGAAGCGCCGGCAGAGGAAGCCATGAGAGAGTGAGGAGAGCAAAAAGCTACAGTGTGCGGCGGCTAGGGTTGAAAGATAGACAGTGAGGGAGTGAGAATGAGACTGATGGATTGCTCTGTCGGCAGTACATTTATAAGCGCCCAATTGGCAACGGACATTTTATATAACCGTTTCCATTGGATACAAGTTCACAACTACTATGTGCTATTGATTTCGGAGCTGCATACGAACCTAATACATTCTACTGATTTTCAAAGTGCATACGAACCTAATACATTCTACTGATTTTCAAAGTGCATACGAACCTTATACATTGTACTGATTTGCATAGCTGCATACGAACCTAATACATTCTACTGATTTTCATTGCTGCATACAAGTTCACACCTAACAGCAGCACACAAACACACAAAATCATTCTAGCAATGCGTACAAGAACATTTAACTGAGCTATTTCTGTTCCTTTATGCCGCTCCTTGCGCACAGCAACAACATGGTGAGATTTAGTCGAAGTGTTTGTTGGGCTCCATGCCAAACCAGCTAGAGTTGCTGCAGTGTGCGGCTTCATCTCCATGTTCGTCTTCTTGACTATCAAGGCTACATTTTCCACCTCTGCAGCTTCCACTTCGACGCCATTAGCAAGCAGCCTCTCAACATAATTTTCAATCCCAAAAAAATAATCACAGCTCCCAGAATACTCTTCGCCCTCCCCTGTCAAATGGTAAATCGAATCCAGAGGCAAATCAGCATCACACATAGAATAGAATCAATCAAAACTGGTCGAAGCGTCGAACTAACCCTGTGATTTGGACACTTGAAGTAGATCCGGCCTGGGTTCAGATCCGAACGCGACACTCGACGAATCGCGTTCCGGCAGCGGCAGCAAACGCACTTCACAAGCGGCAGATCTGACCCGGCCCCGGCGGCGCAGGTGGAGGACGCATTCGATCTCCCCGACGAGCTCATGCTCTTGGCCATGGAGGACACGAGTGCGGAGTAAAAACAAGCTGGAGCATAGGAACAAGGGCGAATCGACAGTCTTTTATAATATCCAAGATAGTGCTAAAAAAGGAATTTTATATATGCAACCTCGCCAACGGTTGTATACAAATGTCCGATGCCATTGAAGAACATATCGCACACGGAGTCACAAGAAACTCCGTTACCAACATATCGGCAACAGTTAATAATTCGCGACCGTTGCCTATGAAGGACGGGACGCGGCCCAGCGGCGGGTTTTCTCACGCGGAAAGCGCGATTCTCCGTCGCCTAACTCGTGCCGTTTCCATAGAGGGGTATCCGATGTGTCGTTCTGTACTAGTGGCCATCACGCCGGGCTTCATCGGGATCATCATCTACATCATCTCCACCACCAGCACCATCATCCCCGCCGCTCCACTTCGTTCCGATGTAACATCTAGGGTTGTACGTTGTCTAGTTCGTTGGAGAGACTCTCCCGGTGTTGATTACTCCTTGTGGTTGATGCTTTTGAGTTTTATCGGTGAATTACTTTTATGACCAGATTGTTATCCATCATTATATCACCTCTGATCATGATCCATATGATGTCTTGTGAGTAGTTTGTTTAGTTCTTGAGGACATGGGAGAAGTCTTGTTGCTAGAAGTGGAATTATGTTGAGTAATATTTAATGGTTTGATATTTAAGTTGTGGTGTTATTATTCTAGTGGTGTCATGTGAACGTCGACTACATGATACTTGGATGTAAGGATAGGAAAGTTTTGACTATCCGCGAGGGCGACACGGGCGGCAAAAAAAACCCTAGCCGCCGCGCTCCCCTTCCCCTCCCTCCCCCCGCCCTCGCCGGAGGACGCCGCCGGCACGGCGGCTGATGGTGGCGGCGGGGAGCCCTCTCTCGCGTGTGTGCATGTGTGGTGTGGCGTGCGTTGTGGGTGGCCTCGGGCCCTCGCTGGGCTTGGCCCTTCCTTGCCTTCCCCTCGGGCAAGCGCGCCGTGGCCGGCGTCCTCTCCCTGCTCTGCCACTCGCCGAACCTCGCCGGCTCTCCGAGAAGCCCTAGACTCTCCCTCGCTTGGATGGAGGGGCTCTCGAGTTGATCCTTGGGGGGTTCTGCTTGGCGGCCGGCCGGCCGGCTGGCCTGTCAATGGGCGCGAGCTGCTGCTTCGGCGGTCAGCGCTGCGTGGTCGTGGTGCTGCCCTGGTCCCGGTGGTGCTCCGGTGGCCGCCATGCTTCCAGATCCTGAGTCGTTTCGGCCGGATCTGGGCCGGGCCGGGCTGGCTTTATTGCAGGTGAGAGAGATTGTAGCTGGGGTCTCCCGGGTCCCGATCTGGGTCGCCCGGGCCGCGCTCGTCGCGAGGGCTGCCTGCCTTTCTGGCCGGCGGGCATAGGGGCTCCCCGGTCCCTCTTGCCTAGATAGGCTCGTCACTTCGGTGGCGGTGCGGCTTTCTCCTCGGCCGCATGGGATACTCTCTCGTGGAGCTCGTTCCTGCTTGGGTGCAGGGGCTCTCCCAGATCCATGGCGGGACACCCAGCGAGGTGTGCGGGCTCGCTGCACCTTCTTCCGGTGACCAACGTCCTGCGAGGCCAGTCCGATGTTGTTATGCAGCGTTTCGATCTCGGCTAGACAGGTCCATGACGGCTTCTTGTCGTCCGTTGCGGAGGATTGGTTGGTGTGCCTGGTTCTAGTGTATGTTGTTGGTGTTCTTAGTGGGGGCTGTAGCACCATGTCTCTCCTCTCCGGGAAGGAGATCGGAAGCAATGTCCGGGCTCTTCGACCTCATGGTGGCATCTGGTGTTCGGGATGCTTGGGGCTCCGGTGAAAACTGTGCATGGTTGAGACCATCGCAGGTGACGATGACACCTCCCGGTGCCATTTTCCTTCATGAAGGCGTCACCTTGAAGCTTCTTTCCTTGTTGGATTCCACCTCCGCCTCTACCTGCCCTGTTCTCGGTGTGGCTTGCTTCTGTTGCAGTGTCGGCAGAATCCACTTGACCTCTTCACGGTCGAGCTCTATGTTGGAGGATTGGGTCTTGGCGAAAGCTTTGTAGGTCTTTGGACTCTACCGGCGACGACGACGCTCCTCGGCGCCGTTATCCTCCTTGGAGGCGTTGTTCTGAAACCCCCTCTCTGGATTCTAGAGTTCTGCTTGTTTGCTTACTCGAGCTCTGGGTGGCGATGCGGGCGAGGATGGTCTGAAGGTGGCACTGTTTCCGTACAACAGAAGACAAGACAATACTCCTTCGACTGGATCTAGACTTTTAGATGCTTGTGTTCCTTATCTTTTGTAGTCTTCTGTTGTCTCTGTTCTTGACTTGTAAAGCTGGCATCCCCAGCGCGTGAGTGTAAGATGTGTAAGTTGTAACCCTTAGCCGGTTGTTGGCTTCGTTAATTCAAAGCCGGGCTCATTTCGAGCCTTTCGTCTGAAAAAAAACTACATGATACTTCATTTTTATGGGCCTAGGGGAATGCATTGTGTATTTAGTTTACTTATTGTGGGGTTGCCGGAGCGACAGAAACCTAAACCCCGTTGGTAAGCTAGTGCACGAGGGAGCGTAGGATCTCAGAGTTTAAGATTGTGATTAGATTTATCTTAATTACTCCCTCGCATTTGCGGAAGCTTGCATGGGTGTAATCAAAAATATGTACTGGTCCAAATAAGGGTGATGCATTAGCATAGGTTCACCCACACAACACTTATCAAAGCTTTGAAGATTAACCAACAGTATGAAGCGGAAGTAACTTGACGATTTTCCCGTGTGTCCTCAGGAACATTTTAGCCATCATAAGTAAAACAACCGGCTTGTCCTTTGTGCCAAAAAGGATTAGGCCACTCGCTGCAATTATTCTTGCTCTCTTTTATTTACTCGTGCTTTATTTATCAGCTATTATAAAAAACCCTAAAAACTTATCTGCTAATATTTACAGTGAAACCTTGCTCGAAACTGCTTGTCAACACCTTCTGCTCCTCGTTGGATTCGACACTCTTATTTATCGAAAGTACTGCGATAGATCCCCTATACTTGTGGGTCATCAAGACTATTTTCTGGCGCCGTTGCCGGGGAGTGAAGCGCTATTGGTAAGTGGAATTGGTAAGGAGAACTTTTATTGTAAGTGATGTTTTTATTTCTGCTTGTTATTTTATTTTACTATGGATCCTTCTCCATTCGAAGCACTGTTTGGGAATGATTTCATCGCTACTGCAATGGCGAATGATCCTCCACCTGCTAAAAAAATTCCGTTTAAAATATCTATGAGAATTGTGGATGGTGTTATGAATAACCGCTATGCAGGAGATGGAACTGTCCATTCTGGTTGTCACTTGCTTTTTATACATGAACTTATGCGGATTATTTAAGATTGCTGGTATTTCAACGTTAGAAATCATGAGGAAATTATTCACTATATCACTGAAAGATAGAGCATTGGATTGGTATACGCTGCTTCTAGATTATGCAAATTTCTGCAAGACTGGACCCTAAATGCGCTTCTAGACTAGGGTTTACATTCGAGTTTCATTTTCGTTGTGAAATGTATCTAAGAAATGAATAAAAATTGATCGGTTTAGATACATTTGCTCTACTTTGTGCCGACACTGTACCGGTGCTTATCGCAAAGCTTGTGTCGAAACCTCGGCCGGCTCCTTCCGGCGGCGTTTATCGCTCATTTATCAGTGATATGCGTGGCCACACGCCACTAGTAACATATTAGTGGCGTGCTATCAGACATGTGGCACACCACCAGTATATATTATTTCTGCGCATAACCAATGGCGTGTCAAATGGACACCACCAATGACGAAATCCGCACGCCACTAGTGGTTGGAACTGATGTGGAGCTACTATTTTCTACTTCCTTCGTTACCAATTAAAATCCGCGACACTTAATTTGGAATAGAGAGTATGTACTTTAGTTCACATGTGAAAACGTGGGATCTTGTTAAAAAAAGCGGGATCAAACACACAGAAGTGGTAGTCTGATATGGCTCGCACGGAAAAAAGGTGGGCTAGAAGATGACAGTCGTCCAATCCGATTCGAACTGAAAAAAGTTACTATAGGACGACCTATAATCGCCATCGCGACCTATCCAAACTTAATACTCCCTCTTATTCTTTGTTTCATAATATAAGATGTTTATTTATTCCAATACAAACTACATATAGATCTATATAAATGTATTTTAGTTTGTAGATTCACTCATTTTACTCGGTAAATAGTCGGTATTGAAATATCTAAAACTTTTTTTTTTCGAAACGAAGGCAAAAGCTTTGCCTTATTCATTAATTAAGCAGAACGTGTCCGGTTTATTAGCGAAAGAAACCGGGCGGAAACCATACAACAAACACCACGGGGCAAAGCCCACACAACACCCACTCCACGGCCGGCCGGCCAGCAATCCACCCTTGCAGGAGAGAAGAATCCGCATCTATTATGGGAGAGCAGATACGGGACACTCCGTCGTAGATGAAAGCGGCTACCACCGGGAGGCTCGACGACGAACAACACCGAGAGAAACCTTGTCGCCCACACGACACAAGGCGAAACGCCCTCAGTGTTGCAGAAAATTCGGAGCCGCCGCCCCGACATCCAACTCTCCATCACGCCCTCCGCAAACCACCTGAACCACCTTCCGGGGCCGCCGCCCCGACATGCCACCGCTCGCACTCGAGCTGCAACGCCGCACGACCTAGTTACCCGCAGTCCGAACTGCCCAGGGCAACTACCCGCAGACCACGGCCGCCACACCACATCTGAGGCCGCTGCCTCGACATACTGAAGATCGCCACCTCGCTGGGACGCATCGACCGAGCCGACAACTTCGCCACCCAAGTAGCACGAAGCCGCCACTCACACTTTGTCGAGCCGTAACCCCACCACATTGGGTCACCGCCGCACAGCAATCCGGGGCCGCCGCCCCGACATGCAAGAACCATCTCGAAGCCGCCGCTTCGACGTCCACGCACCCGCCGATGAGACAAGCAAGCATGGCAACACAACGGCAGGCAGTAGTATAGAGACTCCAAGGCGACGCCCCCAAGGAGGGAACGACGAAAACGCCGCCATCGCCCGCATTGTCAACGACTATACTGGGTTTTCACCCAGAGAAACTCTGTGAAACAGAGTGACCAAGACATGGTTGGCGCTCCACAACGACGCCTCCAAGGAGGGGAACGACATCCACAGATGCCGCCACCGCCGGCACTGACCGAGATCAGTGCTAGGCTTTCACCTGGAGCAACCCGAAACCACCATTGTCACCACCGTTTCTAGCCCAGCTGACCACCACGGGCAGCCGACCAACCACGCCATACCTTGTGCCAAGTAGCGAGTCAAACACCGACGTCCACCTTCTCCACCACCTCAGGCAGCAGCCGGACATCACCACATGACATCGAGCACCAACCGCGGGCTGCATCGGCGACGACCTCCGCCACCAGATGCGGATGTGGCGCCGCCGCGCCACCGTCCTCTCCGCGGCCACCACCGCCACGGAACCGCAGACACCGGCCGGTACCGCCGCGCCCCGGCCCGCCTGCAACGCGCGGTGGCCACCGAACAGGCTGCCGGCATCAGAAGATCATGGCGCGGCCTCGATCTCCCGCCTCCGCGCGACCTCCGCGCCCAGGAGCCAGCAGCAGCCGCCGCCACCCACCTCCACCGCGCTTCCGGGGCCGCCGCCCCGGCCTAAACGGCGCCGGCGAGCCGCCGGCATCTCCCCAGCAGAGGCCGACGGAACCGACACCAACTCGAGCTAGGAACTTCCCCCGGAGCCATTTGTTGGCGGCGAGGGGCCGCCGCCACCGCGGCACAGGAGCCGGCGGCAGCGGCGGAGGGGGAACGCCGGGGAGAGGGGTGAGAGGCGGCGGCGGCGTGCGCCCCCGGTGCCGTCTTATATTATGAAACGGAGGGGAGTAGTAAAGAAGAAAAGATTGTAAAGACAAACTCAAATATGTTCTGTTCAACTATAAATATCAAAATATGTCCAGATATGCTCCACACTGAGTCAGCTGATCTCCAGCTTTCCGGTGGATCAGAGGAAACATGCAATAAGTGCAAGTAGCAGTACGGTGTAAGATAAGCCTTCTAACCGTTCAGCTCCTGCAAGAGACACAAATGGCGATCGAAATTATGTGAGCAAAATCGATCCCACATACATAGACAAACGCAACATAATTTGACAAATCAATCTGCTCACCGGACAAAGACAGCGGCGGCAATGCGGCGGTGAACGGATATTCAGGTGTCAGCGGCGGGAGCGGCTTCCCTGAAGAAAAAAAAATATAATCAATAGCGATCACAGATTCAATCGGGCGTAGGGTAAAGATTGGTACGCACGAACGAACCTGCGCATGAAGTGGTGATGGACACTAGGATGGAGGCGTCCCTGAGGCACTGGGTGGTGACGTTGACCATGGCGCGGGTGCTGTCGAACTCCGGCCCGATGAGCTTCGCGACGTCGCCGCGAAGGACGTGCATGAGACAGCACGGCTGCTGGGCCACCGTCGCGTTCACCTGGACGCAGCACGCCTGCGGGATCGCGTCGGTGCGGTGCTCGATGAAGTCCAGGCACGACAGCAGGCGCTGCAGCGTCGGCACGCACGTCGTCGGCTCGTCGGAACCGCCCCCGGCAGGTTTCAATCCGGCGGCGGGAGGCGTTGGAGCTGCCGCGGCGGCGGTGCAGACCAGGAGGAGGACGCAAGCGAAGATCAGTTTGGAGGCCATTGTCCCGATCGTAGGTTTCGGGGTTTGTCTACTCCGTGGCGAGCGATCTGGTAATATAGGCCGACGTGTTGGGATATCGTGTCGGCGGAAAACGGGGCTGTTTAAACCACTTTATCTCGTCCTCGAGTCGAAAAAGAAAAAAAACCACTTTATCTCGGCAAGCCCATCGTGTACATGGTTTGTTACAGAGTTGGCCGAATTAACAACACCCATACACATTAAAACCAATTAGTCATTTTAAACCGAAGCATGTGTGTGCTCAATGCCACGTGGGTCCATCCCTATCCTTTGTGATTAGAAGTAGGGTTCCAAGTATATTTGATACTGCTTCCGCCGATCCAACTGCTGCTCTGCCTCTAACGTGTAATTCTTGTCAAGATTCATGCGCTGACCACTATTCCAAAAGACCGATCTGATGGAAAGGGCCAGACAATTCACTTATACACTTCAACACCCCCTCTCACGTGTGACTCGGGGAGGGAGAGGCCAACACGTGCAACCGGAAGAGAGCGACGGCGCGCGAGTCCCAGAGGTATGCCTCAAGAGGCCTATACGTGGACAAAAAGGTGCAGCAACAATTTTAGAACAAATTGCGCAAACCAGGACTCAAACTCGAGACCTTGGCTCTGATACCATGTCAAGCTTCATGCGCTGACCACTATTCCAAAAGACCGATCTGATGGAAAGGGCCAGACAATTCACTTATACACTTCAACAATCCTCACTTGCAAATGTAAGGAGATTATCCAATATAAATATTAATTTTTTATAAAGGATTTTATTATTTAAAAGGATTAAACATTACATCCGGCCTCTGCATAAGAATGCACACAGCCGCAATTCAAAAGTTTCAAAAAACTAAAAAAGCAGCACTAGACGAAGTACAACCATGATATAGAACGTCCAAGCTTATGGAGGACCAATCCGCCGATCAAGCGACCATCCATGTTGGATAAAAATATCCCTCGCCACCTCTTCCAGTCGTGCATATGCCTCCGTAAAGAGGTCTCGATACCCCGGCCGTTATAATGTGGGCCACGAACGGAGAATATATATGCACCGGCCGAGTACCTGCAGTCGAGAGAAATCTTTATCATTAATTTTTTTGTCATTTCTTCACAGCCAAAGCGACCATCTAACGGCTATCACACCCACCCTAATAATTGTTCTAAACTTATTATCAATCCCATGTAACCAATTGCCAAATATATTTACAACGGACTTGGGTGGATATAAATTAGAAACTATCTGGATAGCTGACCAAATAGAACGTGCAAAGCTACACTCGAAGAATAAGTGTTTTATTGTCTACTGTTCTGGACAAAACATACACTTTGTACTTCCATGTCTGTTTCGCTTAGCAAGGTTATCTTTTGTTAATATGACACCCGTACGAAGATACCAAGTAAACACTTTCAGTTTTAGCGGAATCTTCATCTGCCATATTTTTTATTATTGACTGGAACATCGAAATGGACTAGCGCCTATACATGAAAGCTACCGAGAATTTTCCGTTCCCACATAAATTCCAACGAAACTCATTGAAACCTTGTGTTAGTTGAACCTCTGTCAACCGAGCTAGCAAGCCATTCCAAGACGTAAGTCTCGGCCCAATTAAATCTCGCTTGAACGTCACATTGGGTGGTGAAGACTGCATAACCGTGGCTATGGTATCTCCTTTATGACGAACAATATTGTCTGGATACTGATCTCGGAGGGTGGTATTACCTAACCATTTGTCCTCCTAGAATCTTATCTCCTATCCATCCTTAATTTTAAATACGCCAAAGCGGAAGAAATCTTTCTTTGCCGCCATTAGGCCAAACCAGAAGTGTGAATCAACAGGTTTCCAATATACCTGTGATACCACCTTCGTGCCAATGTATTTTTTTTTAAGTAGCGTTAACACCATCTTCACTAAGTAACTTAAACAACCACTTACCGAGGAGAGCTAAATTCTTGACCTGTAGGTCATGAATACCCAATCCTCCCTGATCTTTTGGTCGGCAAAGAATATTCCATTTAGCCAGTCGATATTTCTTTTTCTCACTATCTCCTTGCAAAATAATCTTCATCGGAAGTAATTCAATCTATTTAAGACTCCTTTGGGTAATAGGAAGAAGGATATCATATACAATACCATATTCGTTAGCACCGAGTTAATGAGAACCAATCTCCCGCCAAGAGATAGTAATTTTCCTTTCCAACTAGATAGCCTTGCTTTAAAAAGTTCCTCGACGTGTTTTCATTCCGCATTGGTCAGTTTCCTATAATGTATTGGCATACCCAAATACATAATAGGGAATTGACCTTCCTCACAGCCAAATATAAATATTCATGGATACGGCTTCCGCCGATCCAACTGTTGCTCTGCCTCTAACGTGTAATCCTCACTTGCATATGCAAGGAGATTATCAAATATAAATATTCATGTGGCCCGCCTGTCACTGATTGGAGGATTGTTAGGACTTGTAAATATTTTTGCATATGTCAAGCCATGTGATAAACTCGGAGCTCTTTATTTTGTATTAGGATTTTGTCACTGCAACATTCCGTCAAACAAATTCCCCCGCTAAGTTCAGTTCGTGCAAGAAGAGCATGGACTATACTCGGTGGAATAATTCATATGCCCTAGCTTTAGCAAGCATCGGTCCAGATGTAGAAATATTCTGACCTATTATAGCGAACAGTTCATGCCCCCTCTCTCCAAACAGGGGTGGTATCCCTAAAAATCAAAAACACCAACAGAATATTTTCTGCCTTACAGAGTTAATTAGCAAACAAGTGTGATTTTGTGGGAAAGCCCTAAAACCATTCAAAAACATGATAGAAACTTATGATATAATGCAAATATATGAGATAATGATGTAATAAACTACAAAACTCATTGGTACGTTTCTGATGTATCGACATTCCCAAGTTTAATATATACTCGTTCTCGAGCATTAAGATGATATGGACTTGAGAGTTTATTATCATAGATACAAAGTTTCATATGATCACAACTACTCAATGTATTATGTTTCATTGCTAAGCAAAGAGCACCAAGCAATCATCATATTAAGTAATACATAACATTTTCTTCAAGAATGACAAACAATAAGAATATGCATATATACGTTTTGGATGTTTCACCGTCTGAGTTAGCCTTATGTCAACCCTCTCCACCAAATTAACGAAGTGCTCAATTATAAGGAGGTGTCAAAACTCATACTCCCTCCGATCCATATTAGTGGGCATAGCTTTGTCTAAATTCATATGTATCTAGTTAAGTATTTAGACTATATACATGTGTATATAGACAAAGTTGTGCCCACTAATATGGATCGGAGGTAGTACTAGGATCTGAGGATCATAATAAGCCGAGCACCCATGGAGTAGCACCAAGAAGCGGCTGATATGACATTGAGACTTTGTTACATCTTTCACTTGTGTTAATTAATACATAATATTGGTCCTGGAATGATTTTGTTGTACTACTCTGAGGGATATATTATTTATGAAAATTATGTTTCATAAATGATATATCAACAATTTATGCACTACAACATGTAGTGTTGTGCAGGATCACCACAACTCTAGGGGATAAAAGAGAACCGACGGTGCAGCTACCTCCTGAATTTAGCAAAGGCTTTATTGAATTCAAATTTGAGAATAATACTTTTTCTTTGATAGAAATTATTTTGTGATCTTATATATACCTTAAACTTCTACACACCCAGTTCAATTACGCGGTAGTGTGAGCGCCACCACCATGTAGTGACGGAAGCTTGTCAAAAGTGTCGATATCATCATTATGTTTTTCCCTATTTCGAAAAGAGGAATCGTTGGGCTTTGCACAACTCTATGTTCATAGCCAAAAGATCATTGTGCGGTTTTTCTAACAAATGGAAAGCTGCACAATTATAACCGTGTGAAAATAATGAAATAGATATATCTGATGTATGTCTTCCTCGTGCCACAATACGTCACGGTAATATTTTCTGCGTGCAAAGCTCTCCTTAGCTCGAATTTACATACTCCCTTGAGATTGAAATGGGACTCATGAACCGAAGTATCCTCTTCATTTTACCAATTTCAGCAGTATAGCCAATGTATTTCTAACCATGCTACAAATATCTGGTACACAAAATATTGCTGCAAAAGTTAAAAAAAAAAACAATTGTGCGCTTGACATGAGCACTCTCAGACATTGTAAGGGACCACGATTTGAAATAGCAACAACAATCTCCAACACATTGTCACATTGTCACGATATTTATTATTTTATTTTATTTTATTTTATTTTAATGAATAAAAGTATCTAAATCGGAAAGAAACACGATTCGAAAATGCCGAGGTCTGAACCAGGTCGATATTCGGCTTCCTTCCAAAAATGCAAAACTGACCGTTGCTTGCTAGGGTTCAACAAACTCCACTCGTATATAAACCTGACTCCCGATCCGATTTTTCCACCCAGCAGCCGTCTTCGTCTCGCTCGCACCCCACCACACACAGATTTTATTTTCCACAAAACAATTCGGAGGAAAAACAATCGAACCGAGCGGGCGAGGAGCCGTGGCTCTCTGCGTGTCCGTCCCTACTCCTCGACGAAAACGAGGTGAGCGCCCACCCTCTCTCCGCCCTCTCCGCTCTTCTGCTTCCGGCAAATGGGCGGGCGGCGACGCGTTCAAAACCGCTCCCGCGCTTCTCAGTCGCCGCCGCTGCCCGGCGGTTCCGTTGCGTTGAGTTGGGTTTCGTGCGTTTGGGGCGTCTTCCAGCATATCCTCGGCAATCGGCGGCGGCTTGCAGGGGTTCGGGGGAGTCCTATCCGGAGGATCCGTGGATCAACAATGACGATTCCTCTCAGTGTTTACTGGATTAGAAGCAGCGCACATTCAATATTTGTGTACCCTGAGTTGTCTTGGTTGCGACGATTCCCCGGCGGCCGGGCGGAAAACCCTTTGCTCCGGGAGCGTTCTCTACACACGGATTGGAATCTCCGATTCCTCTCCGTGATTACGATTTAAAGCGCACTGCCGGGACTTGTTTTGGGGCAATGTTTGATCAAGGTTTGTATTGGCCTCTGCGGTTTGCTATATTCAGGCAGAATCTCTCCTTATGATAAAAAAGATTACTGTTTAGCTTTAGTTTATTTATGATTGATTCGTAGTACCAGGGGCGCTGGGTTCTAGATTAAGTATGAGCTCTAAGAACAATTAAGCGTCTGTTAACCCGCCCGATGACGCGAACCACGAAATGCTGCTCCTTTTGTGTGCTGTGACTGTGAGTTGTTGAGGACATGCTTCATCAACTTTGATCTGTATCTAACTAGGAGAGGATGATGATTGGAGTGTGCTGATCTTTGTAGTTCAGCGTAGCTTTGATATGATTAGTGTTTAGGTTTCTGTCATGATTGGAAGTATTTAAATTTGGATTAGGATTCCAAAGCTACAGATCAAGTATTCAACTCTAGGAACAGTATAAGCAGTCATTAACTCACCTGATGGCGCGAAATATGGCTTCTTTAGAGTGTCTGTTTAATTTTTTTCACTGCACAACGTGGAAGTGTTGAAACCTGGTAGTACGATAATGTATTGCGGAGTTTCTTGTGAATATGAGGATTGGCGGGATCGAGATGAATGCACCTGTGGTTTGGTGTTATTGAACATTTCATGCAATTCACTGATAGTCGTACTGTCTGATTGTTTTCTTGAAAAGATATAAGTAGCTTTTGATTAATTCGACTGTCGATACATTATAGAAGTTACGAAGATAATAATGCTAACAATGCGTAGTCTCTTGTGCTAGTAATACGCTACTTTGCTGATTTTTTAATTGCGCAGGGCTGGTAATATTTTCCTTAAATACAAAGTTTTATGTGAATAATGGATTTTTCCATACTGATAAAATGCACATGCAGTAGTGGGCATATTCGTCAAAGACCTTAATGTAGTAACCAATTTCAGTTTTCTAGTAGTAGAATCTTTAATTCCTATAATTAGGATGTGGTTGGAAGTTAAACATAACTTTCAGGCATAGATTATGATGTATTAGTAGTGCCCTTGTTTTTTTTCTTCTCGAATGCTTCTGAATGCAATAATATGTCATCTCTCTTCGCTTTTGTTCAATTATTCGTCAAACACCTTAACATTTGGAAATGTAGTAACTAGATAAAGTTTTCTAGAAGATAACTTCTCAGGCATAGATTTTGATGATAAGTATGAGCTTTAAAAACAATTAAGTGGCTGTTAACTCGCCCGATGGCGCGAACGCGAAATGCTGCTCTTTTTGTGTGCTGTGAGTAGTTGAGGACATGTTTCATCAAGTTTGCTCTGTATCTAGCTAAGCGAGGATGATTCGAGTGTGTGCTGCTCTTTACAGTTTAGCATAGTTTTGACATGATTAGTGTTTAGGTTTCTGTCGTGATTGAAATTTGGACTAGGAGATCAAAGCTACAGATCAACTATTTAACTCTAAACAGTATAAGAAGTCATTACTCATTAACTCACTTGATGGCACGAAATATGGCTTCTTTTAGAGTGTTTGTTTAATTTTGTTCACTGCACAAAGTGGAAGTGTTGTAACCTGGTAGTGCATTGCGGAGTTTTGTGTGTATATTGGGTTTGGCAGGATCAAGATGAATGCACGTGTGGTGTGGTGTTATTAAACATTTTCATGCAATTCATTGATGCTCGTAGTATCTGATTGTTTTCTTGAAAAGATATAGTAGCTCTTGATTAATTCAACTATCGAGACATCATAGCAGCTACAAAGATAATAATGCTAATGATGTGGTATCTTTTGCTAGTAATACCCTACTTTCCTCATTTTGGAATGTGTGTAGAGCTGGTATTATTTTCCTTAAATACAAAGTTGTATGTGCATACTGGATTTTTTCCTACCTAAACAAATGCACACGTAGTATTGGCATATTCGTTAAAGACCTCACTGTTTGGAAATGTAGTAACCATATGCAAATTTTCTAGTAGCGTCTTTTAATTTCTTTAATTAGGTTGGGGTTGGAACCTAAACATAAATTTTCAGGCATATATTTTGATGTGTTCGTAGTGCCCTTGTTTTCTTCTATTGGAATGCTGCTGTCTGCAATGATACGTCATCTCTCTTTGCTTTTGTTCAATTGAATGTTTACTATATGAATATGGATTTGGTGCCATTGAGACCACATACTGGTAGCTAAGCGCCATACCGACTTGAATATTATGATTGCCTGTTAAACAAGGCTGACAAACTTATATACACAGATATGGAGTGCAACAGAGATGAAGCAATCAGATCAAAGGAGCTCGCTGAAAGGAAGTTCAAGGAGAATGACTTTGTGGGTGCAAAGAAGTTTGCCTTGAAAGCAAAGGCTCTTTTCGAGCTTGAGGGCATTGATAAGATGGTTCTAGTCTTGGATGTCCACCTAAAGGCACAAACAAAGTTTGGAGGGGAGCATGATTGGTATGGTATACTAGAAGTATCAACCCGTGATGATGATGAGATTATCAGGAAGCAGTACAAGAAGCTGGCCTTACAAACTAACCCAGACAAGAACAGCTTCATTGGTGCTGATGGTGCTTTCAAGCTCATCTCGGATGCATGGAAAACCTTGTCTGACAAAAACAAGAGAACACTTTATGATCAGAGGAGATACATGAGTTTTTTAGGAGTCCTCCACCATTATAACTCCCAAGTAAATGTTGAGAACACTTCCAGATACTCTATGCCAAGTATGTATGGTTTCTGCAGACAAAATACTACCCCAGCCTCACCTGCCAATGTGCCACGCCATGATATTCCAACGGCAGGTACATTTTGGACATGCTGCAAATCTTGTCGCAGGAACTTTCAATACGAAAGCATGTACTTGGGCCAATTTATGAGGTGCCCAGCTTGCCTTGAAGCGTTTGAGGCTCCAGAAGTTCCTCCTCCACCTACTGCAATTTACCCTAACGCACCGAAGCCAATGGATACTAATACTAGTATGGGTGGCGCAGCAGTTCCTGGTAAGGCAAAGCCAAGAAAAGGAGTGGCTAGTGGTAGCCAAAATCGTGATCCTATGCTGCAGCGGTGCTCTTCAACCAAATCTGCAGCCAGTGCACACACTTCACATAAAGTGCGACAGACACATGGTACTGTTCCAGGCTCTTCCCTTGGGTCATCAGCTCCAGCAACCAGTATCCTTAAAAGAAAAGTTGCAGCAACAAAGGATAAGGAAGATGCAAGGGAGAAAATTAGGAAAGGTGATACGAAGAAAATAAAGAGGACACAAAGCAGTAGTTCGGTCCATCCAGTACAAGATAAGGGGAAGGGGCTGGCTGGCAAAAGAGTTGTTTTGGAAGAAAAGGAGGGGGAACAGAACAGCAAACATGTTGGTTCAGAAGAAATGGGATCATGGGAGTGGAAGAAACCTGAAATACGCTTTGTGTACACCAGGAGAAGCCGCAAGGAACAAGAACCATCTCCTGATGAAATGCTTGTCCCTGATGCAGATTTCTGCAGTTTTGGTGATCATTCTGAAAGCTCTTTCCAAAAGGATCAAGTGTGGGCCACATATGATGAAGAAGATGGCATGCCTCGCTACTATGCACTGATCCGTAAAGTGCATTCCGCACACCCTTTCAAAGTTAGTCTTGCGTTCCTAAAAGCGGTTGACTCTGATGAGTTTGGAAGTTCAGATTGGCTCTCATGTGGGTACTCCAAGACCTGTGGCGATTTCAGGCCTGGTGTGTCCAAAGATATTGACCAACTGAATGCATTCTCTCATGTTGTCGCATGGGGGAAAGGTCCAGGTAGAGTCATAAGAATTTTTCCCCAGAAAGGTGATATCTGGGCCCTGTACCAGAACTGGTCTGCTGACTGGGACGAACATACACCTGATGAAACAATGTACAAGTATGAGTTGGTACAGGTCCTTGACAGCTACAGCCCAGGTGGAGGCATTTCTGTCATGCCGATTGTGAAAGTCACTGGTTTTGTGTCAGTGTTCAAGCCACTTCTTGACCCAACAAAGAGCAGGAGGATTCCAAACGAGGAAATGCTGCGGTTTTCGCACCAGGTGCCATTCCATGTCCTTACTGGTGAATAAGCTAAGAACTCTCCTAAGGGGTGCTATGAACTGGATCCAGGCTCAACTCCAAAGGAACTTCTCCACAAGTAGTTCCAGAGTCTGATGATGCCAATTGCCACCTAAGCTTGCTCTGTACTCCTGCTCCACCAGAGATTTTTTGTTTCCCTTCTTTCAACCTGGTGTTTTGTTGGATGTTGTGGTTTATCTAGAACTATACCATATATACCCGGGTCTTTTGATTAACCTGTATATATACTCCCCATGTATACCCCCATGTTGTGTCATGTAGCAGCATCCTTGTCAAGGGTAAACATTCCTTGCATGTTGAAGAATGAAATATACCTGGGTTAAAGTCTACTGTCTCACTCAACTCTCTGAATATACCTGCTGTGCTTAGCTTTTCAATGTTTCTTTATGGTTACATCCAAAACAATAGATGTTAAGAATGTACCTGACATTTATTATCTGTGCATGGATGCTGATCATAGTTGCCACAAAAGGTTGCTGTGGTGCCTCTTGGAATTGACAAATTTATCTGGGCACATCTAGTGTCTCACCTTTCAGGTAATGCGTTTTGTTTTACTGCCACTGAAGTCTTTTTGCTTTGTTAAACCTCTTTAACATGTTAACTTATATAAAAATTTCTGCATCTCTTTAGCTTTATTGATCAAACTGGATTATGATACGAAATTATTTAGCTTTAATTTGTGACCACCGCCTGATAAATTATTATGCCATGTTAATTTAATTTGTGAATAGTATTTGCGCTTAGTTAAACCTGTGGTTACTCTGGTTCCATTTCAGTTGGTGCCTTGGTGTCTATGCAATGATCCACTTCCTGAAATTATAAGAATCGCCTGAATGCCTGATGAATTTCCTTTGCACCCAGATGATTGTTTTCTACAGCATTGAACTTCCATTGGGGATATAAATATCTTCAATTTGACCATGCTGTCAACACCAGGATGCAGATCACTTGCTGATCCGGATATCCTTTGTGCAAAGGGTGTCGTGTCAAAGGCGAAATATTTCCCAGATGTGGATGTTCCTTTGCCCCTGCTTATCACATCTTCCTTGTATATATAGGTCAAATTCAGCTTTTGACCTGTATATATACTCCCCATGTATACCCCCCCTATCTTGTATCCTGTAGCAGCATCCTAGTTAAGGGTAAACATACCTTGGATTTTGAAGAATGAAATATACAACTCTCTTAATATGCCTGCTGCGCTAGCTATATGACATTTCACCGTTTCTTTATGGTTGCAGCCAAAACGATAGATGTTAAGAATGTAGTTGACATATTGCTGTGCATGGATCCTGGTCATAGTTGCCACTTGTCACATGAAGTTGCTGTTATGCCTCTTGGAATGGAGAAATTCATCTGAACAGTGCTAGTGTCTCAGCTTTCAGTTAAAACATTTTTTTTACTACCACTCAAGTCATTTAGCTTTGTTAAGCATCTTTAACATGTTAACTTGTGACAAAGTTGTTGCACCTGTGAAAATTATTTGCATCTCTTTAGCCTTATTGATCAAACTTGATTACAATAAGAAATGATTCAGGTTTCTAGAACTCCGACCAGGCACCTCTGCACAACTTTTCATACACATTGTAGTATTGATTTTTTTTTAACACCATTACCGTAGAGAAGAATCCCTACGGTGTAACTTTTTCAATTAATATGATATTGCAGAGATTATTCTGTTTAGGTTTCTACATACAACCCCTCCAACAGTGTATATAAAAATCGATGTTCAGAGAAGTTCCATCGAACACGCTTAATTTAGCATAGACGTTTCAGCTGCATACATATATGGTGAGTGTTTACAATATGATCTCTTACGTGCCATTATTTACATATCATTATCATCTAATTTTGACTATGAAAGATCCGTTGATGTGGCATGCTAGTGTTATGAGCATACAAGACAACATACTCTACGTTAGGAAATTTTGGTTCGAGTTCAAGTGAGCAGAAGGCTTCCAATGTTGGTTACATTTGTGTGTGAACTCAAGCTTCCGGTGCAGCTAACATTTGTGTGTGAATACGAACTTCCGATGTCGCTAACATTTGTGTGTGAACTCAGACTGATGTTCAAAGTTCTCCTATTTTTTGTTGTTAACTATGTGTGCTCCTATTTTTTGTTTTCCTTTTATGAGTTGTTTTACTTCGTTGGCAGGTTGTTATGTATGTTCTAATGATCCGGGTTATGTGTTTGTCCCTCCTATGATTACTCTGGCTGAAAATGAGTTTTCATTTTAACTCTATTAATGAAACTGTGATTGTTCTCTTTGGCATGTGTGATCTGTCTTCTCGACCTAATACTTATGCGGGGTACGTGTGAAATATTTGCAGGACGTGTTAGTATTGATTGTGATCTTCGCATCTGTAGTTGGTGTGTATATGTGGCCGGAGTTTCCATGCAGACGTTTCTATGGGGGTGGCTGCTCTGTGCTGATGGTGAAAATCTTATTTATGGTATCTACTTCACACAAATGGGAATTTTGGCACTAAAAATATAACAAATAACAATTCGAAAAATCTTAGAATCTTGCTTTGGCAATGTTGTTTACAATGTCAATGCACATGTTTGCACCGAGTTTGGTCATCATAGTAAGGAGATAGCCATGGATATGGCCATGACCTTGGTTTTTGGCTTGAAAGCCATGAATTTCCGGACAATGTTGTCCATGAACACTTGTTTTATTATAATGTGGTATTGCAAATTATGATTTTTCCCTGATACTAGTACGCTAAAAAGGAAGATTCTCCCAGGTTTTACATTTTTTTGATGTTTTCTCCATTTATGTGAGTTTTTTAAAACAGGGCCAAAATCGTCTGTATGACCATTCATAACTAAGGGTTGCATTTTACGACTTTTTTTGTGCAATTGCGTATAATCATGGTAGACTACGTTTGTATGATATTTCTATATTTTTTGGGACAAACTATAACACATTTGTAGTTTAAATTTCCTTTTTCATCGATAAATGCTATTAAACTCATTTAATGAGTGGAATATAGTTCAAAAGCTAAAAAAATCATGATATTCAGGGATTATGCCTCCCATATGATATAATTTGTGTGAAAATTATAAGAGGTCAATTTTCAATCTTATTTATGGTATCTACTTCACACAAAATGGGGATTTTGACACTAAAAAATATAAAAATAACAATTCAAAAAATCTTGGAATCTTGCTTTGACAATGTTGTTTACAATGTCAATGCACATGTTTGTGCCAAGTTGTGTCATCATAGAAAGAAGATAGCCATGGATATGTCCATGACCTTGGTTTTTGGCATGAAAACCATGAATCTCCATACGAGACTAGGTTAAAATGTTACGTTATTGCAACTTTATGATTTTTCCTCCATACTCGTGCACTAAAAGGGAAGATTCCCCCAGGTTTTCCATCTTTTATTTTTCATGATTTATGTTGTTGTTTTCAAAACAAGGCCAAAATTGTCGGTGTTACAATTCATATCTAAGGGGTGAATTTTTCCAACTTTTTCTTAGCAATTGCGTAGAATCATGGTAGACTAAGTTTGTACGATTTTTATCTATAATTTTGGGGCAAGAAAAAAAGAAAATTATGAATGTTCAGTTTGACATAATTCAAAATTCAAACTACTAATAACGAGACAACATAATTATACACTAGACTAGACCAACAACTAAAACTCAACAACTAATATTCATTGGGACCTCCCGTCAAAAAAAAAAATTCATTGGGGCCTGCTAATACATAATTATACACTATACCAACAATTAAAATGAACTACCACTCATCCTCGTCGTCGGAAACCTCCACCGGTGCCTTGCCCTTGCCCTCCACCGAGTTGTTCAGCCTTCTGCAGGTCGTCCGCATACTGCACGGCTCTCGCCTTCTCCGCGACTTCTGCGTCGACCATAGAAGCGGCCAGAGTATCCATGAGCTGTTGCTGCTCGGCGGAATGCCTGGCCTGCTCTGTGGCTTGATAGTCGGCCCTGGCCAGGCCATACCCGGGTTCACGACCACCACCTCCTCCTCCTCATCGGACTCAAGATCGATGAAAGGGAATGGAATGTGGAGCAGCCCGGCAGACGACAAAGCTGCCCCTGCTCTAGCTCGGAGGAGTCCCGCTCGACCTTGGAGGAGTCCTGGTTGAGCTCAGAGGAGTGCTGCTTGAGTGCCCAGGGGTCCTTATCCTACCCTCGCCCTCGCTCGACTAAAGAAACCAAGGATAGCTTATGTGGCGGTGGCGGTTCGAGGTGGGAGTGGATCAGCGGCCACCACCACGAGCCATGGAAAGATCAAGGGTGCCCAAAGATCAACCTAAAGATCAGAGGACCAAGGCGAGGGTGGCAAGGAGAGGATGAGGAGATTAGCGGGCGGCGTGGGCACAATGGGAGAGTAAAATGGCTCCTTTTCTAGCCATCCGCGTTTGGACTATATCTGGACCGACAATAATGGTTACCGGGGCATTGATTCGGCTTGACAGACTCTGCTTGCGGCGGGACGGACTAGGCAAGAGAGATAGGAAGACGGTGGAGCAGATGCGCGGTCAGGCTGATAGCGTAGGGCGGCGAGGCAACTTTTTTGCCGGACAAGGGGGCACGCCATTGAAGGCGCGTAAATTTGGGGACGGCAAGCAGCATGGACGCGCATGTACGGCTGCATGCAAGCACTCCTACTCCGTTGGTCCCACTTGTAAGCATTAAGTAGGAACGACGAGCAGCGTGGGTGCGCACGGGTGCATGCACTCCGCTGGGGCCCACACGTCACAGGCTTCATTAACGGTCAAAGGGGTTGACCCGACGGAAATGCCCCATTTGGCCATGTGCGAGCCTCGAAAGAGCCAAGTAGGGTAAAACCGAGGAAAGCTAGGCGAGTAGAACACAACTGAGGAAAACTAAACTAAGTAGGACATGAAAATAAAAAACCCTTAATGTAGACTAAGGTAAGAAATATTTCAAATCATTTGATCTATTTTTTTGCCAAACCCAAGTTGATGCATCATCAATAAGAACATTGTATTGAACTTCAATTTAGCAAAGGCCTTCTTGAATTCTAATTTCATAATTTTTTCTTTGACAGAAATTATTTTGTGAGCTCACATATATCTTAGACTTCACACTCCGAGTTAAATTACGCGGTAGTGAGAGCGACACCACAATTTAGTGATGGGAGCTTGTCAAAAGTTTCGATGGCACAATTATTTTTTTATTTCTATTTCGAAAAGAGGAGTACCCCTGGGCTCTGCACCACGAGATGCTCACAGCGAAACCATCATCACGTGCGATGTAGTTCTCTAATATATGGAAAGCCCCACAATTATAAAATTGGCCACAAATAATCAAATAAGTACATTTTGATGTATGTCTCTTCGCGTCTACACGGTAATAATTTTTTGCGCGGGAAAGCTCTGAGATAGAATTTACACACTCCCTTTACATTCAGACCAGACTCATGAACGGATGTACTCCCTCTGTTCTAAATTAACAATTTATGTAATCTAGCCAATGTTTCTCCAACCATCTACTCATCCAAGTTCGGGTTAATAAAATTTGACAATACCAGAGGCATTTGCTTCTAAAAGAGGAGAACATGTCTCCGAAAAAAGGGGTCACAAAGAACTCGGTCACATTTATCTGTTATCATGCTGTGCACTACAATGGATCTCGGCAATTATCTGGTACAAAGTGGAAAAAAATTATGAACTTGACGTGAGCACTCTCTAAGACCGGAAAGGAACACGATTTTGAAATAACAACAGCAATGCCAACACGTACCATGTCACATTGTCACGATTATTTTTATTTTAGCGAAGGACATCCTCTAAATCGGAAGGAAACACGATTCGAAATGCCGAGGTCTGAACCGGGTCGAATTTCGGGTTTCCTTCCAAAAATGCAAAACTGGCCGTTGCTTGCTAGGGTTCAACAAACTCCGGTCTAAACGGGACTCCCGATCCGATTATTTTTCCACCCAGCACCAGCAGCCGTCTTCGTCTCGCTCGCTCGCTCTGTGCCCCACCACACACAGGTTTTATTGTCCACAAAACAATTCGCAGAAAGGAATCAAATCAATCGAACCGAGCGGGCGAGGAGCCGTCGCTCTCTGCGCGTCCGTCCCTACCTTCTCGACGAAAACGAGGTGAGCGCCCACCCTCCCTCCGCCCTCTCCGCTCTCCTGCTTCCGCGCGAAATTTGAGGCGGGCGGCGACGCGTTCAAAACCGCTCCCGCGCTTCTCGCATAGTTCGGCCGCCTCCGCCGCCGGCCACCGCCGCCCCGGCGGTTCCGTTGGGTTGAGTTGGGTTTCCTACGTTTGGGGCGTCTTCGAGCATCCTCGGGAATCGGAAAAGGCGGCGGCTTGCAGGGGTTCGGGGAGAGGATCCGTGGATCAACAATGGCGATTGCGTAGGCTCCGCCGCTCCGGCGCCGCGGCTTGGGTGGGTGTACGGTTCAATCTGGGAGTTTTCGTGCGGTTCTCGGTTGGTTGCGACGATTCCCTGGCGGCGGCGGGCGGAAAGACCTTTAATTTGCTGCGCGAGTCTTCTCCACGAACAGATTGGAATCACCGTTTCCTGTCCGTGGTTACTGGATTAGAAACAGCGCAAATTTGCAATTTTTCTGTCCCGTGGCTTGTTTTGGGGCAATTTTTTCATCAACTTTGTCTTGGTCCGCGGTTTGATGTTTTCAGGCAGAGTCTATCCTCGTGATTGGAATAATGTACTAGGCGTTAGTACTGTTTAGAATTGCTTGGGCATGATTACTGTTCAGCTTTAGTTTGTTTATGATTGATTGGTAGTACTAGGCAGGGGGTGCAAAGGTTCCAGATTAAGTATGTGCTTTTTAAGAACAAAATTAAGCGGATGCTATCCCGCCTGATGGCGCGAACGATGAAATGTTGCGCCTTTTGTGTGCTGTGAGTTGTTGAGGACATGTTTCATCAACTTTGCTCTGTATCTAACTAGGGGAGGATGATGATTGGTGTGTGTGTGTGTATGCTGCTCTTTATAGTTTAGCATAGCTTTGGTATGATTAGTGTGTTTAGGTTTCTGTCATGATCGAAACTATTCCGATTCGGACTAGGAGTTCAAAGCTACAGATCAAGTATTTTAACTCCAGGAACAATATAAGCAGTCATTGACTCGCTCGATTGCGAGAAAGATGGCTTCTTTAGAGCTTTTGTTTAATTTTGTTCAGTGCACAAAAGTGGGAGTGTTGAAACTTGAAACCTGGTAGTGCATTGCGGAGTTTTGTGTGAATACTGGGTTTGGCGGGATCGAGCCAATGTGTATGTGGTGTTATTAAACATTTCATGCAATTCATTGCTGGTCGTAGTATTTGATTGTTTTCATGAAAAGATACCTCTTGATTAATTCAACGATCGAGACATTATAGCAGTTACAAAGATAATAATGCTAAGGATGTGGTCTCTTGTGCTAGTAGTAATACTCCACTTTGCTGGTTCTGATTAGTGTGCAAGGTTCCAGATTAAGTATCTGCATTAGGAAGAATTAAGCGGCTATCAACTGGCTCGATGGCGTGAACGCGAAATGCTGTGCCTTTTGTGTGCTGTGAGTTGTTGAGGACATGTTTCATCAACTTTGCTCTGTATCTAGCTAGGAGAGGATGGTTGGAGTGTTTGGTCCACTTTGTAGTTTAGCATAGCTTTGATATGATTAGTGTTTAGGTTTCCGTCATGATTGGAAGTATTTAAATCTGGACTAGGAGTTCAAAGCTACAGATCAAGTATTTAACTCTGAGAACATTATAAGCAGTCATTAACTCACCCGATGGCGCGAAATATGGCTTCTTTTAGAGTGTTTGTTTAATTTTGTTCAGTGCACAAAGTGGGAGTGTTGAAACCTGGTAGTGCACGCGGAGTTTTGTGTGAATATTGGGTTTGGCGGGATCGAGACGAATGCACGTGTGGTTTGGTGTTATTGAACATTTCATGCAGTTCATTGATGGTCGTAGTATCTGATTATTTTCTTGAAAAGATATAGTAGCTCTTGATTGATTCAACTATCGAGACATTATAGCAGTTACAAAGATAATAATGCTAACAATGTGTAGTCTCTTGTGCTAGTAACACTCTACTTTGCTGATTTTGGAATGTGTTCAGGGCTGGTAATATTTTCATTAAATACGAAGTTTTACGTGCATACTGGATTTAGCACTACTGAAACGAATGCACACCCAGTATTCGGCATATTTGTCAAAGACCATACTGTTTGGAAATGTAGTAACCAAATACAAATTTTCTAGTAGCGTCTTTAATTCCTTTAACTAGGTTGTGGTTGGAAACTAAACATAATTTTCAGGCATAGATTATGGTGTGTTAGTAGTGCCCTTATTTTCTTCTTTTGGAATGCTGTTGTCTGCAATAATGTGTCATCTCTCTTCGCTTTTGTTCAATTAAATGTGTAACATATGAATATTGATTTGGTGCCATTGAGATGAGTGCATATGCTGGTAGCTAAGTGCAATACCTACTTGAATATTATGATTGTCTGTTGAAAAAAGACTGACAAACTTATCTACAGATATGGAGTGCAACAGAGATGACGCAATCAGATCAAAGGAGATCGCTGAAAGGAAGTTCAAGGAGAACGATTTTGCGGCTGCAAAGAAGTTTGCCTTGAAAGCAAAGGCTCTTTTCGAGCTTGAGGGCATTGATCAGATGATTCTAGCCTTGGATATCCACCTAAAGGCACAGACGAAGTTTGGAGGGAGCATGACTGGTATGGCATCCTGGAAGTATCAATCCGTGATGATGAGGAGATTATCAGGAAGCAGTACAAGAAGCTGGCATTACAAACTCACCCAGACAAGAACAGCTTCATTGGTGCTGGTGGTGCTTTTAAGCTCATCTCCGATGCATGGAATACCTTGTCTGACAAAAACAAGAGAGCACTTCATGATCAGAGGAGGTTTATGAGTTCTTTAGGAGTCCACCAGTATGACTCCCCTTCCAGTTCCTCTATGCCAAGTATGAATGGCTTCTGCAGACAAAATACTGGTGCAGCCCCACCTGCCAATGTGCCGCAGCATAATACTCAAGTGCCAGGCACATTTTGGACATCCTGCAATTCTTGTCGCATCAACTTTCAGTACCCAAGTATGTACGTCCGACAATATATGAAGTGTCCAGTTTGCCATGAAACGTTTATGGCTATGGAAGTTCCTCCTCCAAGTACTCCAGTTTACCCTAACGAACCGAAGCCAATGGATACTAATACTAGTATGGGTGGCGCAGCAGTTGCTGGTAAGGCAAAGCCAAGAAAAGGAGGGGCTAGTGGCAGCCAAAATCGTGATCCTATGCTGCAGCGGTGTTCTTCAACCAAATCTGCAGCCGGTGCGCACACTTCTTCACATAAAGTGCGACAGACACATGGTACTGTTCCAGGCTCTTCCCTTGGGTCATCAGTTCCGGCAACCAGTGTCCTTAAAAGAAAAGTTGCAGCAACAAAGGATAAGGAAGTTGCAAAGAAGAGAACTAGGAAAGTTGTGCCACAGTCAACAAGCTCTGTCCTTGATGGTGACTCAAGTTCAAAGATGCCCACAGCAAAAAGAAAGGCTCCTTCCACTGATCGGGCATCAGGAACCAAGAGGCGTAAGGAGATTTCTAATTGTCTTAATGATGAATCTGTCGGGACCAGCCTCATTAAAGTGATGGAGCAGTTGGATATGCGAGGCATACTAATTGACAAGATGAAGCTCCAATACCGGGACAAATTGGAGGAGTTCAACAGGGAGAAGGCCAATGTGGAGAACCAACAAAAGATGCAGACTAGTAGTCAGAAAATAAACAAAGGGGTTGGATGCAGCACAGCAGTTGATACGAAGAAAATAAAGAGGACACAAAGCAGTAGTTCGGTCCATCCAGTAGAAGATAATGGGAAGGGGCTGGCTGGCAAAAGAGTTGTTTTGGAAGAAAACGAGGGGGCACAGAACAGCAAACATGTTGGTTTTGAAGAAATGGGGTCATGGGAGTGGAAGAAACCTGAAATACGCTTTGTGTACACCAGGAGAAGCCGCAAAGAACCATCTCCTGATGAAATGCCTGTCCCTGATGCAGACTTCTGCAGTTTTGGTGATCATTCTGGAAGCTCTTTCCAGAAGGATCAAGTGTGGGCCACATATGATGAAGAAGATGGCATGCCTCGCTACTATGCTCTGATCCGTAAAGTGCACTCCGCACACCCTTTCAAAGTTAGACTTGCATTCCTCAAAGCCGATGACTGCGATGAGTTTGGAAATTCAGATTGGCTCTCATGTGGATACTCCAAGACCTGTGGCGATTTTAGGCCTGGTGCGTCCAAAGATATTGACCAACTGAATACATTCTCTCATGTTGTCGCATGGGAGAAATGTCCAGGTAAAATCGTCAGAATTTTTCCCAAGAAAGGTGATATCTGGGCGCTGTACCAGAACTGGTCTGCTGACTGGGATGAACTTACACCTGATGAAACAATGTACAAGTATGAGTTGGTACAGGTCCTTGACTGCTACAGCCCAGGTGAAGGCATTTCTGTCATGCCTATAGTGAAAGTCCCTGGTTTTGTGTCAGTGTTCAAGCCACTTCTTGACCCAACAAAGAGCAGGAGGATTCCAAACGGGGAAATGCTGCGGTTTTCACACCAGGTGCCATTTCATGTCCTTACTGGTGAAGAAGCTCAGAACTCTCCTAAGGGGTGCTATGAACTGGATCCAGGCTCAACTCCAAAGGAACTTCTCCACAAGTAGTTCCAGAGTCTGATGATGCCACCTAAGCTTGCTCTGTACTCCTGCTCCACCAGAGATTTTTTGTTTCCCTTCTTTCAACCAGGTGTTTTGTTGGATGTTGTGGTTTCTCTAGAACTATACCATATATACCCTGGTCTTTTGATTGACCTGTATATATACTTCCCATGTATACCTCCATGTTGTGTCATGTAGCAGCATCCTTGTCAAGGGTAAACATATCTGGGATGTTGAAGAATGAAATATACCAGTCTGCTGTCTCACTCAACTCTCTGAATGTGCCTGTGTGCTTTGCTTTTCACTGTTTCATTATGGTTGCATACAAAGCAATAGATGTTAAGAATGTAGCTGACATTTATCTGTGCATGGATACTGGTCATAGTTGCCACAAAAGGTTTCTGTGGTGCCTCTTGGAATGTACAAATTGATCTGAGCACGTCTAGTGTCTCAACTTTCAGGTAATGCATTTTGTTTTACTGCCACTGAAGTCATTTAGCTTTGTTAAACCTCTTTAACATGTTAACTTATGAAAAAATTGCTGCATCTGTGAAAATTCTTTGCATCTCTTTAGCTTTATTGTTGATCAAACTGGATTACGATAAGAAATGATTTAGGTTTCTAGAATTCTGATCTGGCACCTCTGCATAACTTGTTAATTTGATTTAATTTGTGACCGACGCCTGATAAATTATTATGCCATGTTAATTTAATTTGTGAATAGTATTTGCGCTTAGTTAGACCTGTGGTTACTCTGGTTCCATTTCAGTTGGTGCCTAGGTGTCTATGCAATGATCCACTTCCTGAAATTATAAGAATCGCCTGAATGCCTGATGAATTTCCTTTGCACCCAGATGATTGCTTTCTATAGCATTGAACTTCCATTGGGGACATAAATATCTTCAATTTGATCATGCTGTCAACACCAGGATGCAGATCACTTGCTGCTCCGGATATCCTTTGTGCAAAGGGTGTCGTGTCAAAGGTGAAATATTTCCCAGATGTGGAAGTTCCTTTGCCCCTGTTTATAACATCTTCTTTGTATATACAGGTCAAATTCAGCTTTTGACATGTATATATACTCCCCATGTATACCCCCTATCTTGTATCATGTAGCAGCATCCTTGGTAAGGTCAAATTCAGCTTTTGACATGTATATATACTCCCCATGTATACCCCCTCTCTCTCTCCCTCTCTCTCTCTATCTCTCTCTCTCTCTCTCAATATGCCTGCTGCAGCCAAAACGGTAGATGTTAAGAATGTAGTCGAAAAATTGCTGTGCATGGATGCTGGTCATAGTTGCCACTTGCCACAAGAAGTTTCTGGTGTGCCTCTTGGAATGGAGAAATTGATCTGAGCACTGCTAGAGTGCTAGTGTCTCAGTTTTTAGTAAAGCATTTTGTTTTACCGCCACTCAAGTCATTTAGCTTTGTTAAGCCTCTTTAACATGTTAACTTGTGAGAAAATTGTTGCACCTGTGAAAATCATTTGCATCTCTTGCCTTGATCAAACTGTTTTGCGATAAGAAATGATTCAGGTTTCTAGAACTCCGACCCGGCACCTCTGCACAACTTTTTTTACACATTTTAGTATTGATATTGCAGATATTATTCTGTTTAGGTTTCTACATACAGCCCCTCAAACAGTGTGTGCAAAAATACTAAAAATTGATGTTCCGAGAATTTCCATCGAAAGCGCTTAATTTAGCAACGTTTCAGCAGTATACATATATGGTGAGTATTTACAGTATGATGTCTTGTGTGCCATTATTTACATATCATTATCATTTAATTTGACTATGAATTATCTTTTGATGTGGCATGCTAGTGTTATGAGCATACAAGAGTACAAGACAACATACTCTGCCTTAGCAAAATTTGATTCAAATTCAAGTGAGCATAAGGCTTCCAATGTTGGTAAAATTTGTGTGTGAACACAAACTTCCGGTGCTGCTAACATTTGTGTGTGAATTTGAACTTCCGATGCCACTAACATTTGTGTGTGAACTCAGACTGATGTCCAAAGTTTCAGGTCATAACACCCAGATAATACTGAAAATCCAGGTATGATAATTGTGAGGTCTGTTCAGTCTTGTATATAGCTAATATGTGAAGTCGCAAAATAAACAATCGCACGTATAGAAAGAGGAATATGAAAATTGATGTAAATATGTAACTTCTGTAGGGTTTTAATGTTTTATACATACAGTGAATGTTATTTTTTCATGTCTCGCCAGATTCAATCCGCATATACCGATGTGGTTTATACAATTATACCCCTCACGCTGTTATTTGTAGCAGCATCCTCTACGGGAATAGACATGCCTGGGCCAAACTGTACCGAACACTCTTGAGTATACCTGCCTGGGCCAAACTGTACCGAACACTCTTGAGTATACCTGCCAAGCCGGTGATATCCTTATTTCTTTTCAGTATCGGGTAGGCATATATTTAGTTTCGCCAACACTCTTAACATCCAGGATGCAGATTGCTCGCTTCTTCGGATACTTCGCGGAAGGGTGTTGCGTGGAAGTCGAAATTTTTCCCATATGTGGATGTTCATTCTTCGCAACACCTGAACACCAAAGCTTGGTGTGTTTTTATGCTTGGCATATGGTATAGTGAAGGGCGTGAGATGTTGGGAAGCATGGCATATAACATGTCTCATTTCTTAAGAAGGGAAAAATAATTAGCCATGGCAGCTATTATCCTGGTTAGGTTTTAAGACTCGTAAAAACTTTACAACCATTCAACAACATGCCGGCATAGATGATATCCAGCACCCTGGCACATTTACAATGCACGAAAATCAGCACATTTACAATGCAAGTAACTCAAACAAATGTACATAACACACTCCAGTTATTATTGTAGAGAGTAGACTCAGTTCTGGGGATACGACTCTAGAGCCAGATTCAGAAACATTACACACTGAGATGAGGAATAACAGAACAAACAAAAAATTCTGGACATAGCATATGCCTGCTGACCAGTGACCTTTAATAGATTCAATACTACTCGGGTGAGGAACTGATAATAATCAACCAGTTTGATTGCTTCAGCAAGTTACGTAAACAGCCACTTTGACATGAATTTGTACTTTACAGATCCCGCAAGTTTGCAACATGGAAATAAACGTACAACAAAACGGCAACATCAACCTTTGCCTAAAGCTGTCAGGGCAAGGCAGAGGGGCACGGACTGAATGCCGTGCCACATGCTATCCACTGCTTCTTGCGGCTGCAAGGGAGCATGCAGTCGGGAACCTTCTGCCACTCTTTGCTCACAAGGTCGTATACCACGAGGCGGTTCATCCGCTTCGCCTTCAGTGACAGCATGAGCAAGCCGCTGTTGCCCAGGCAGGTCATCCTCATGTGCTTACCGTAGAACTCTAAGCACCAGACATTTGGCATTCTGTCCACCTCCTTCCACAGGAGAGTCATCCTCTGCAGCTCCCATATGCAGACGCAGGCTGCTGCGTTCTTGCACACCAGGCCCACGAGCATGATTCTTCCCTGGAACTTGGCAATTGTGTGGTCAATCAGATGTAGCGGCAGTGGGATGATGAACTGGGTCCAAATCCCGGTGCTTACATCATATGACAAAACACCCTCTGGTTCTGAACACATGAAGTATAGCGTGCTGCCAACCGTGACAGGCTGTGACCTGAAATTCAGAGCAAGTGGAAGCTTGATGCTTGGAGGGAAGTCACCTGGCCTAGACCACATATTGTGCATAGAGTCATAGACTTCATGGTTCCCATCATTCCTTAACCACATTACTTTGTAACCCTCACTAGAAGTTGTTCCATTCAACACCATCCCTACTGACACTCTTGACCATGCCTCAACTGACCTAGGTGGAATTTCTTTTAGTGATTGTGTAAGAGGGTTGCATATGTAGAAATTCCTGTCGCTAAGATCCAATAGGCAGACAAGGCCACCTGCAGATGCCACTGGAATTACTATTTTAGCAGGAGCGAGGGGTACAGAAGGGTGGTGCCATTTTTGAGTGAAGGGTCATACATCGCTACATTGTTGCTGGCATTCTCGTGTGTGATTGTATAGAACCATGGCATCCCATGTGGAACTTCAGAGTACTGCTGAGAGAAATTGTCCGAGCATACCAGAGAATACCACTTCCGGCAAACAGTGCGGGATCGGAAAATTGCAGCAACTGGAAGCCTTGCTATGACAGTTTGAAAAAGGTCTTCAGGGAACTCTCTCCAGATATCATGCTTCATTGCTTCAGCTGAGTTCAACAAGGATGCTTTCTCGCGGTTTTTGTCTCTGCGTGGGCGCTTGCGAGGAGGAGATTGGTTAGTTTCCATGATCTTCAACAGTTCTGAATTGTATCCAGTCCTTCCTCCACAATAGTCATCCTTGATCGAACCATGCTCAAAGTCAAGTAAATACCACCTGTAAGATATATAAATAAGCCCAGTTAGTCTATAGTTGATCATGGCAAAGAAAAACTGGAAAGGGTAGCAACAAGAACTTTTGACGGCAAAGAAAAAGGAGATGAGATGATCAACAGTTTTGTGTAGCACGGAAGTTATGAATTTGTGTTTGGAAAATAAGCCCAGTTAGTCTATAGTTGATGGCAAAAAAAACTGGAAAGGGTAGCAACAAGAACTTTTGACGGCAAAGAAAAAGGAGATGAGATGATCAACAGTTTTGTGTAGCACGGAAGTTATGAATTTGTGTTTGGAAAAGTGCATCACAACTGTGTTCACAGATTTGTCAAATCATCAGGAATAATGGTGAGCAGTTGGCATTTTATCCTATGGAAATTACGAAGAGGTGTCCTGATCAAATAAAGCAATTTATGTTGCTAGCAGGCGCAATATTTCTAGACAGAAACATGATACTTTTATACTCTAGATAAAGCATTGTGACCACCTGTAATAGTACCAAAAAGGAGTATAACCGTTATTTTTTTTAATACACCGACTTATTGAGCACTAGCAAATAACACAGCGTTCTATGGCCAATTTTAGTACAGAAAGATCCAACTACGACTTAACAAACAGAAGCATTATTTCCCCCCTAAAATACACAACTTAACTATGATGGAGATAATCCCCAAACTAGCATGGTACAGGTGCAATGCTTGATGAAAAACAGCAGTTAATTGACAAAGAAGCACACATCATTATGTTCACTAGTATGTATACATTATACACAAGGCAGATGCCACAACAGCTTGGATTTGGGCACCTTATTAGCATCAGTAATCGAGTAACCGTGCTTCCTTTTTCTTCACTACTAGTTAAAGGCTTTCAACTAGTCTTAAGGTTGACGCAGTCAAATCAATCACCGTTTTCATCTTGTCGCCTGGTTTTTGTAGACTAAAAGCTAACGAGTAGTACAAACGGCGTGCCTCCAAAGTCAACTTGATTAGGATATCTTAAGAGCAGCATCGCATGCTCCAAAATAGTGTCTACGTCGCTTGCTTTCCGGCGCACGTTTCCACTATCCATGGATACACGTGAACAATCTAATCCTATGCTTAGCGGCTCAGGGCAATGTCAAATGCTACTACCCGGCTAGACTATTAGCCTATTATCATTAGCAAACGATTAAGAGGGTCAAACGAGAGAAAAAAACAAGCGAGAAGTATGGGCGACGTCACGGCCAACAGGCACGGAATTCTTCCATTCCTGCGCCGCACGCCACCGCGCCTGGAACTAAATCCTCCGCACGCGACGAAGCTAAACGATGGGGAAAGTTTTGAGCTTGCTGAAACAGAGCTCAGCAGCAGTGCCGACAAGCAAACACGGCATGTACGAAGGATCTGCGCGACCTAATTTCCACACCGCCGAAGCGCCGCTGGCCCTCCCTGGTGGATTAACGACAAAAGGGAGAAAAAAAAACAGAGCAGAAATTCCGGGATGCGCCGTCGGGTAGAGCGCGCCGCGAGTGGAGCGGATAGATCTGAGTGAATCGGCGGGAGGAGCCAGGGAGCGAGTAGGGAGAGGAGGGGAAAAGTCAGGGGAGGATGAGAGGAGAAGCGGGGTTTGGGTGTGCTTGCCTGGGGAGGGTGCCGTGGGCGTGGACGGTGGCGCCGTAGAGGTCCCAGAGCTCCTGCACCTGGCCGACCAGCTGCCGCAGCGCCGCCACCTCCCCCATCCTCCTCCGCCGCCGTCGCCGCCACCGCCGGCGGGAGGAGGCTGCCTGGCTCTGTGTGTCGCTCGCTCCCTCCCCCTCCTTTTCTGGGGGGTTGGCTACCTTGGCTCGACGCTTTTCTCCTTGTCTGTCTGCCTAAATGCCCGCTGCAGTGCAGTCGTGTGTCCCCGCGTGCGTGCGTCTTGTGTGACTTGCCTCGTGCGCGGCCGCTCGCTGGCTTATATGGTGCGCGGTCGTGCGTGCGGTGTGCGTGTAGACAGGGCTGGGTGCCTCTGTTGCGTTGCTTGTCGTGTGGCATGGTGCGGTGTTATTTAGGGTCTCTTTGATTTGTAGCATAGAAAACGTATAGTACTAGAAAAAACACAAGATTGAAGTGTCATGTCCAGTTGAATCTTACAAGGTTTAGAGCACACAGAAATTTTCGTCAAAGAGTGTTTGAATCGCAAGGAAATTAAAAAAAATTGTAACATGAGGTTGGAGTGGATGGAAACTTTCTTACAAAATATAGTGCAATGCAATCCTATGGGTTTTTTCTCTAAGAATTCAATCCTACGAATCAAACGAAGAACATATGAAAGAAAATTAGGGATCAAAATCCTTCAAATTCCTCAAAGGAGCCCTTTTGTGTTTTTGTTTCGGAGGTTTCGTTTTCGTCGCGTGTTGGAGTTGGAGTGAAACTTAGCAAAGTTTGGTGTGGGGATGTGCCTCGTTTAACCAAGTTTTCCTGTGCTCGTCCGGAATACAAAGTAAAGATAAGTCTTCTAGGCTCACTTACAAATATCACCAAGATTCTGTTATTTTTTTCGAATAAGCTAAAATTTGTGCCCTTTCGTTAATTAAGTAGAAGGAGAACAAAGTTTTGTACACAAAATTAAGAGGAAACTACACCCAGGATGAACCTGGAAAGACATAAGCCTACGCTCCTTATGCGGAGACTCAAATGCTTCGCACCGGCCGAGCACCAAATAATGTATGCATCCAAACAATATTTTCTTAAGTCTAAGCAACCCTTACGTAAATCCAAGCAATTTTTTCATAATTTCAAACAAATTTTTCGTAGGCATCCTCGGATTGGTCCGGGAGACTAGATTGCCTCTTTGATGCCTACAAGAATGATTGCGGAAGAGTCACCGAATAGCGGAACACCTCAGTGTTTCTTTCGTTCCAAGTGTGCTAAGATAGCGAGGGAGATGAGGCCCTTCGCGATGGTAGATACAAGTTTTAACGCTGCCGTCCACCACTCCTTGATAGACTCCTTGATAGAGTGGAGGGAATTACAACTTAACATGAATGAAAGTCGTATAGGACTGAGCCAACTTGGCATTTTTAAATCTGATCATCACTATATGGAAAATGAAAATATTAATTACATGAATTAATAATATTAATATCCATTATAAATTTAAGTTTGCAATGTACATTTACTAGGTCTTACTGGTCCCCAGTTGATTAAAAAAAATTCCAATTGACTATAATTTGTTTTCACTCGAAAAAGAAACCAAAGCAAATTCGTGTCACGGAAAAATTCTTAGCACATTAAAACACATGTTTTAGACAATGAAAAAAATAAGTGGATAAATAAAATACAAGAAAAATATAATCTATTTATTGATGCAAAATTACAAAAAAAACAATTTTGAAAATTTTGAAATGTGCAACTAATCTATATTTAAAGGACAACCAACAAAATAAAGTATTAAATTCCAAAATAAATTAAGAAAACATATTTTATGTAAAAATAAATTCTCCATCAAATCCGATAGTTATATGTATACGAATCGACATGCTCTTATAGAAAATAACGATCAAAGTTTCTCCACAAGATTGTACCAGTGTCAAAAACAACTTGCATATACAAAGAAAACTGGCCGATGTTAAATTCTAGTTGACCTAACTCCAGCAAATCCGATAGTAATATGTATTCGAAGTTTCGAACCAACATGTTCTCATGCATTGAAAATAAAGATCAAAGTTTCTCCTAGTACAAGATTGTGCCAATGTCAAAAACAATTTACATGTACAATGGAAGGGAATAGAAGTACTGGCCTTTTTCAAGTAAAAGAAATAAATGAATAGAAGGAAAGGAATAAAATGGGCACAGTGAGGTAGTAATATGATTACTAGGCGGGAATCAGACACAATTATGAAAAACGGCATTCTTTCATTGCGTAGCTTTGAATGCTTTGTAATGAGTAGATTCGAGGGGCAACTTGTCCCCATCGAGCCGGATTCTGGTTGCATAAGCTCAAAAGGGCATAATGTGCCGCTAGATTTTTTGAGTGGAGTGGACTCTAGCCCGTGGCTGAATATATGCATCCAAATATTTGCAGTTTTCTGTTGTCCCAAGGTTCGTTAATTATCATCCGCATATAAAAGCAGTGCCTTTGAAAACGGTAAGTATGACGGTCACTGCAATGCAATACTAACACTAATGCAGTTGGGTGGTTGCTCTGAATTGATGGATGGACGGATATGTCTTGCAAGGGAGCTTTCCATGATGAGGGAAGGCGGATTTTATTCGTCCATATATTCGCCATCATGGGCGGGCGGGTAACTTCCCTCGATCGTCAAAGTGGCGGAGGAGAGGAGCAATCGATCGCCGCGGCGACGAACAACACAATCCATCCAGCTGCGTAGACGTATGACCGACAGATACAGGTACGTGTACGGGTCACAATACTAATCAATTGCCCGCAGCTCTCGACAGCGTAGGCCGGTAGAGACGTCGAGTACGCAGTGGAAGAAACCATCATGGAATTCATCATAATCCATGAGTGACACCGGCTAATTTTAATTCGTCCCAACTGGCCATTATATTTCCCCTAGCGATCTAGGAGTACTTAGTAGAATTAGGTGAAGTCGCAATGATTCGGACGTAGCTATAGTGCAGCAGGTGTACGTCGCCGCAACGTATATAAAAACAAAATGTGCTTTGATTTCTTTTGGGGCTACCTAGTGTATTTGGTTGTTGAAAATCACACGGAGATTTTGCAGGATTGTCACAGTACTTAAGCAGTGCAATTTGCACATAAAATAGAAAAATTGCAGCAAATCTCAGAGATGTCTCTTAAGATTTGCAAAGAAGCGGAGCAGATCCTGCAGGGAATAAAGCAAAAGTGAGTTTTAGCACGTGTGGAAGCAGGGGGTGCAAATCGACGATCCGCTGTTAACCGGCCGGCAGTACGCACGCACGATCCACCTTCTCTTTTCTACTTCCTTTTTTCCCGCGCGCGTACACACACACACACACGAACACTTGCTTAATTAACCCTGGGTTAAAACGAGCTAAATCAGCAGTAGGTCTAGCTTGATCCAAAGATTACTTTCCCTAAAACCTTTATTCCTTTTTATCGCCGCTTTTTTCCCACCTCCTCATCTGTGATCTACCAGCTTTGGATGGTAGGGATATATCATTGCGTCGTTGAAATATCCCCTTTTAATTATTGAAATTCCTCGGGAATTTCTCGCTTTGCTTTTCTTCTGATCTACCGTCTCATCATCTCTGGATGCCTGGGATCATTGCGCCTTTGAAGGTTTGCCCCCCTCCCTTCGTGGTAATAATAATTAGCAATAATTAATACTCTTTTACCGCAAATTTACATAACTTATAGGTGTTCATGGCCAATTGGAAAGACAAAACCTACTGGAACCAACCGATAGATGGAGACGGGATGGAGCAGTGGCTAGTTGGTTACTACCACCTGCGGAATTCTTCTCATACTAAGCCCTGGATGATGATGAGTCATGATGGCCAGCAGATCGAAGCACTCACACCCTGTAACTTGCACTCCAAATCAGAAGCGCTCTCCTCCTCCTCTCTGACCAAAGCTCCAAATTGCAAGCTAACCAAAAGATATACCACAGGTGTGGTCTCGATCGGTGCTGGTGGCGGGAACGAATTCATCATGATTGCTTGGCGTTGCGTACGTCGCATCTATCTCCTCCCGGAAGAAACAAGAAATCTAGTCAAAACGGCGCCCGATCGTCGTAGCTTTTGCGGCCACCAGCTGCTGCCGATCGATATCACAATATGTTTACAAGGCTTCAGCCGTGAGTTGTAAGGGCGTGACCACGTGAGATGGATCGATAGATAGCGCACGCCGACACATCATGGCCTCCCTGAATTGAATCTTCCTTCATGATTTCGATAGATAGCGGTAGGAATGTAGGGTGGAACAAATGGTCAGATCGATGATCATGGCTGATGACCAAGAGAGGTAAAAGTTGGGGTGATCAATCGATCGTTCTGGTACGGGTTTGCGCATCTTTTGACGGCCGGGCCGTGGTGGCTTGCATCCTACCGCCAGCCAGGGGCATCATGCTCGTCGAGACACTGCCTGGTGGCATCTTTTTCATCTTTGTTTTGGACTTTTGGTGATATTTATCAGAAGATCTTGCATGCTTTGGAGAGAGCTCATGTGTAATATTCTGGCTAGAGGCTTGTAGCTGAGTAGTAGGAGCCTGCTTCGATTTGAGTTTTCGGACCTCTTCGCGATTTGTTCGGACCCGTTGCTTTCAGTCGCCTTGGTTGGTGGCCCTGACGGGACTTGAAACACCTCGTTTCGACAAACATTTGGGCCGGAGAAAGCATTAGCTTGGACTGAGCTTCTGGCGGTTCTCCCCGAGGCACTTTCGGGGGCCCGGGACGTGGCATCTTGGCACCTTCAGCCCTCCGGATCTTCTTTGTTAGGTCTCATGGCCTCTTCCATGAGTCGGCTTTGTCATGGACCTCCACTCTATGGAAAGCTCCGACGCCTCTAAAGATTTTTTTTTTTTATCTGGCAGGTGCTCCGTGATCATTTTCCCTTGGACGTCGAGTTGCTAAAACGGCACGAGCCTGTTGATGGTTGTGCCCCCTTTGTGGGGGTTCCCGAGTCAGGGATCCACATCTTTTTCGCTTGTTCCTCTGCCTTATGTGGAATTTTGTCCATGAGGCCCATAGACCTGAGTGGCAGGCCCCGAACCTTGGCGCGTTCTTCAAAACTCCGGCAAACCATACCGAGAGGAGGGGTGCCTCTTTTGGATTGTGCTCACGGCGACAAGCTGGACCCTGTGGACTATGCAAAATAAAATGGTTCTCGAGCGGGTCGTCTTACGACATATTTAAATATTTGACATTTTTGCTACAGTGGCACCCGCTATATAGGCAGCGGGATAGAGACTGGTAGACGACATGCTTGATGCTCTTATGGAGGTAGCTAGTCACCTCTTCTCGCCGCCTAGGTTTCGACGGGAACATCGCCTCGCACTGAATAATATTTCGCCTAAATGAAAAATATCAGTGTCAAAATTGGGGTTTGAACTCTGATGAGCTAACCGCCCTCCTAACCATCATACCACATGCAGGTCCTGATGAAAACCTAGTTGGATAGAGAGAGAGCTCGAATATAAAGAAACTTATGCTGAAACATGAGGAGTTTTCTTTAGATACATGCCACGAACCCTCTGAAATTTGCACGACGTCGTGCCAGCCAATGATGCCCAGCGTCATGTCACTCCCTTATGTGCTCCTGTGACCCATTGGCACCGTCAAAACAGAGATCTGGGCGAACCTTACAAAAAGGTGATGAGCCTTTTTGTCACGGCCAAGATCGCCGATGATAGTGATGACCGATCGATCAGTCGACGCAAATCTTTGGCAGTAAATCTCTTCAGTAGACAGAAAATGGCTGAGAGAGAAAAGAACGGCCGTGGCGAGACATCATGTACCGTAGCCATAGGAGGCGGTGGCTATGATTCCATTGCGAGGGCGTTTGTCAAAGGATCCATCATGCCCGTGCGAGTAATCGGTCCAGTCAAGCCCGGCAATCATTTTCTTCCCGTCCCGGCCTACTCCTACGCATCTATGGCGCCTTCACTAGCAGCTGTGTTCGATTCTCGTTCTGGCCTCACAATTCCAACACCTGTTGCCTTCGAACATCATGATATTCTCCATCCAGTTTTCATTGCTGCCTTACACATCGGGGCATCGATGAGTGACTGGAAATCACATCCTGTTTCTTCGGTGATGATCTTTACTTCAATCAGAAAAAGAAAAAAACAAATGACCAGCCTTTCCTTGTGCCAAGTCCTCTGCGTGAGGCCCAAACGGGCCTGTCTGGGCCTTCCACTTACTCAGTTTTGCAAAAAAAGACTAGGCCCAGACTAGGGATGTAAACGGATCGGATCGGATCGGATATTACTATTTCCATATCCTTTACCATATATTTTTGTCGGATTCGGATCGGAGCGGATAATTGTCGGATGCGGATTCGAATGCGGATATCTCGAATGTCGGATATGGAGCGGATTCGGAACGGCTTCGGATCGGTAGCGGATAATCAAATAAATACACAAATAAAAACATAAATTTATTTCTTTTATTCAAATAACAGACATAAAACATGTTACACTTGATTGTATAAAAAGTTGCACGCTTGTTCGTACAATACATAACCTTGTGTGATGGCACAATATCACGATGATCCAAAGGCAACCGAATACATTAAAAATAAGCAAGAATAAAAGTGTAAATATGTAATACCGACAATATCATTACCAATGGACTAACTAGGTTGTGTGATCATTTGGCCTGTGGCTAATTTTATCGGATTATCCTATTAGTGGGTCTCGGATAATCCGCAAAAAATATCGGATAATCCATATCCGTCGGATATTATCAATACCATATCCGCTACCATATTCGTCGGATATCCGCTTGTCCAATATCCACATCCGCATCCATATCCGGCGGATTTCTAAAACTAAATACCGTATCCTCAAAAACAGATGCGGGTGCGGATATGGAGCGGAAATTATCCGTACCATTTACATCCCTAGCCCAGACCATTGGGTAGCCGGCACATACAGCCCACTTACGGCCCACGATTTCACCCTCTTCCACTCCACTCCCACGTTATCACCTCATCCTCTTTTCTCGTCTACTCCCGTGCAGACTGTTGTTGCCTTCTCCGCGCGACAGAAATGGCGTTCACGCTGGTGGGAGCCTTCAAGGGCCTCTCCCTCTCCTCCTCCTCCTCCTCCTTCCTCCCCGCCGGCACCGCCTCCGTGGGCTTCGGGATGGCCGTGCCGGCGCGCGGGCTGACCATCCAGATGGCCCACAAGAAGGGGGCCGGGAGCACCAAGAACGGCAGGGACTCCAAGGGCCAGCGCCTCGGGGTCAAGATTTACGGCGACCAGCTCGCCAAGCCCGGCGCCATCATCATCCGCCAGCGCGGCACCAAGGTCCCTAGCTCACTCCCGCTTGCTCTCACTTCTTGTTACTGCCACCGGTTCCTTCTTCAGCGAGTGCGGGGCTAGCTCTGTCCCGCGCGCGGTGCTGGATGGATTGCGGGTGAAATGCTGGTGTAAACGCTGTGTCGCAGTGTTCGTTTTGTACATGTACTTCGAAAGTCGAAACACGAATCGATTCTCAGTTGGAGAGGATTTTGTGGGGATTGGATTGTGGTGAGGACTGAGGCTATAATGCAGGTTAACAGGCCAGGGAGTGACAGGGATTGCATTAGATGATTTTGGTCGGTGTCATTGCGCTTAACCATTTAACGCTGGCTCTGGCACTGTCGACGTTGTCAGCTCCTGTTTGTCAGCGTGCGATGAAAGCATCGACTATGGAATGCTTAGTATGATGTTTCAACTTTGGTTCCTACTGAGTTGTCTAGTTCCTGTAAGTTACATTCATTCATTGAAAAAGCATATGGCATTCGTAGTTTACACAATCTCAGGCTAAACATTTTGCATGACGGCAGGTTAGAAGATGATATATTCATGTTAACTAGATTGGATGCTTGATTAATAGATGTGAATGATATCACTATTCATTCATTCAAAAAACATTCGAGTGACCATGTTCTGAAGAGCATCTTAGGAAGTCACAGCGCACACTCGTTATGGTGGCCTCTAAGCTCTAGTTACACCCTTCAGAGGCAGTGTGCACCGCTACCTGCCTAGTCTAAATTCTGCAAGGAAAGAAAAGAGTACACTCTGTGCACTTTGTTCTTTATCTGTCCCGGGGATTATTTAACGTGTCCATGCAATTTTGTTCCCAACTTCTTTTGCTATACTCCTGAACTATATCTATCGAAAAAATATTCCTGAACTATGAGTTCAACACAACTCTTGGTTTTTTACACCCTACAATGTTCTAGATTTATGCATGTTATGGGTGACATAGGTTTAATAAAGTTGTTTTCACATTGGTGCATGAAATGTTCACTAGTATACAGGACACCAAGTGTGTCTCTTTATAATTGTATGCTTTTTTTATACAATTCTGTTGAACATTTCAGGTCTATCCTGGAAATAATGTTGGAATGGGCAAGGATCACACCCTTTTTGCTTTAATTGATGGACTTGTCAAGTTTGAGAAATATGGACCAGACAGGAAAAAGGTCAGATATTCGCTAGTAAATGTATCTAACTGGATTTCTGGGGAATACCAGGTATTTAACTATCTTATTTTTGTTTAATTTTGCAGGTAAGCGTTTACCCATATGAGAAACAACCTGAGAACCCGAACAGTTACAGAGCAAGGAAGAGAGAGAACTTCCGCTTGCAGCGTGAACGCAAGAAGGCAAGAGCAGAGAGAACTTATGAGCCACAGTTGGTGTTGGCAGCTGCAGATGGAAGTGTAGAAGTCAAAGCAGACTGCTGATAAGTTTACTGTAATGTATTTCTCTTTTTTTTACAATCCATGGTTGACATTTTTTTCTCAAATGTAAATCATCGACTGCAAGTTGAATGCAAGTCCAGTTTCTCTTTGATAAGTTTGTTGTGTGTCTTCGGGATATTGCACACTTTAGGGACCAGGAGGGGTCATAAACTCTGACGTAGTGATGGTGCCATTGCATCAACAAAATCATGACTGGGAGTGTGTTATGTGGTTCAGGCCGTATTCGAAACAACTTTGCATAGGTTCTCTTTGAGGGAAAGTTTTCTTTTGGCATGTAGGGCTGTAAATGGTTTTAGTTTTGGCTTAGTTGGTGCATGGAAGACTGCAACCAGGCTCCCTGCATGTCGTCTTTCATGGCCCCTATTCTTGAGGGGCAATCTACTGTATTTGTAGGCAATAAATATTTCTGTTCAAAGTAAATTGGTTTATGAATATTTAACGATGCTAGGTTTCGTTTGATGAAAGAAATTTACGTTGTGATATGTACATTCCAAAAGTAGTAGCAGACACCGATTCTTCTCAAATGACAGGAACCACACAAACACATAATATGCCATATGCCTAACTAATAGAAAACAAAATAAAATAGGTTTTCTCCTTAAGGAACAGTATGGGCTAGGTGCTGATTGTTGTCCAACAAAGAAATGTAGAAGGGGCATTTCTATAGTGTGTTGGCCCCTCTTTTATGTCTCATGGTTTAGTCTATCAGCCGTTTAGCTTTTGCTGAAGCAAAGCAAGGAGGGGCATGATTGAGCTCAGGTGGGCTTTTTGTCAAATAAAGTTGTCCTACCACAGGGTAGATGGGCCCTTTGGTTGACCCCTCGATTCTAAGGCCACTAGTGTTCATCAAAGATACACAATACAAAGAAAAGGAGAGGGCAACGGAATCAAGAAGCATGACCCTTGTTTGCTCTGTCTTCTCCATATCATCCTATAACCCAGGAGCTAGCTGCACTGGTGAATGATGGTGCCAAGGCAACCATTATTGAGATCCCACCATGTTTTTCGACAAGCTTTCTGCAAGTTGAATCATGGAGAGGGGCACAAAGTATGTCAATTACTGGATCTTTTTCTCTTTCAATGTCCCCATATGCTCCTTACATGTGGAATCTTGCAAAGGAATCAGTATTGGCATTGCATGGTACCATAAGTCTAACATCGTTTGTCGTAGTCTGTTTTTGAATTTACCATGCTGAAGATAGCTTATTAACACAGTATTCGGAATCATTTGACACATTTTGAGTCAGAGTTTATTTTTCGAAGTTCATCCTTCTTCTTGGGCACCGGGACGGATGTGGTCTTCTTGACCCGTTCGGCGACTTCCCGTCTGCAACCAACAACGTCAGGCCGGCTCAGGGAGTAGCGGCAGCGGCGGCGCGCCGTCGACACGGTCTGGAGGTTGAAGACGAAGGGCATCTCAGGATCTCGTTGTAATTTTCGTTTTTGTTGAGGTGTTTTGTACGGTTCGGTGTTTCTTTTAATGCCAGGGTCCTTTTTGCAAAAAAAAGGATAAACTTGCAGGATAAAATACTGCTCCATTACCCTTAGTAATAAAGTCCAGTTAAAGCAATGCAACATTATGATCTGTCGCCATACATTGGCCAATAGCATTTGGAGACCAATAACTTTAGGTGGTTAAGCATGTGCACAGTGTATAAAATAGCTGTACTACAGATTCACAGGGCATTTTGTGTCGTGTCCTTATTCTCTTGTCACGTTTCTAGGAACCTTCCAAAAAAATTCAGTTATGATTTTGATTTCTTAGCAATGCATAACCATCAGTGATTTCGCTTGTCTAGGTTAATCTAAATAGTTTTGATTTACGGGGATAATCTAATTAGTTGAGCACAATACTACTAAGATCGAATGTTATATCTTCTTCTCTTATAAAGATCACTTCTGATTCTGTAAACCACACTCTTGAAATGTGCTGTTTGCTTATGGTGTAGAAGTCATTGCTTGTTAACCTAGTACTAGTAGATGCAGCTTTTGTAGAATATGTTTTAGTCATTGCTTGTTGACAGTAATACTAACCCACATGTAAGAACGGATATGCATAATTTACATTTGGTTGTTATGTAGAGCTGTTTAATGCTAGTCTTTTGGTTTAAAACTAATAGCTAAAGTGCCTACAAAATCATCTGTTAGGTGCAGATCATGTGAAAGAAGCTCGTGAGATCTCAAGGATCTTCTAACGAGTGAATGGAACTTCTTTGCGTTGGAGAAAGAGCAGCGTTCATCCAAAGAGAGCGAGCAAATATAATTAACCAAGAAATCGCTTCCATCGTTCACCCATGAATGGACATTTAAGAGAGAATTGTGTGCTCCAGGGCAGTAGAGCACCAATGGAATCACCCAGCCATCACCCATGCGGCCATGCTTACCTCGAATCCCTCCTTTTTTTCATGCAGACTCCACACTCCACACCACATAATAGTAAAGCTAAGATGCATCCACCAACTGCTAATGATAATCTTTTCATCAAGAATTGTGCTCCTTTTATCCGCTCAATTATTAGCCTAAAGCATTTTTTGCTGTCGCTGGAGGCCATAATTTCCAGAACCATTCTTGTCTTGCAGTGCATGTCACAATTGTCATGACAGGCGAATACGCAGGGACAAACATACACCTTTGTGTTGCCTACTTGCCTTGCTTCAAGACTGAACGGTTCTACACCACACTCGATTCGCAGGCACATCACCAGTCTTGCTAAAGAGAGAAACTGGGTCCTTTGAAAGGGGATAATGGGCTCTACTGCAGTGCACTAGTATTTGTTGGTCTGGACTGGAGCGACCCTAATCTGATCTTTCCTTAGCCATCAAGTCTCTGGTTATTTCATGTAGTCACAGTTGCGGTCGGTTTTACTATAAGACGAGTTTATGTTGAATGTTCGAACAATTTTCTGATGCAATGGTCATAGACAGAAGACATTCTTCCCTGAAACTCGGAGAGTATCATGTCCTCGCCTCCTTTGTTTCCCTTCGATATGATATAGAAACGTAAGATTTCAACTTGACTGAAACTTTTACCGTGGTAGACTCAATCTTGGCTTCTTGTTTAGCTGATCTTCAGACCACCTGTTAACTAAAAGTCGTCACCCCTTTATCTTAACCCATTCCATCAAAGTTTTTAATGTTACTCGGTGTTATTCGTACGTTACTACTGTTTGCTTTTGTAGCAAATTTCCTAAAGTGTAATTACCAACCTGCTGGAATTGAGGTCCAGGTTGGAAGTACAGTTGAGAGCACCTGGCCATGGTTACTCCAGCTCCTGACACAAAGAGCTATTCCAGAGAAGCTAAACTCCACACAAATATTCCAGGTGTACTTTCACCTACTGTACCACTAGGTTCTAGAATGCTGAATAGATGCATACTACATGAGCAGAAATACTCACCAACTCCTACCACAATTGGCTCTGAAAGTGAATCATCCTCCACCAGCCACCGTGAGTCCATAACTGCCAACTGTTATGATTGTGTTGTGCACCAACTGCTATGAAACACTGTATACTTGCCAGCAATTGCCACATGACATAGCTGTGGGTGGCCTGTGAAGTTTATTATGTCCAATCTACATGTTTTGTCACAGTTTGTGGCTGTAAAATCACCTCCAGTGAACTAGAATCCACAGTATTTTGGAGGCATCCAAATTGTGAAGTCCAGGTCATCAACTCCAGGGATCAGGATCATGAGAGCAGAGGGACCCAAAGCAGAACAAGAGAGAGGGAAAGGAAAAGAGAGGGGTAAAGAAAGGGAGGAGAAGGCAGACAGCCACCATATCTTCAATCTTTTCTGACAAAGAACTGCCCCACCCACAACACGTCAATTTTATTTATCTATAAAATCTCATCAAATTGCAAAAGGCATCATGTGTTCCTCTGCACCTCCACCACCAATAGGATAGGGGATGTGTGTACTTGCATGGTTGGCCCCTCTTGCATCGAGACACTTGGTGCTTTAAATTTCACACTCCTTCTTGTGCCTCCTTTTCATGGCCAGCCTCCCTCTCAGACCACATATAAAACCCTCTCGCCACCCTTCTCGCCCCCTCATTGTGGCTATAGCTTCTTGAGCCTCATCAGGTCTCTGTACATACACTTCTTGGTGCTGTTCATAGCAAGAGCTTGATTGCTCAATTGCTGCCAAAAAATATGGATCCAATCAGCATAGAGAAGATCAAGGCCATAAGGAAGTACAGGAGGAGCAGGAGGCAGCAGCAGAAGCTGCTCCGTGCTCTCACACCTTACATGGTGGCCACCTGTGTTCTTTGCCTGCTGCTCACTAGCCCTGCCTGGTTCCCCTGGCTGTGCTCGCTCCTCGTCTCCTTCCTCCTCACCACCCTCCCTGATCTGGCCACTGCCTTCTTGCTCAGCCCCAAGTGCCTCTTTGTCGTCGGCAACCTCATCGTCGCCTTCCTCATCGGCGAGTCTAGGCTGTCCTTTAGGAGCCAGCCTGGTTCCCTAATGGACGTGGACGGCGTCCACGAGGAGCACGTGAAGAAGAACGTTGCGTCGACGAAGGCTGCGACTACGGCGACCACGGCTGTGTTCTCTGATCACAGCGCTCTGGTTGGAGTAGTTTGGGAGGGAGAGAAGGAGGAGGAAGAGGAGGAACAAGGAGAAGAGGAGCTGGAGAAGAGAGTGGATGACTTCATCGCAAGGGTCAGGAGGCAGAGGAAGCTCGAAGCCAAGAGCTTCTTCGACACTGATCGGTGACCATGATCGATCTTACTTAATTTCCTTGGAGCTGGAAGATGCAAGAGATGTCACATCCAAATTAAGGACGTGTAATGCTTTGTGCTATTATGCTTGATTATGTCTTGTTAGGGTTCAGAGGTGAGAAAAAGAACCTATTCCAGTGTCTTCTCAGAGTGTAGCTGATTAATTCTGGGGTGTAGCAATTGTTAGATTTTGGGCCCATTTTGGGCAGCCCAATAAAATTCCTGAAAATCTCAAATTGGCCCATGTGCATGGCAGAATTTTGGAGGTGCAAAGTGGTGCTAAAGTTTAGTCCCACATTGCTAGTTGGAGGAGACAAACACCACCTTATAAGGTGGAGTGTTGTACCACTTGGTAAGATTGTGAGAACAAGAGGCTCTCTCGTGCGCACTCCTCCTCCTCCGCCGCCGCCGCTCGCACGCACGCACCGCACCGCACCGCACCGCCCGCCCGTCTCGTCACGACGCGCCGCGGGTTGCCCACGTTGTACCCGTTAGGGTTTTCCCGAGCCGCACTATATAAAGTCGTGCACTGCGTGCGCTGCAAACCACCGAACCAATCTAGGTTTTGCCAATCTCGTGCCTTGCGCCGCCACCGTAGTCTACTCCATCCCGTGCGCCGGCGTGCACCGGCGAACGGGACAGCAGGTCTCCGGAACCGCTCGTCCTTGTGATCCTGTACGGGAGAGGGCGAATAAGGTTTTTGGGAAGCGCTCCGCGCGACTGCTTTCAAGTTCTTCATCACGGCTCGACTTCCTGGACGATCTCCGGGTCCGCGGGCGACTCGTCTCCAACGTCGTCTCCTTCGAGCTGCTACCGTCGCCGCTCAAGCTGCTGCCGTCGCTGCTCCAACGACTACTTCCTCTACAACCGTTCGGTACGTGCGGCGTGTTCTGAACTGTTTTGCTATGGATCTGTTGGCGTATGTGTTGCTGCTGTTCATGTTGATTAGTACATCTAGTATGTTCGTATTCTACATGTTAGTAGCTGGTGTAGTTATGTTTAATATTCTGGAATTAATCATGGAATTATTGCCTAATTATCCAACAATCCAAAAACCTTATATGTGTTATAGGCAATTTCCTGAGTTAAACATGGGACATCTATCTGATGCGCTGAGGCCGGACAAGTTTACCGGTGTGGACTTTAAGAGATGGCAGTACAAGACCACACTGTGGTTGCGATCTCTGAAAGTGTTCGAGGCTAGTGAGGGTTTACCTGAAGGAACTATATCTGACGAGGATCAGAACAAGTTCAAGGAAACCAATACTGCCTTTGTGGGACTCGTTCTGAGTGCTCTTAGCAACAAGCTGTTTGATGTGTACATGCACATTACAGATGCCAAAGAGCTCTGGGAGGCACTGAACGCTAAGTTCGGTGTAGCAGATGCTGGCAGTGAACTGTACATCATGGAGAGCTTCCATGACTTCAGGATGGCTAACAACCGTTCTGTAGTCGAACAGGCTCATGAGATACAGTGCATTGCTAAGGAGCTTGAGCACGCTAAGTGTGCCTTACCTGACAAGTTTGTGGCTGGATGCATTATTGCAAAGTTGCCCTCTTCATGGAGGAACTTCGCCACAACTCTCAAACACAAGAGACAGGAGATTTCGGTTGAAAACCTGATAGCGTCTCTTGATGTTGAGGAGAAGGCTCGGGCTAAGGACACTGCTGAGAGAGGTGGTGAAGGTCAGTCTAGCGCCAACATGGTGCAGAAGAACTTTCACCATGGCAAGAGCAAGGCAAAGAGCAAGTCTTCCTTCAACATGCCTACCAAGACTACTTCTTTCAAGAAGAAGAAGAAGATGCTGAACAAATCTGAGCTAAAGTGCTACACTTGTGGAGAGCCCGGACACTTCTCTGTGGACTGCCCAGATCGTGCAGACAAGAAAGGGAAGAAGCATGTCAACGTCGTGACCGCTAGCAATGCTGATGGGTACGGTAATTTACCGACTGTGCTTTCAGTATTTCAATCTCCATGTTGGTGGATTGATACGGGTGCTAATGTTCATGTATGTGCTGACATCTCTATGTTCACTTCTTATCAGGTCGCAGATTCAAGCGTCTTAATGGGGAATGGATCACATGCTTCTGTTCGTGGTGTTGGCACGGTAGATCTGAAGTTTACTTCGGGGAAGATCGTGCAGCTGAGGAACGTGCAGCATGTCCCTACTATGAACAAGAATCTTGTTAGCGGCTCCCTTCTATGCAGAGATGGGTTTAAATTAGTCTTGGAGTCCAATAAAGTAGTTGTGTCAAAGTTTGGACAATTTATTGGTAAAGGGTATGAGTGCGGAGGCTTGTTCCGCTTTTCATTATCGGATTTTTGTAATAAGTCAGTAAACCATATTTGTGGCAGTGTGGATTCGGATGCTAATGTTTGGCACTCTCGTTTATGTCATGTTAATTTTGGTTTAATGAGTAGACTTTCCAGTTTGAGTTTAATTCCTACTTTCACCATTGCCAAAGGTTCTAAGTGCCATAGCTGTGTGCAATCTAAGCAACCTCGAAAGCCTCACAAGGCGGCCGAGGAGAGAAACTTGGCACCTCTAGAACTCGTACATTCGGATCTATGTGAGATGAATGGCGTGTTGACAAAAGGTGATAAGAGATATTTCATGACTTTAATCGATGATGCTACTAGGTTCTGTTATGTATATTTGTTGCACACTAAAGATGAAGCTTTAGACTACTTTAAAATTTATAAAGCTGAAGTTGAAAATCAATTAGAGAGAAAGATCAAACGTCTTAGGTCAGATCGTGGTGGCGAGTATTTCTCCAACGTATTTGATGAATTCTGTGAGGAACATGGTATTATTCATGAGAGGACGCCTCCCTATTCGCCCCAATCAAACGGGGTTGCCGAGAGGAAAAACCGCACGCTGACCGACTTGGTGAACGCCATGTTGGACACTGCTGGTTTATCTAAGGCATGGTGGGGGGAGGCTTTGTTGACTTCGTGTCATGTCCTGAATAGAGTTCCTAACAAGGATAAAGAGAAGACACCTTACGAGGAGTGGTCTGGGAGAAAACCATCACTTTCTTATTTTCGTACTTGGGGATGTTTGGCGAAAGTCAATGTTCCAATTCCTAAGAAACGAAAACTTGGACCGAAGACAGTGGATTGTGTCTTTCTAGGTTATGCTCAGCGGAGCATTTGCTATAGATTTTTAGTGGTTAAATCTGAGATACCTGATATGCATGTTGATACTATTTTGGAATCTCGTGATGCAACATTTTTTGAGAACATGTTTCCTATGAAGGATATGCATAGCATTGCTAGAATTTCTTCTGAGATATTTGCTGAACCTAGTACATCTGTTGATCATTCTGAACAACCACTTGTTGAGGAAGTCCTTGAGAAGGATGACAATGAATCAGCTCCCAAGAGGAGCAAGAGACAGAGGACTGAAAAATCCTTTGGTGATGATTTCATTGTGTACCTTGTGGACAATACTCCCACGTCCATTGCAGAGGCATTTGCATCTCCTGATGCTGATGACTGGAAAGAAGCTGTCCATAATGAGATGGACTCGATTCTTTCTAATGGAACTTGGGAATTATCTGAACGACCCTACGGCTGCAAACCTGTGGGTTGTAAGTGGGTGTTCAAGAAGAAGCTAAGGCCTGATGGTACTATTGAGAAGTACAAGGCACGGCTTGTAGCCAAGGGCTACACCCAGCGCGAAGGCGAAGATTACTTTGACACCTATTCACCTGTTGCTAGACTCACCACCATTCGAGTACTACTTTCCCTGGCTGCCTCCTATGGTCTTATCGTTCATCAAATGGACGTAAAGACAGCTTTCCTTAACGGAGAGTTGGAAGAGGAAATCTATATGGATCAGCCTGATGGGTTTGTAGTAAAAGGTGAAGAGAGAAAGGTGTGCAAATTGTTAAAATCTTTGTATGGGCTGAAGCAAGCACCTAAGCAATGGCATGAGAAGTTTGACAGAACTTTAACTTCTGCAGGCTTTGCCATTAATGAGGCTGATAGGTGTGTATATTATCGCCATGGTGGGGGCGATAGTGTTATATTATGCTTGTATGTTGATGACATACTGATTTTCGGTACAAGCATGATAGTGATAAATGAGGTCAAGTCTTTCCTGTCAAAGAGCTTTGATATGAAAGATCTGGGACAAGCTGATGTGATCCTGAACATTAAGCTGATTAGGGATGAGAGTGGGATTACGTTAACGCAATCACACTATGTTGAGAAGGTCTTGAGCCGCTTTGGTTATATAGACAGCAAGCCTTCTCCAACACCCTATGATCCCAGTGTGACACTCAGAAAGAACAAAAAGGAAACGAGAGATCAATTAAGATATTCTCAAGTGATCGGTTCACTCATGTACCTTGCGAGCGCGACAAGACCTGATATCTCTTTTGCTGTGAGCAAGTTGAGCAGGTTCATGTCTAACCCGGGTATTGATCATTGGCATGCACTTGAAAGGGTCATGCGCTATCTGAACGGTACAATGAGTTATGGGATTCACTATTCAGGGCACCCTGCGGTGCTTGAGGGATACTGTGATGCGAACTGGATCTCAGATGTTGATGAGCTCTACGCCACAAGTGGATATGCATTTATTCTTGGAGGTGGCGCAGTGTCATGGAGGTCTTGCAAACAGACCATTTTGACGAGGTCAACCATGGAAGCAGAACTTGCTGCTTTAGATACAGCTTCTGTTGAGGCAGAATGGCTGCGTGAGCTCTTGATGGACTTGCCGGTGGTTGAGAAACCATTACCGGCCATCCTTATGAACTGTGACAACCAAACGGTTATTACGAAAGTGAACAGTGCTAAGGATAATGCGAAGTCATCAAGACACGTCAAGAGACGCTTGAAGTCTGTCAGGAAAATGAGAAACTCCGGAGTAATAACTGTTAGTTATATTCAAACAGACAAAAACCTGGCAGATCCCTTTACGAAGGGACTATCACGTAATGTGATAGATAGTGCATCGAGGGAGATGGGGTTGAGACCCGTGAGTGTTACACCATAGTGGTAACCCAACCTATGTGATCGGAGATCCCGTGAATTAGGACCTGGGAAGAACAAGCTAGTGGTTTAACTGAGGAGAGTTATTTTATAACCCTCTCCGTGGGAAGATGCATAACTCTCACATTCTGTAAGGCAGGTTGGCAATATGCCTTAATGTGTTTTGTTGGCTATTCGTAGCAAAGGTGCTGTCCTACAGAGCGACCTTGAAAGAACACACCTATATGAGTCCGACTGTTAAACGTCGCAGTCTATGAGATTTGGGTGATCTCTAGTAAGCTCATGAAGAGACCAGGGAGTATGACGCATATGCTCCACCCGCGGGGTAGGCTACTGGCAGCCACGTACTGGTTATGACTTTGAGTGAAGTCTATTGGCACCAAACTTGCAATTCAAGGTTCGTCCATTGTTCAAGTTGCTGGTAGATGTAGCTTGAAGCTCTAGGCGGAAGTTCAACTTAACAGTCTCTGCTGAAACACTGGTATATAAACAAGAAACGAGGTTTGGCAAAATCTCTAAATGGGAATTTGAGATCTGGTGGGGGATTGTTAGATTTTGGGCCCATTTGGGCAGCCCAATAAAATTCCTGAAAATCTCAAATTGGCCCATGTGCATGGCAGAATTTTGGAGGTGCAAAGTGGTGCTAAAGTTTAGTCCCACATTGCTAGTTGGAGGAGACAAACACCACCTTATAAGGTGGAGTGTTGTACCACTTGGTAAGCTTGTGAGAACAAGAGGCTCTCTCGTGCGCACTCCTCCTCCTCCTCCGCCGCCGCTCGCACGCACGCACGCACCGCACCGCACCGCCCGCCCGTCTCGTCACGACGCGCCGCGGGTTGCGGGAATCTCGCCGAGCCGAGCTTTATTTTTGCAGTCCGGGAAAACGGTTTGGACGGACGCGTCACAGTTAGTCGGTTCGGGTCGCTCCCGGATCGTGGGCTACTGTAACCGACCTAAAACGTGCGCGACGTGGACTTGGCCCACGTTGTACCCGTTAGGGTTTTCCCGAGCCGCACTATATAAAGTCGTGCACTGCGTGCGCTGCAAACCACCGAACCAATCTAGGTTTTGCCAATCTCGTGCCTTGCGCCGCCACCGTAGTCTACTCCATCCCGTGCGCCGGCGTGCACCGGCGAACGGGACAGCAGGTCTCCGGAACCGCTCGTCCTTGTGATCCTGTACGGGAGAGGGCGAATAAGGTTTTTGGGAAGCGCTCCGCGCGACTGCTTTCAAGTTCTTCATCACGGCTCGACTTCCTGGACGATCTCCGGGTCCGCGGGCGACTCGTCTCCAACGTCGTCTCCTTCGAGCTGCTACCGTCGCCGCTCAAGCTGCTGCCGTCGCTGCTCCAACGACTACTTCCTCTACAACCGTTCGGTACGTGCGGCGTGTTCTGAACTGTTTTGCTATGGATCTGTTGGCGTATGTGTTGCTGCTGTTCATGTTGATTAGTACATCTAGTATGTTCGTATTCTACATGTTAGTAGCTGGTGTAGTTATGTTTAATATTCTGGAATTAATCATGGAATTATTGCCTAATTATCCAACAGCAATGCCCGAGAATTAGGCAGAGAGGAGAGACAAGGAATGTGTGTGATCTTTGAAAAAGTTTTTAAAAGAAGTGATGCCTGGTGTATTTCTGTTATCTTGCTTTGTGTCTAGCTGGTTTCATGCCGCCATGATAACCGTGGCACTTAGAGAACCTGATGACTCACAAAGCTGCCGGGATGACAGAGGGATCAAAAAGTTCAGTAACATCTATGAAGTGTAAAGTAGCAGTTGACATATGCATGAATTAATGTACTCCCAAATCAGGCTGCAAATTGCCCGAGAACCAATCGAAACTACTTTTCCCGTAAAAAAATCGGAACTACAGGATCCGTTATGGAAAAATAATCAGACAAAATAGTGGCCTACGAATTAAAACAAGGGACATGAAAGTGTTGATCCAAACTTTTATGTTTTTTCAGTAGTAGAATAATAAGATCACACGCAATGCTGAATGTTCAGGCATCATAATAGTGGCAAAAGGCACCTGCTCACTGCATACTACTATATATAAAAAAAGCGTGAAGAGAATCGCCACAGTAGCTACAGTGCGGCGCTACATTGGACATTCTTTTTTTTTGTTTTTTTTTCAAAACCGCTAGAAAATATGTACACGAAAAATTTGCGCGTCGACGAGTAGGTTCCATTCCCGTGATTGGTTTCGAGCTTGGTCGACTCTAACTCCTTAATTCCGGATCCAGATTCGCATAAACATTCGGCGAGTTTTGTCCAATACTACTAGTATCAACTTTTTTAAGATTCAAAATTACGTTAGTGGCATGCCAGATGCCACTATAGTGACACCACTGCAATTTATGTTACTAGTATCAGCATATGCACAGGAAACTTCTAGTCAGAATTATCAATGGCACATTGGGGTGCACACACAAAAGATGCACAAGTGACTAAATATACTTTTGAGTTGTTTGTTACAACCTTTAGTCGGAAGCAAAAATAGGGTATGGTATTTCTATATGTGATAAATAATCCCAATGTAAAAAATTGTCTTCTGAAAAGGGAAATGTTGAATGAATAGAGTGTAAATTCTGAAGCTTGGGTATTTTTTTTTCTTTTGGACAAGGGAATTGTCGTAGCTAGTATGAGATTTCTACAACGATCGCAAATCCCTTGGATAGAACCTGAGCAGTAAATCTATGAAGTGATGTGCAAACTAGCAGTTGACACCGGCATGCATGAATGTGCTCCCACATTAGGCAGTCGAACCGCTCGAAATAACAAAAATCCGAATAACTAATTACATGATCCTGCCAGCAAGAATTAAAAGAAGAGAGAGATGGAAAAAATGGTGCAGACGCTGGATCTTTTCCCCTCTATTTACTAATAATAGATAATGAAAAGTAAGAGATCGTACGCGATGCTGAATGTTCAGGCATCATAACAGTGGCCAAAAGGCGCCTTATCACACATATGCTCATGCAACTTTTCTTCAGATTTATCAAATGCCGCATTGGCGCACACAAAGATACAGAAGGGATTAAATATTTTGCAGAGTGCGTGGGTTCATCACAAGTGATGGGAAGCGAACCACTTGTAAAACGTTGCCGGGGCTACTTTTCCGGCTGCTGATTCAGATAGGCGTCAGCGTGCATGCATCCATGCATCGGCGTTGCCTGTGATGAGATCACACTATATTTTATTTTGAGTGAAACTCATCGAAGTTGTGTGAAAAGGAAGTATTGGTCACCAAGTTGAAAAACCTCAATTCTAGGTCACAAACTTGTGGAATAGGCAATCTTTGGTCATTCCGTCATGACGGACGTTAAGTCGCTGACGTGGCGGGCTGTTTTTTTACAAATACCCCCTTAGAATTTTGTTTCTTCCAATTATTAGGTCCTTTTTGATTTATTTTTTCCTCTTCGTTAACAAATCCCCTTTGCGTGCGTTCGATTCGTGCAGCGTCTCCTCACGGAACGAGGAGAGGGGCCTCGGCTACGACGCCACCATCTGCAGGTCGCGCTAGGAGAAGACCCCGTCGTACCCAGCAGAGGCTCACCACGATCTATCTGCGCAGGCGAGCACGAATACATCGACGCGGTAAGGCTGATCGTGGAGGTGGATTTCAGGTCCGACTTCGAGGTGGCTCGGTCCGATTTCAGGTCTGGCGGAGGCGACGCAGCAGAGCCCCTACCTCCCTGGCGGAAACTCGAGTACAGCAGAGTCCATGGCGACAGGGTGACGAGGGAAAGGCCAGCCGCGGGCACGGGCACGGGTTAGCTCTAGCCAGCCGCGGGCGCGGGCACTGGCGAGCTCCAGCCAGCGCCGGCGGCGACCAGGGACGGGCGGCAGGCCACGCGCCCAAGGGACGCGGCAGGAGGTCGCGGCTGGCGACCACCAGGGACGCGGCTCCCGGTGCGGGGTCGGGTGGCCAGCGGCGGCCAAGGAGGTTTGGACGGCGAGGTCAGGGCGGATGGCGGCCTGCGGCGGCCAGGGAGGTCGGGGCGGCGAGGTCAGGGCGGCCGGCCGGCGCGCTCGGTGGCTTCGAGCACCGTCCCTGCTCGCGGTGCCAAGGGCGGCGCCGAGCAAGGGTCGCCGCTTCATCGTCCTCCACAGCTCTAGCGAAGTAATCGAGCTCAAGCCATCGCCGGCAAAATTTCTGGACAAAAATAAATATCAAAAATGGCCTAACAATTAGGAGAAACAAAAGTTTAAGTTTTTTAAAAAAAAACAGCCCGCCACGTCAGCGACTTAACGTCCGTCATGACGGAATGACCAAAGATTGCCTATTCCACAAGTTCCTGACCCAGAATTGAGGTTTTCCAACTTGATGACCAATCCTTCCTTTCCGCACAACTTCGTGACCTCTGGTACGTTTCACTCTTTTATTTTCTTCTTCAGAACACTCTCCTTTTCTTTAATTTATTTAATTTGAAGCTCACTGGATATTGTTTTCTGAAACACCACACACAAAAACGCACGATACTCGACGTGACACGGAAAGGCCAGAAAGAGAGAGAGCAAACGGGCCGGGGAAAAAACATGGGATTAATTTACATAGCGGAAAGAAATGCATTTCCACCTTGCTGCACCTGTACATATATACCGCAGAATAATACAAGTGGAGCTTGTTAAAACGTGAAAAGTACAAGGGTTTAAATATCATTCCCACGAAAGTGCAAGAGTATTTTGTTTATACCGTCCTATGAATAGTTTTTCTAGCTAAACAGCACGTGGAATAGTTTTGCTGAAGAGTATTTTGTTGCCTGGATCCTGTCTTTGTTCGTCCGCGTCCATGTGTTTACATGGAACTATTCATCGGCGACGGTTGTTGCTTTGGTTGAGGGCTTAGCACGACGATATTCGACTGTCTACTACAACAAGATTTGTCCGGCTCCGGGTGAACGAGGGGCGATAACAATGACATGCATGCTTATTCTGCTCTGAATCTGAAATGTTTCAGTGTGATCTAGCTAAATACATGTGGTGTAAGGTCTCTTAGATTATTTCTATTTCTATTGGCTGTGGTTTAGCAAAAATACATTGGTTTATTAATAGGCTAGCTACTGCTGTGTTACAGAATATCCGAAGGTTCATTTGCCAGATGGAGTGGTTCTCAAAATATATGGCTTGGCTTGCAGGATCTTTGGAAAATAGCATCTTGTTTTGCACAATAAAGCTTAGCATGTAGTACTAATTTATTTGACTGTCCTCAAAGGTTAGCCATGAACCGTTTATTTGACCGTGGGAGGGATGAACTTAATACAAGTTCCACATTGGCATCATGTGGCAGTCTTTCAACATGAATGAAAATTGGAGTTGCTGGTTTTCAAGTCGCAGGAATATTTGTTAATCACTTGTGTATATTGCTGAAAAGGTGAGTGAGGCGTTTTGTAGGACGAGCTACATGTAGCTCGTTTTTTTTGAAAATTTCGAAAATGATATTTTAAATTTCAAAAAAATCTGAAAAAATTCCTAGATGTAGATAATGATGACTTCAACCAGTGTTCAAAAATATCAATGCGAAATACTCTGTATTTTGTGATGTGTAAAAATGGCAAATTTCTGAATCTAAGGTGGTGAACAGTGCAGATTTCGAATTTTTCAGATTTGTCAGATATTCGTCATTTTTGTGTAGGCCCGAATACAAAATATTTCGCGTTGAAACTTTGCAGAACCTTAGTGTACGTCATTTTCCACCTTTCCTATAATTTAAGAGGGGAAAAAATTAGCCCCAAATTTCATATAATTCTGTCGAGCGGTCTCTGCTGGGCTGCTAAAAGAAAAGAGCTCCATCACAAAACAGCGCACAATTATTTTTATAGCTGACAGGCATTATGGTGCTGATAACGCTTGAATTTCTCTGTTCTGACAGAAAAACGTGTAGATTGGCAGTGCCCTGTACTGTACGACCGTAGTATATAGAACAGCCAACTTTGTCAAGGTCAAACAAAAATGGAGTCCAAAATTCGCTACAAGGTTTGAGTTCAAGTACAGATTCTTTTAGCTGTCATTTGTTACAATCGTCAAAGCAGATACTAATACATAGCACAGCCCATGCTTCCATTTCGCCCGATAACAAAACTGGGACATTCACCTCATGCACCAAACTGTCGCCGTAACGCGAAAATCTATCTATCCTCACACATAGACAGTAAAACCTCGAGCCTGTAACTTTGGTGCTCTCGAGTTCTTCAGAAAGATTATCCATTTCGCAACATGACTACTTGCCAAATTTATTGGCCACTGCCGGTTCCGACAGTGTATTCCAGACCTGCCAAACATGCAGGAGTGTCATGTCAATCCACATACCATGGACATGGGCGCCCAAGCTTGGACAGACTACAGATACGGTCGTTGCGCTTACCTTTAGTTTGCCTTTGGATCCTCCACATGCTAACCAGAAGGGGCAGTCATTCGAAAACGATACCGAGAATACAGCTCCCTGGAACAACCAAAAAATCGGTGAGCAACATAACTGCGAGTAATTCCTTCTGTAAGGTAAAGAAGGAATTCACTTGAGTACATACAAGCTTAGGATTCAACGACGCGACGCACGAAGGCTGGTTGTTTGATATATCCCATAGTTTCACCTGCATTTAGAGAAATGTTAGCAACTGGTTAGATCAATATCGCAAGTGTTAATAGCTTCATCACTGGAAAAGTTCGCACCATTTTATCCATTCCACCTGTTGCAAGGAACTGCGGAGAAAAAAAAAAGTAGGACACCATCAGTATTTCAGTTTCAGGTGGCCGCATCTCTATTTGTTTGGACACTGCTATACAGAGTGAAACATACATTAGGCTTAGATGTGCAGAAGGATACAGAAGAAGCAGCCTTTTCATGTGCATGCAGAGTAAACGTGGGCTGTCCAAGATTTGAATTTGATGAAGCTGTCCGTGTATCAAACGCTTGAACCATCCCATTGTCAAGACTGACCTGTAAGACACATCTACACGTCACTCCAACATTGAGTAAACAACACATGCACCAGAAAAGTAAATCAGAACTGGGCTACTATTTATTATAGCCTTATATCATAACTGTAGGTAGGGATCCAAAAAGTAGTTTTGCCCTTGAGATGGAAGTGACTTTTACCCCCTTAGACAATGAGCGAGTCCATCCATGGTCCTAGATCCACACTACTCAAAATAGTGTGCAATAAATGTATATAGTCCAAGATCCACACTACTCAAAATATTGCTTTCGTAAGAGACCGTACTAAATCTTCATATGGGTTTAAATCATACCATTTCCGGACGAAAACTTCAATAAATGTATATAGTAAATGGCTGCTGGTATCAGTCAGCAGTTTGCAATTTGTTCTATACAGGGCAGACAAAGGGGACTTAGAATATGTCAAAAAACAACGAGATCACTTACCATAAAAGAGTGTTCATTGTGTGGATCACAGACTAAGCTTTCTACCTCTGCTTCGACAGACCATTTATGATAGCTTTGTCCATTGTCTCTCATATCACTCTGTAAAATGTAAGTATCCAATATAAGTACAGCGGATGTAGAAAATATCAACAATAATGCACCAGCCTCTTCAACAAGAATTTCAATTTAACACTGATTTGCATCTCAAAATATTTACAAGAATACAACGAAGAACAGTCAAATTAACACTATAACCATCTCAAAACATCTACAGTGAATTCCCAGAACCAAAAGGAGAAGGAAGCAATATGTTATATAATTAGTATGACCGCTTCTAATTATTGGCTACACAAAGCGAGTGAGATTATCAATTCTGACATGCTAGAAATCAGCATGCTGCATACAGCCTGGCCAACAACCAGAGTACGTAATGAGCAGCAGCAAATATTTTGGGAAAAATTATTCAACAATAATTCACATAATGACCAACGACATTCATTACCATGACAATCAATCTATCAAAAGATCCACTGAGAAGAACTTCAGGTGACCTCCAGGCAACTGATTGGACCTACATGTGGGGGAAGGGGAAATTAACTTGATATGCCATCATAATCTTCAGAATGATATATTACATAAGTCATGACGAAGAAAATAGTATAGATCATTGCCTTGCCATCATGATGTAGTAGAGTGACTGCACATTTACCAGCACTTAAGTCCCAAACTTTAATAGTTTTGTCTGCACTTGCACTAGCTAGAACGTTCCTGAAGTTCATAAGAAGTCATCAGCACTGGTTCAATAAGTGAAAGGGGAGCGAGAGATGCAATCATGAGTTGAAACCAAAACACACCTCACCACTGCGTTCCATGCAAGACCAAGCACAGATTTCTTATGGCTACCCCTCTTGTATTTTGTCTGCACATGACATGCGGCATGAACAGTAAGATTTCAAGGAAGGAAGGAATGCTCTACCAGCGCAGAGGCATACGTGAGGCGTAACGTAGTACTGACATTTGTTCTAGTTAAGTACATTGTACCCTTATCCAATCAGTACCACTTTGCACCAACATCACTTTGTTGCATTCATATGAAAAACTAGTATCGTCAATTTAATAGCCAAAATGCAACCCAACCTGCACATGAACTTACTGAAGCTACTAGGACTTGAGCGTAGCATACTTAGGCGATGAACAATCAAATAGATCAATTCAAACTCGTTTTATGTGCATTATGTGGAGTTAGTCTGGATCTCAACCAGACATATAAGGTAGTAAGCTACACAGGCAACAAACGGGCCTGGGCCCGATGTTAGGACACAGACCCATAGTCAATCTCAATCTAGCCTAAAGATTAGCAACTACGAGACACAGATTGCAGATGTTCCATATGATTGATGTTGCCAACAAAATCAAAGGGAAAAAAACATCATAAACTGAGAGAATGTTAGTATGTCAAGTAAGACTTTACAATAAGAACAAGAAAATGAGTGTTTAAGAAGGCTAACCAGTAAATAATTTCACGAGAAGCAATCAAAAACTTCAAAGTGCTCAACAATGAAATATTAGTAGCATACCTTTTTCCCCTTAACCTGCTTTTTTGAAAGTCCTCCTAGCACAGCATGTGGTTCGACCTCGTCGACCTGTTGAATAACATCAAAGTCCAACTCAGCACATAAAGCAAAACAAATCATGGTTGTATGACATAATAGTGTTGTATGTTTCTGGAAGCATTACAATATCCAAGTTCCATATTTCAATTGCAGGATCCATGGTGCCAACAGCAATGAAATTCCCTGCAATAAAAGGATGCTGAGAGAGTAACAAGATGGGGATCCGTAACATAAAGCCTTCTTTTGCAGAAATAAATTGGCACTCTTTACTTGTCAAAACTCACGTGACACCACAAATTTACCTTTCTCATCGCCATCCTTGCGGTTAAAATCCATCCAAGCTGTGCAGAGTGGAAAATCTGAGAGAGGCACCTCATGGTGCACAAACATATTAGGTTCCCCGTCCTCCAGTTCTTCCACTACACTTATCTGCGATAGATAATAAGGCCACCGGTCATACCTCTAACCGCAAATACATACTATATGAGCTAGTGCGGCCCAGCAGAGAGAGGCAAATCAGAGTAAGAAATGGAAACTAATGTGAATTAAGTATATTCCGTATGAGCGATGCATCAATTTGAGGATAAAAATTTACACGTACAACCAGCATTATGCCCAGAATTCGATTGCTCAACGAAAGTTTTACTCTTTACATTATATTGTTAAATATATAAGACAAAACGAACCACATCACTATTCTAGCAAACGCAACAAGAAAATGTTAATCAACACTTGCCTGAAGAGAATTGAATTCATCCTCGTTATGCGCACAGACAATCAGCATATCAGTAGGATGGATAGTCATGTCTTCAATCTCCGACTCGTCGTCGTCTTCATCGTCGTCCTGAAAATGCAGAGAAGGGGGTTCATTCACCTTCAACGTGATAGCTAATACCACCAGGAACAACAATTGACAGCTAGAGAAAACATACATCGCTTTTCTTCTTGAGATGAGGGTCATGCTCGTTGGGTTTGTAGAATATGTCCCCGGTGGTGAAAACATCAAGCTCTAACATAAAGATAAAAGTTACACTTATTAGTCACACCCAAGGAAAAAATAGCGGGCTATAGCAAAGTAGCGACGGCCTTAACATATGATATTGGCGTATTAGCGAGACAAGTCTTAAAACGGTGTAGCGTGCTATTTTTTCCCATGACTCACATCTGGTCAGGTGAAATGAGGTCAGAGCAGCACGAGCACCTACCATCCTCCTCCTCATCGTAGGCGTCCATGTTGAGCTCCGCGAGCCCATCGGAGATGTCTCCGACGGCTGCCGACCCGCCCTTCCCGAGCGCCTTGGCTGCGGCCCTGGCCTGCGCAACCTCGTCGACCTCCTCGTCATCGTCCTCGAGGCCATCGACCTCCATCTCGCCGTCGTCCTCGTCCCCTTCGGCGTCGTCGGCGTCGCCCCCGGCTCTGCGAGCAAAATCACAAGGTCATTCGTCCGACGGCGGGGAAAGAAGGGAAGCGGGGGAAAGCGCGGGAGGCTCAGTGCCTGCCGAGGGCGATGATCTTCTTGGCCTCCTCGATCTCCTCCTGCGTGGGCGGCTCCGCCTCGATGGGGACGCTCTTGGCGGCGCCCCTCGGCACCCAGGAAATCGCCGAGATCATCTCCGCCGCGTCGACGGAGAACTTGGGATACGGGGGGTGGGTGGTATTTAACGACGGGAAGGGGAGGCGGTTGTCGGAGGAAGGGAAGAGGGAGGAGCCGGCGGCGAGGGTGGTGGCGCGAGCGGGGGCGGTGGAGTAGGATGGGGGGGAGGGAGGTCGAGGACGGACAAGGGTTTAGTCTGGCTCGCGGGCGGTTGCTGGGCTTCTATTGGGCCAGGCCATGCGTACAGGTGCCGTGCTCTCTACTCTACTATTTTTCCTTTTCTTTGTCTAAAAAAACTATTTTTTTCCTTTTCTCACATTCCGTTTTTCCTCCTTTTCTAAAAACAATTCATTAAGAAATTATAATATATTTTTGGGTATTGTTAAAAGATTATAATAAGCATTCCTATAATTGTTTTGAGACACACACAAACAGGTTCTATTACAGAATTCTGCGAGCGTGTGGGAAACCAATACCATATTACCATTTGCATTTTATTCCATTATTCACTAGCCATTATGTGATGTGATGGATGCACCGTATCAAACACATAGACAGATAGCCTCCTTCAGACTGATGAGCACTTCATTTGCCTCCGAAAAAAAAAGATTGATGAGCACGGAGGAGCCAAAAGACATGACCGCCGTCGGTGAGAACCAAGCCTGAAGTCTCGTGGCGGGAACTAGTAGACACGCCCGAATAGCTCATGCCATATGGGTGTGGAATTAAAACTCGAAACTCGCGAGTTAAACGAGTAGATCGAAACTCGACTCGGTTTGGCTCGAACTCGCTGCTAAACGAGTCGAGCAGAGTTTCCATTTTTTGACGGTAAACGAGTTCGAGTTAAATGAGCCCAGTTCCAAGCTACTCCTTTAGCTTGGTAAAAAAAGTTCGTTACCCATATTCTTGTCTTTGTGAACAAATTTGCTTGATAATTATAGTTTAACGACTAGATATTACTCCCTCCGTTCCATTTTAATTGACTCACATATATCTACATATTGTGAGTCAATTAAAATGGAACGGAGGGAGTACTTGATAATGTCATATTATCATGGATTGTTGTTATAATTGCATCATACATATCCAAAAAATTAGAATAGATTATATATGAAAGCTATTATAATGTGTGTTAACAGTTTTACCGAGCTAAACGAGTTAAACGATCAAACTTGTGAGTTTAGCGAGCCGAGCCGAGTTCTAATTCTGAACTCGTTTGTTAAACGAGTCGAGCCGAGCTAACTCGTTAGTTGACCCATATTCTTGTCTTTGTGAACAAATTTTCCATATTATTCTAGTTTAACAACTAGATATTACTTGATAGTGTCTTATTATCATTGATTGTTGTCATTTGCATCATACATATCCAAATACTTAGAAACAACTATATATAAAAGCTATTATAATGCATGTTAACAGTTTTACCGAGCTAAACGAGTTAAACAAGTAAACTCGTGAGTTTAGCTAGCCGAATCGAATTTTAATTCTGAACTCGTTCGTTAAACGAGTCAGGTCAAGCTAACTCGTTAGTTGACTGAGTTTAACGAGTCGACTCGACTGGACTCGGCTCGAATTCAAGGCATGACATAGGAGGCGATAGACACGTGCGCCGACCTCTTTCTCTCGGCCCACGGGCAGGCAACGTGGCGGCACACCACGGGCGAGCCAGAAGGATCGCTACTGCTTCCAGACTGCCAACCGGGGACGCCACCGAACAAGGCCTGGTTGCTGTCGAAATCATGTGGAAATGCAGTGATCCAGCTCGATCCAAGTGGTGACTGCTCTGCTGCCTCCACAGGCTCCACTGGCTATTGTCTCCGCCGTGGTGGCAACCGAACTGAAACCATGCTTCTTCTTACATTGATTCTCACCCTACCGAGGAGTTTCATCAGAAAAAGATAAGAGAACCGAAAAGAATCAGAAGGAGGAATTATCTGGATTAGTCGTGGATAATAAATATGATCCGGGCTACCTCAATTATGCATGTAAATATGCTTGGACGTGTGCACATGCGTATGGCTCCAGGAAAAGAAAAGGGATCATGGGTGGCACGGTTCATGCTTAACTGGAGCGACGTTGATTGGCTAAAACTAGCATATCACTCCTTTTCTATTTGCGCTAGCAAACAAGCGAGCTGATGGCTACGCCGTTCTATCCGTTTGGAAACTACGATGGCAGTCTACTCTAGATATTTCTATTTCCTTGCTATTTTTTTTCCTGTTCTCGTGAACAGCATTTTTCCAAAGGTCGCAGTAGCAGAAATATCGTCTCTCAATGTGGGTGAAGTTGTTGGCGATACCGATGATTTTGGCATGTCGCGAGTTACACGGGGACAGGAGGGCAATGTGTTCATTGTCAGTGTTGTCGCCGTGTTCACTGTGGATGAGCTCGGATCCACGTGTCCCTGTCCATGATCACCTTGCTCTGCTCGTTTTTCTCCAAGTACCACCGTCTATATTTTTTTTCTTTTTTTGAGGTTTATTAAAGCAGTCGATCCTGTCGTCCGATTGGATAGAAGAGAATGTTAATTATATAATTGTTTCAAGTATCAGGATGAGGATGAGGATGAGGAGAGACACAACTGTCCCAAGTCCAACCAAGCAAAAACAAAAAAAGCTAGCCTTCGGGTCCTCTGAGTGGGCAAACGCCCGCGGCTGAATCTCCTCCTACACAAGGTGTGCCACCATATCAGATTGCAGCGCCGAATTGCGGAAAGTCCACCTATTTCTCTTTTCAAACCCTCCACATACTGTAAATGAATGCGCCGCTGGCTTCGCGCCTTTGCTCCTTAAGAAGGCTCGCAAGCATGCCATTCCACCAACTGTCACTGTCGGTAATTAGTTTCGGTTGATTATTTTGGTTTGCAAGTATCTCTATCGTAGGTCCCATGTGTATTCGTCCATCTATTAAGGGCACTGACGAGCATCTAGATAAGCTAGATTGAAGAATCGCTACGTACGTTGTCTATGACTTAATTAGTTTGGCTCCATTTTTTCTCGGTCAGTTACGCGTTTTTCATCTTCCAGACATGAGACTGAAGAGATCTCGTGGATGTGGCCATTGGCCAACAATTCGATTGGTGTTTGCTCGCAACCTCGACGTACAATGCTTGTTGGTGTCGTGACGTAGATGGGGGCGTCGCTGAGTTACCTCCCCCAAATCAAAGATTCAGGTGAAAATCTTGACCGTTTCTCTCTCGGCGACTGCGGCGCGTGGCGTCGCCACCCTCTTGGGGGCGGCGTCGTTGAGGTTCGGTTTCTTTCGGTCTCACCACGCTGGTATCGGCGGGGTGTTTGGCCCTATCTCGTTGCACTTTGGCCCCCGACTCTTGCTCTTAGCAGGCTTCCTTTTTTTGCACATGATTTTGTTGTCTTTGGTTTCAGTGCCTGTTGGCAGCATCAGCACTACTCGGTACGGAGCGAGAAGACAGGCGGCCCTTTCTAGCGACACCTTTGTGTGTCTAGAGCGACAACGTCGGGCGATTTCACTAGTAGGCATAGGTTCACCTCTTGTTCGTGTTTTGGATATGCCGTGGAGGGTGCAGCTCCTGTTATTTTTTCTCTTTTATATTTGATCTTTGTTGTAAGAGAATTTTCTCACCACGTTAAACTGATTCGGCTATCTAGCTTAAGCAGTACAAAAACGTGTATGCACAACATAACTCGAAATTAAGCAGAGCAACGAGATGCCAATTGGATCATTATTTTAGTGAAAGCAGATGGCAAAATTAGGCTGTCGGGCGAGGAATAGACAGGTTCAGGACTCCAGGTCCCGGCTTAACCAGTGTGAATTGTGGTTAGCCAACCCTGTGCGGGCCGCCGTGTTTGACCGGGAGCCTGCTCGCCTGGCCCACTCCCATTCCGCGCTTATCCGTTCCAATCCCGTCCTCGCTCGCTCGTACCAGGAAAGGAACGGACATCGACCATGGAGGAATCTCTAGCTGCACCTGCTGCCACTTACCCACCGGATTGACAAGACACCTGTCAAAGCATGTAGTACTCCGTGCTATCCATTTTCTTTTGTAATACTCCAGCAGAGAGTGCCACAGATGAGAATTTTGGAGATTTGTTTCCTTTTACAGAGGTGTTTCATCTTATCAGCCGTAAAATGATAATCAGAAAATATAGACTATGCTGTGACCTCTGAACAATAGATATGCTTGCAGTTGCAGGGCTATGGAGTGATGAACATTCGAAGAAACGAGAAGATGGGTGTGCAAGCGCTACCTATGTAGCTGTCGCAGCTTTCACCCGACATGGAACGCGCGCCAAGTCAAAAATGGCATGAAAAAGCAAATTTCCATGCAAGGTGCTGTGTGCACACCACACCCTGTACCCATATGTTCTCACCCATGTAATACTCCCCTTTTTTTTAATAGGAAAATGCAATCATTCTTCCATCAACTAGAAAAAAAGAACAAGTTATCAAAGAAAGGGGCCTTATCAGAGGGCACTAAGCATTAAAAAGACACAAGCGAAAAGACAAATCGATCTATACCATTTTGCACGACACGGGTTGTTTGCGTGCGGGGCTTGAATTTCTCAAATTGACGCTATGTATCTAAGGGTGGTTCTCGAGCTCCTGAGATTGAGTGCAAAGGAAAATAGCACATGTAAATGGTTCAAGAAGATATTGGCATGCAGCTAGGACAATGCTCACAAGGCATATCTCTCTCTCATCATCCGCTAGGCAAGGAGCCAAAGAAACAATTGTTGCGTTTCGCTAGTTCGGTCGATAATACATGCGCGAAGTCAAGAAAATACACCGTCGGTGCCAACCTTATACATTTACCGGTGTCATTATTTTTCAGAGTATTTTTTCTAAAGAGGATTCGTAAAATATCATTGGTGTCATTCGACACCATTGAGTACGTGTTACCTCCGCCCCTGATAATGTATAAGTAAGATCAAACACGATGCGGGGGAGAATGAACCCAACACTTTTTTTTTTATTTGCATATGAAGACAGCTGTTACAGCCCGATCACAGAAAGGACCTCAAAGAAACAGAAATTACAGAACGCTCCTTTCTTCCACCCAGCACTTAGCTACATGACTATTTTAGTTTACCTATTAGCACAATCTTTAAGCAAAACAATTACATACATCTTGGACTGTCAACGTATATAAGTAAAATATTTACAGTATAATGCTTAACATCATGTTGTATTTTCCTATCAAGGGGTGGGGGCGTAGCGCGTAGGGGGCTATATCCTGCCAATCATCAAATATAAGCATCCATGTGTACAGATCCAAGTGGATGTAACAAAATGCCTCCTCTTCCCCTCAAAAAAAAGAAAAAATGCCTCCTCCCCTCCCAGCATGTTAGTGTCTGACAGCAGCTTTCTTCCCTCTTTCCACCATTTTTCCATTTACCTACTCTCTCAGTCAGCTCAGTTAGCCGAGTTCTACCAACCAGGGTGAACTCCAAAAGAAGGCAGTAAAAATTAGCAAAGTAGTTAGCCAAGCATCACTTTGGATAAAAATTAACAGCTTGAAGACCAAAGTGAAAAGCCCAGAAATGACAGTGCAAAGGAACGGAAAAGACATTGGAGGGGAGATAGAAAGTCCAAATGGCAGAGTAAATCGAGAAAGTGGGGTGGTATCTTTCCCTAGATTTTCTTATTCCCTCTCTCTCTCTCATCAGCTAGCTTCTTCTTTCTTTCTCCCTCCCCCCATCACCATCTCCAATCCATTATTGGTCTTTGCCCTGCTCCTCCTCCTTCCTCCTTCCTGCTTTGTTCTTCCTCGGTTTCAGGGCAGAGAAAGAGTGAGATTTTGGTTGGAGCAAGTTTGTTTGGGCAAGTTGGTGTGGTTGTTTGCGTGTGGAAGGAGATGGACCCCAAACCCCCACCGCTAAACAAAGCGGAGCCCACCACCGCGGCGACCACCACCTCCTCCACGACGACCGCGGAGCAGCAGCAGCAGCTGGATCGCGAGCAGTACCACCACCAACCGCAGCAAGAGCAGCAGCAGCATCTGCAAATCCAGGTGCATCAGCCGCAGCCGGAGGATGGAGGCGGAGGGAAGGAGCTGGCGCCGGCGGCGGGGGACCGGAGGGTGCTGGGGCCCAAGCGGAGCTCCAACAAGGACCGCCACACCAAGGTGGACGGCCGGGGGCGGCGGATCCGGATGCCGGCGCTCTGCGCCGCCCGGATCTTCCAGCTCACGCGCGAGCTCGGCCACAAGTCCGACGGCGAGACCGTCCAGTGGCTGCTGCAGCAGGCGGAGCCGGCCATCGTCGCCGCCACGGGGACGGGCACCATCCCGGCGTCCGCGCTCTCCTCCGTCGCGCCCTCGCTCCCTTCGCCCACCTCCGCCCTCGCGGGCCGGCCGCACCACCACCACATGTGGGGCCCGCCGCCGGGGTCCGCGGGCTTCTCGCACCCCGGGTTCATGAACGCGTCGGGCCCCGGCGCTGACGGCGTGGGTATCGGCGGGATCATGCAGCGGATGGGGCTCCCCGCCGGGATCGAGCTGCCGGGCGGCGCCGCGGGAGGCCTGGGCGGCCACATCGGGTTCGCGCCCATGTTCGCCAGCCATCCGGGGCTGGAGCTCGGTCTGTCGCAGGAAGGCCACATCGGCGTGCTCGCCGCGCAGTCGCTTAGCCAGTACTACCACGTCGGCGGCGCCGGAGGCAGCGGCCACCTGCAACACCCTCACCAGCAGTCGCAACCGCAGGACGACGGGGAGGACGAACGCGAGGACGGCAACTCCGACGAGGAGTCCGGCCAGTAGGCTGCTCACCTATCACTGCGTATGTTTGTGTTTCTTGAAAGAGGAGAAACGAATGAAGGAAAAGAAAAGTGTGTGCACGCAGCTATGGCGATGCTTTTGATTACTGTTGTTAGGATATTGTTCTTGGGGTAGTGATGGGGTTTTTTATGTCGATTTTTTCTCTTGTGGTGTCAAAACTCAAAAGAGGCTTCTTGCTCTGGGGTCTTGGTGGAATTGATCAGGATCATCCTCAGTTCCTTGCTCCCACTGCTATGTCGATGATTGTGAGAATTCCCTTCGATTCAGGTAAAAGTTTTTTTTTTTTTGCATTCGACATTGCCTGGGCGGCGAACTTGGTCGATCAATGAGCTTATGTATCAATGTTTTGTCTTATGTCCATGTTGCAGGTGTATAATAGATGAGAGCTGGATGATTTCAATCGTCCACCCTTGAGTGAGTGCCTTATTTGTTATTGCAAGGTGTGTAGATAATCATGTAAGTTTGCAGGTAGGGAGGTGTTCTTTTATGGGACTAATGATCTGCTTTTGAGCGATCTAGATGATAGGCAGCAATGTGATCCTCCCTTCACGAGCTATTCTCAGCGAAAATATGATACATAGACACTTCCTACATTCCTGATTCTAAATGCTTGTTTTCTTAAACAATCATTTTATAGGGCATATGCGTATTTGCTTCTTCTGTGTCAGCCCGATGATCTATTACTCATATCAAGGTTTCTCTTGATCTTTTGGTATCTGTATAGGCAGTCTGATGAACATTTTCTTGCTGATTAATGTAGGTCGTATACTTGTATATTTGTTTAACTACTAGGAACTGTCAAGCAGACGGTGAGTAATATAATCGAATAGTCAAATTTATGGTGAAATGGTTTTAGTATTTCCGTTTCCGGTGTGGTTTAGCACTCTTGAAGCCCGAATAGTCAAACTTATAGCATATACAAATGTACATAAGGGTAATGCCACATCTTGCACTTTTGATTTTGAAACATAACCGAAAAGCTTTGCACTTGGTCCATCCTAGAGTCTAGTGAAAATTGTCTTGAGAAATATTTATTCCTAATTCTATAAATATCATTGATTTACGCAAGGGCAGCCGAGATTGCCAGACCGTCGGGCTGTTCCACGATGATAAGGCGGGTACGTATATGATAGCATGGGAATGGCCAAAACTATATTTAGGTTTGTGACCTTGCATGTTTTGGGTGTGTCTCCTTTCCTTTCGAGTTTTGGCTAAACTAGGCTGCCTCTCCACTTTTGTCTTTCTTTGTTTCGAGTTCGTTTTGTAAACCAAGCGTCATCTTGATGTTTTAAATTTTGCTTCTAGTACAAAACGACATGCAGTCAGGTTCGTGTTCGAGAAAATAAAGGCCTTTTATGATTTAAAAAAGGACTTTTATGCTCTATATTAATCTGGTGTCTTGAAAACTGCCAAATACCCTCTGCCCACCACTTAGCTTAGCTTATATACCGTTTGTAGTCGATTTTCTTGTCATGGTGGTGAGGATCACTAGCCACTATTATCGGCAGAAGATGAGATGGATTTGGGTGTGTAGCATTAGGAAGAAAAAAGCTGCATGCCGTTCTACAAGTTTAGATAGTTTATCTGCCAGCTCATCAAACACTAACAAAGTTTATACCCTTTTTTTCTGGTGGGACAGTAAAATATACTCGATTATGCCAGGAGAGGATTCTACAAGCTGGGGAGCAGCATGTTCATTTTAGTCATCAAGAGATAAACACAGGAAAAGGAAAAAGGGTGCTTTTCTTTTTCTGTGCGTGCAGCATGATTATGCTGTTTCTTAACAGTGCTTATTTATCACGATTTTCGACCGCTCTCTGCCTGCTCCCAGGTGGAAAGGCCGGTCTGCCCTAGAAGGCTAGAAGGGAGTGGGAGTGACACTAGTTTCTTCATGGTGTCGTGATTTCTTCTGTGTTGCATGGATAGAATCTTTTCAGATTACCTGTTCTTTCTTGCTACTCGTCTTCTTTTATGTATTGCATGGAGTTCATCCATGTTTGCTTGTTATGTCTCTCTACATCCGTTCATGAAATCTCCCATAAATGTGAGACGTAGCATGAATGGTGCCTGTTGTTGCCATAAAACCAAATTGCATATGGTATCGTCACACATCAGCGTCGTCCTACCCTGAAATGTTACACACCCTTGGAAACAGATTTCTGTTCCTCTTCTCTGATGCCTGATGGATGGGAGTTATTTCTGGTAGGGATAGTTGTGACATCATGCGATCCCCATCTACCCTACTCACATTTATGTTGTGTGTCTAGAGAAGGGAATAGACGTTTGTCGTTCGGTTTTTTTATGCCTCATTGTATTGTGAAAGGTCTGATATATTTTTCCATTGTAACCTAGAGTTCGAACTTCAACCCCAGCAGCATACTGCAACTTTCATGTTCTGCTTGACTTGATCATAATGTGATTTTGTGACTTAAGATGGTCGCCATGCACTACTAACTTATTTTAGTGAATAAACTGAATATATACATGTGTATTTCAGATTGCGGGATTGAGGTTACAAAGTTTAAATCATGGCTAGATAATCCACTTTGTAAATTTTCACCCTGATGTACTCCAATTCATACAAGTTTTTGCATGTAGTACATGAAGCATGTGCAGTTGTTTATAGAAGCACTATGATTGCTCCCACCACCACTTACCTTCTTGCTATAAAGATTGTTTAGATTAGTGTGTGGACAGTGTCATGCAAAAGTTTCTTTATTAAAACCTCGTATATCTTGGGCACCAGCTCCGTCTCCATAGTGGGGGATCTCTCTTCTTTTTTCTTAGCTAAAATTGATACAGGTGGGTGCTCCCAGATACCAACATCTGTTTCTTCATCAGTGGCAGTTTTTATTCTGTGGTTTGACATGGACGCTTTGTGTCCGTCCAATCTTTTTCTGAGGATTCGTTTCAACTCCTTTTCGACACTTTGCCTGGTCATGGCTGTTGTCTCGATCTTTACCTCATACTATGTTATGCTATTAGGAAGTGTAGAATTCTGTCGTTTCTCTAACAGGAAATGTTGTGTTGGCCAGCATATCTTTCTAGCATACGGATCCCCTGAAAATTTGCCCTGTCTGAATTTCAGGCCAGATACTTCTTTCAAAAAAGTTCATAGTATTAGGCAAACTGTGCAAGCAAACACTGCCACACATGCATGCACATAACACACCATATGTGCACTGCACACGGATTGAGATGAGGGGAACCGGTTATCGTGATCACGGTGTAATCCAGGGGTATGCAAAGATGAGTTCGTTTCAAATAATCGCTTTATACTATGTGTGTCTAAGCGGTCATCATCAAACCATGTTGAGCAGCCTAAATATCTGTGCTTCTACGATACTAGCGGTGTAGGGAAATTACATCTAACGGTCGAACCTAGCTCAACTTACAGATAACGGTTCATTCTAAAAGAAAAGTGATGGCGTTGCTTGTCATGCTAACTTCTTGGGAGCTATGGAATGAGCGTAACGCGAGGAATTTCTGGAGCAAGAGTACCATGCCCAACATCATTTTCTTGAGGATAAAGTTGGAAGCTAAATCGTGGATTTTTGCCGATGCCAAACATTTAGGTCACTTAATTCCTGGAGATTAGCTCTCGTTTTGTAATATTCTATGCCTCCGAGCGGATCTAATCGTTGAACTTTGTCCTCAAACTTTTATTAATGAATTATTAAGGCAAGCCTTTTGCCTTTCTTTCAAAAAAAAATTTGATAACCACTTTTGACTTTGAGGATATTTCTATTGAAGGTACTTGCCAATTTTTCCTAAAATATAAATTGTGCAATTTAATAATGATATTTGTGTAGTAGATAACAGAATGACACTATTCATACATCACATGGTTATGTACTCAATAAGAATAGGTGCATTACCGCCTGCATAAGGAAAAAAGGGTGCATTACTATATCTTCCTCTAATCACGTACAGATATGACTATTCATAGGAACTATGAGTAATAGGAACGGTAAAGACATTTCAGGTCCTAAATGTGGTTGTATAGAGTAAATACGATCCATGCAAATGCAGATAGCGGTGATCACATTGCATATGGGTGAACAAAAACACGACCGACATACACACGCAAATGAACTTGCTAACATTACTAACTATATTAAAGCTGTGCAAATCCTCCGCCCCTCAGCGATCGGGCCAGCTACAGTGGTACTGTTCATTCTACAGTACCAGCAGCACCAAATCCACACCATCCGCCGGCGATCGGACGCCCCAGAGGACACACCCTTGACGGTTTTGCGCAAAAACTCCTCGCAAAACCAGAAATCAGTCCGCAATCCACACTTCCCAACTGCGTTGTCCTTAACTGAAATTTCGGGAAAGATGGGGGTCTGTTTAGCAAAACGACCACGCAGCCCCCCCCCCCTCCCCCTTCCTCTCCCGCGCGACGCGGAGTTCGCCGCGCCGCCGCCGGCGCCTCGCTCCGCCAGCACGCTGCTCCACCCTCGAATCCGAGCCCAGCACGGGCTCCGCCGCCGCGCCCTCCAGCTTCTCGCCGCGGATCGCCACCCGGGACGCTGCGCAGGCGCGGAAATCACCGCCGCCACGCCCGCCGGCCGCGGCCGCTTGCGCGCGTCACCGGCGCTGCTCCGGCGACCCAGGAGGGGCGGCGCCGCCTCCTTCGGGTCGGCCGCGGCCGGGCGCATCCAGAGCGCCTACGCGCGTGTGCCAGATCGCGGCGGCGCGCCGCCGGCGACCTTGCCGCCGCCGCGGCCAGACCTGGCCACTGTGACGTCAGCACGACGTCACTGTGGGCCCCAGACGTCAGCTTTTCCCCTTCTTTTTTTTTTTGGAAAAAAAACCCTCAGCGATCGGGCCACTGTAGCTAGCTACAGTGGTACTGTTCATTTCCTACAGTTACCAGCAGCACCAAATCCACACCATCCGCCGGCGATCGGACGCCCCAGAGGACACGCCCTTGACGGTTTTGCGCAAAAACTCCTCGCAAAACCAGAAATCAGTCCGCAATCCACACTTCCCAACTGCGTTGTCCTTAACTGAAATTTCGGGAAAGATGGGGGTCTGTTTTGCAAAACGACCACGCAGCCCCCCTCCCCCTTCCTCTCCCGCGCGACGCGGAGTTCGCCGCGCCGCCGCCGGCGCCTCGCTGCGCCAGCACGCTGCTCCACCCTCGAATCAGAGCCCAGCACGGGCTCCGCCGCCGCACCCTCCAGCTTCTCGCCGCGGATCGCCTCCCGGGACGCTGCGCAGGCGCGGAAACCACCGCCGCCGCGCCCGCCGGCCGCGGCCGCTTGCGCGCGTCACCGGCGCTGCTCCGGCGACCCAGGAGGGGCGGCGCCGCCTCCTTCGGGTCGGCCGCGGCCGGGCGCATCCAGAGCGCCTACGCGCGTGTGCCAGATCGCGGCGGCGCGCCGCCGGCGACCTTGCCGCCGCCGCGGCCAGACCTGGCCACTGTGACGTCAGCACGACGTCCCAGTGGGCCCCAGACGTCAGCTTTTCCCCGTTTTTTTTTTTGGAAAAAAAAACCCAGCTTATTTAAATAATTCTGAAAAAAAATTCTAAGGTGTGTAAACCCAACACTTTTAGATATATCCACTAGAAAAATATAATAAAAATATGAAAGCAACCACATAAAAAAAACTAAATTATGACATGCGATCGAAATTAAAATTTGAATATTTTCAAAATCGTAATTGCCTTTCAAATTTGAAGAATTCAAATCCTAATACTTTCAGCTTCCTTCGCACTTCAGTAATTTCGAAACTTGCGCAATTTTCAGGTGTGGACAATTTCCGCAATTAAATTTCACCGCACGGCAGGAAAAACCGGCAAATATATCCACCAAAAATGCTCACAAATAAATGTTACCTATTCGTAACAAAATGAAAACATGTTTGCACATTCCAAATTCACAAACATTTGGCTGAATAAAAAAAACACATAAAATCTCACTTGAAGCAAAAACATAAAATGTAAACATTTTCATAAATAATCATCCACAAAATATTACAAAATATCGAAATAAAAACAGAGAAAGTACGGCAATAATAGAAAAGTTTGAATTTTCCGTATTGTCAAATATTTGTACAAAGTTGTTGGAAACACACAAACATGTCACGTCATTTAAATCCAAATAACGCCTTCATGTTTAGTATAACTTCAAATTTGGTTCTTCTAAAATTATAGCGTTCTTTCAAACCTGACCATTTTCCAAACGTGAAAACATCCGATAAATATTTAACCGCACCAGATAAATTAACATGAATTTCACCCTTTTCTGATACCTTATTTCAAAGCGTTAGGTTTCTGACAGGTGATGCCCTTTCACTTCAACAATTTCCAGCAAATAAAAAATGTTCGAACTAACTTGGTAACCATCGTACAAATATTATAAAATATCAAAATAATTTTAAAAAATTGCAACAGCAAACACAAAAAAATTGACTTTCCAATTTTTGGGAAAATTTGTGCAAAAAAACACATTCAAATCCAAATTTAAAATTAAAGTCTCCAAAAATACCAACCTTATTAACTTTCCAAATTGAACAATTTTTCGAACCTAAACATTTCCAAAACATAAAACCAATTATACTTGTGGCAGAATTTTAGGAAAACAAATAAACAAATTGAAGCATTTCAATCCATATTTCAAATTTAAACCCTCCAAACAAAAAATATAACTCCTTGAAGCCCGAATATTTTATGAACGTGACATGTACGTTCCCACTTTCAACAATTTTTATAATCTAAACGTTTTTAAAAACGTAAATTTTTCCAACTACAGCAATTAACTAACATTATTTCTAAATTTCGAAATTTTTAGATACAACGGGTGCGGCGTGTCGCCGCACCAAATTCCACTAGTATTTATGTAGATAGAAGAACATGTCACGATACTGGCTTGGATTTATTCCACCCAGTTACTTGTGCACTTCTTATTTTAAAAAATTAGAGATCTATTGAAGTTTAGAAACAAGAGCAAATTTACTTAGGAATAATGACCAAGTGTATAACATAGATGGCATGTACTCAGTCACGATAACACTTATAAATTACCACTATCACGTAATAAGAGGATATCGGCTCTATTTCGTGAAAAGAGTAACTCGGATGAAAAAGAATGAGTTATCACAAAGAAATATGTAGGAAACTAGTGATTACAGTATATAAAAAGGAAATAAATTATTGATCAGAGCGGGCCAAGCCAAACCGAAAATCAGAACACCATGAAGAAATCACCTGCCGATCAGAGAGTGGGGACGAAGGCGATCAAAATTTGTTAGTGATTGATGAACATTTAATGTAAGGAGTACATATTCACTAAATCTAAAATTCTAACTTACAAGATATATTGTACTAATAAGTAATAACTAAAACTATACATTAAGGACTGAATATAGCTAAATAGTTAGATAACAGTAGGTGTATGAATGTTGATAAGATGTATGACAGGATCTGTTCTTACAGAACTAAATGGTTTTTGAGTATGATTTTGACCATGCAATTACTGAAGCATAAGTCTAGGTGTAACTTGGTTGTTCATGATACTATCAGTGAAGCCGTACTGCAACCATACAAGCTAACTCTCTGGTAGGTAGCAATGGCAGATTAGGAGGCATCTATTCTGCAATAGTCATGGCACTCTAAGTAGGGGTGGCACAAGCGTTGTTTCGAACAGGTTTGGTCGCCTCTTTGGAGTGTAGTTTAATCCTATATTAGGGAGTCGTGGAGAGAAGCTTCAGTGAAGGCTCGAGTCATACTTTACTCCTCGAGGGAAACACCAAACTACTCGTGAGCCTCTAGTGAAAGCTTGAGTCGTTGTCGACTCCTCGAGGCCAAAACTGACCTACGGTAACCTCGACGTTGATCTGAGTCGGACTAGCTAGGCTCCTCAGAATCGACCCTAGAGGTCTCCAAATAAACCTTGAAGCTATAGTGGCATCCCCTTGAATACATTCAAGTGAGAGTGAGTTACATGTCCATGGGGGCTTATATAGGCTAGGGGTTCTTGACAAAATACGAAGGCTACCCTTGATGGGATGATGTGTGGGGAATATTATGGTCATTAGTGGTCCACTTGGTCCATTGGACTAGAAGAGGGAAAGAGACCATAATCCATGGTAGACCAATCACTCTCACGCCTCTACCATGACAGCCTTCTTCCATCTTGAGACTTTTTTGAGTTTTTGTTTATCTTTTCTTCTCCTTTGACTTATTGACCATGACAAGTGACATGGATTCTAGTTGACCTAGTTTGACCTTTTCAATTCGCCATGTAGGATTGTATGATTCTCGGTAAAAATCATGTATTCCTACAATAAAGAGTTCCTTCTTTGAGCCGTAGTAACACAATCTTTGTTGTGGTTCCACGTCAAAATTCTTGAGTCTTGATAATCCTTTTTCGTTCCTAGGGCTTATTTTGTTTTCCTGAGATAATTTTATCATGAGTTAAGACCAAGGAAATAATATAGGCACACGTGAAATAGGTCCCAAATGGTCTATCTAATTTTCCCAAGGCAAAAATATATTTCCCTGTTTTGTTGGATCTTTTAGAAATCATCTTGTAATCTCCGGAGTGAATGGATAGACTATAACACCATGGCAATCATCAATAGTCGTTTATTGGCACGCCACTCTAAAATGCACCGGTAAGCAATGTGATTGTTGGCACAAATCCTCACCATGTTGCTGAGATAATAAGATTAGTTTGTCGATAGTGTGATGCAAAGTTTCTTTACTAAAACCTCGTATATGTTGGCCACCATCTCCGTCCACTTTTACTGTACGTGCATATGTGTGTGTGTTTGTGGGGGGGGGGGGGGGGGGGGGGGTCACTTCTTTTTATTCACAAAAGGTGATAAATCTAATAAAATTAATTTGTCTGCTTAGTAGAGGTGTCCTGAATATCTCAAATAACTAATTAAACGGTTATTTTGCGAAAAAAAACAGATAAACAATTCCACTTTTGAGGATCTGTGTGCTTTTTACGTAAAATATAAATTCGAAAAAATCACATACTTCAATAAAATAATAGATATTATTTATACATCTCACATGTCAAGTAAATAAAAACAATTCTAACAAATCTAAGTGAAATCCCTTAATCCATTGGCTATCAGGAACCTCTAGGTCATGGCTCCACAATTTGTTTTGAAAGAAACATACTATTTTATCTAAATATTATATGTTTAATTTAATCTTACCTAAAATCTCAACAAACATTCATCATATTTCTAGATCATTTAATAATGATTTTTAAGTGTGTTTCGCACTTGGACGGATCAAATGTTATATGTTCAATTTAGTCTAACCTAACACGTGAACAAACGACACAACTTCTCCGTCGTCTCATTTTAAGATTTTTTCAAACATGTTTCAACTTGAAAATATTATCAATGGCATGAACATAGATGGTACGCTTAATAATTTATTAAAAAAATTGTGTGGATAATTATGTTAAGCCTATTGAGACATAATAAGTTCCATCATATCTTTACAAGTTGATATATGCTTTTATTCTCAAATTTGTATTGCTTTACAAGTTGTGACGGCGAGTACTGAAAAGGCTATTAGTTCACTATCATCATGTAGATTATTTAAGTTAAAATCTGTTTGGATAGATATTATTTAATAATTGTTTAGTTGGATTTGTTGAGAAGGATAGATATTTTGTAAGTGTTGACGATATAGTCAAGATTTTTATGGGTACTTAACATCTAAAGTTAAGTAAGTTGGAGTCTAGTAACACATGTGAATTGTTTTTTAGGGTGAAATGAATGTGGTACCTTTACGTGTGTTATGCACTCCATTTAGTATTCTAAACTATAGAAACATGCTATATAAAATCTATAAAAACACTTAGTTGTTTGTCTCCAAATAAAGATTATGCATATAAAACATGGCTCCCACATAAGTAAAATCCTAGGTCCGCTTAAAGTAGGTAAAGTAGTAAACAAACTAACTAGTGAATGTTTGAAAGATATGTTTGTTTCACCCACCGACGGAAGTGAAGTGATAAACACGATAAATGGATATGCAAAATCATGAAATGTATATAAATCATAACATTGTACCTACAATGAACTGATCTCGAACTAGCCAATGGAAATGGGCATCACTATATAAATGTTTGGTCTCGGACTAGTGTGTTAGGACATGAATGCATCACTATATAAAATCTTTTAGTTCAAGTTAGCTTGAGCTCAATAATAATTGGAGACAACCTTCACAACTTCACCCACCAATACAAGATCTTTCTCAAAATGTCCCCACACTTTTACATGCTACCATGTGGCATTGTGGAAGGTCCATCAACAGAATCACCTGTGCTAGAGCTCTCTCACACATTAGCATAGAGGTTTATCCTAGTTGTTACCAAAATTATAGACCAAGAAGAACGAGAGGTTTGTGGATAAGATAGGGACGATATGCGAGAACAACGGTTTGCGGATAAGAAAGGGACGACAATAAAGAGAGGTTGCAGCAAAAAAATTGTGGATAAGAGAGATGGCATTTTGAAATTGTATAATAGGTAAACATAGGTATTAATAGGTAAACATAGGTATTAATTCCACCCGAGAATTTGTAGTTTGGGCTGTTTCCATTCTCTACTCCAATTCCAGAAAAGTGGCAGCACCTCTCCGTGGTTCTCCAAATACGCGTCTAGGTAACGACCTTAGAAGGTGTGTATCTCAAGAACAATAGGGAAACACTACTAAAATTTCTAGAATGTTTGTGCTTGTTTATTAAATTTCTAGGTTGCCAGCATCAATTGTATCACTTAGTCTTGCATTTTAGTTAAAAATTTTAGAATAAAATTATATTGGGCGCCTAGTCAACCCTCTTACCCCTAGTCGAACTCTTGATTGACCTTTCGAGTGGAGAATTCCCGCACTTAAGCTTTAGTTTTGACTTACTGAAATTTTATGATGAAGGATCGCTAGATCATCAAAGGAATAAGATCTACGTTTTTTCATGGATTGTTTTCCTACACTGAAATTCCATATGGGTGCAAGCGGAGGACATCATATAGTCATCTTGTGTCTTGCATGCGACCTTCTCTCTTTGTACTCTTGTCATTACGGAAACATGTGGCAGTTCTTTGAGGCTTTGAGCACTGAGGATAAAACTGGAAGGACAGTGCATAAATATGCCGACGATAGGTGAATAAATTGTTTCCTTGTGGCGGGACTTGAAACTAGTGGAGATCGATACTCGTTGGGACATATCTTCATGTATATGTTAGCTGAAGCTAAGACTTGTTGCTGGATTTTGGGTGACAAAGGTTCATATCCTGGTTGGGACATATCTGCACGTGAAGTTACTGCCGCCGACGGGACAACGGGATGCCTTCACGTTCGCGTATGAAGCTGCGCTACAACACGCGAGAGGCTGTACGTGAAGTGCGGAGGGATGGATTTTCTTCTCAGATATATATTTTTGATAAAGTTCTCAGATATATATATATACATGAATTTGTGTGTATATCCTTTTTTTTAGAATCATGTGTATATCTGATGGAATCGTGCATTGGAGGCCAGTCCGGTCCAGGTCCGTGCGTGAGTTGGGTCTGAGTCCGGCTCAAAGCCGTATCTATCAGTCTATCTAGGGTTCGCGGTTCCGATATATGTCGATCGAGATCGACGAGGTCCGATGGAGAAGATTGACAAGGCCCCGATGGAGACAGGGAAGGCCCCGGCGGTGATCGACGACATGATCCAGAGAAGAAGATGCGCAAGGAGGCGACGGAGGCGCCGGTCGACGACATGGTCCAGACGGAGAAGACGGACACGACGTGCGCTCAATCTGATCCGCCTGCTGTCAAGCATCGTATGCCCGACGAGTACGTCAGGCTCATCCTGGCCATGAAGTTGGAGGAGCCTACGGACTACCCCGAGGGGAGCGAGGAATGGCATGACAAGGGCTACGTGGAGTTGGACTACGACTATGTCGCGCACCTTGCCAAGGTGAAGGATATGCACAAGGAGCACTGGGCTGAGTGGAGGAAGCACCAAGAGAGCTTAACTGCGGTGACCCAGCACACCACTGTATGTTGTAGTATACAAGTCGTTGATGTAACACGCACGGAAGGACCTCTCCGCAAATATTATATCCCTCAGAGTAGTACAACAGAAACATAGCTGGTCCAAGGTAACACTACAGGATTACAACACTATTCAATACAAAATCTCGAGACCCTTCTTTTATATTGAAGCAAGTCTCCTGCAAATGAAACACAGAAAGATCCAAATCGTAGTACTAAGCTGAATATCAGCTCTAATTCTATTTCTAATTCCTGATCACTACTGTTGTTGTCACAGCCCTAATCTAGCCCATCTGGAATATCTTGATCCAGATTTGTACTTCTTCTTCCAATAGAAGTTGTCTCCTCCACTAATAACATGGTTGTTGTGCATGCCATTGTCAATGATGTCGTTGCTCCTTCACTGGCACTGTTATCGCCAATCTTCTGTTGGCGAAGTTACAGATGACTCCTTCAAGTTTCACCAGGTAGACTTGATTCCTTGTTGAAGTCCTCCTCGACGTCGTGATGGATAACTGGCAACTCCTCTGTTGGCTTAAAAAATCTAAGCAGGGGGTCAACGGGGAAAGGGTAAGCAACTCGAGCGTTACTTAGCAAGTTCAAATAATATACGAAAGAGTTTTAGTTTTGAATGCACTAGCTACTGCCATGACCAACGGTCATAAGCATAATGCAAGTTTTGGAAAACCTTTCTTCAAAGGTCAAGTTTTATTTCAGAAAACTATGCTCACAGTCTCCACGGGTCTTTAGTCATCACTTGGGATGCCTTTCCCGCGGCGTTCTGTAGTTCCTTCCGGGAACACGGATGTGACAGTCGCAATTTCTTGTTGTTGACTCTGCAGAGCTGCGTAACTTTACCATGAGAGAAACCCAGCCTTGTTGCCTTTCCGAGTTGCAATCCTCGTCCATACTTCCATGGTATGGGGCCAGGTGTGAGTCCAAAGCCAATCACTGCCCCTCTCCGCACAACACATATCCGCCCCTTATGACCCAGCCTGGTACTAAGACCAAAGGCTCGTCACCACTCCCGAGCTCCTATTCCAAATCCCCGTCGGGTGGGGAAGGTATGCGCTCCCACGCTGTTGGCCGCCGCAACGGACGCAACCAGGTAATAGTCTGCCGAGGATATGTGAACGAGAGAAGATAGCAGCTGACTTTACCGTCCATGCCAGATCTCATGGTAAACGCTTCGATATGGCGCAAGGATCACTGTGACATTGGTAATTAATCCTAGGTATATACTTTCCCATACAATTGAACCTCCACCACAACATCAATCCGTGGTTCCATTGCCAGCCAAACAGTATATAGTAATTCACATCATTCGAAAATAGTTTTTCTTTTTATGCAATGATAATAATACGTTTTTGAAAATAGTTTTTATAAAATAGTTCAATAAGGATATGCAAGAATGAACTTGCCTGTGATAGAAATGGCCGTTCAACCCTTCGGGATTCTAGGGTTTGCGATAAAACCCCGAATTCTGAAAATAGCAAGATAGCCCCGATAAGGACCACTGAAAATTCTAGCAGCATGCTATTATACATAATCATGAGATGTATCGTCACCCCAAAATTCCCAAGTTATGGATTTTAAGACTTTTCGAATGTTGGGAGTTTTTAATTATTTAAAGAGTTTGACAACAATTTTCATTAGGGATAAATTTTAAAGTGATTAAATTTTAATAGTTAAACATAATTGAACTTCAAGACTATTTTCCCATATTATTTTCTTTTAGGAAAATAGTTTTGAAAAAGAATTTCAAATCATTTCCACTTAAGGATCTTTGAATTTTTATCCACAAAATATTTTTCAAAACTTCAAATAAAACTTATATTAAAATTCCACATAATTTATAGAGTGTGTTAACTATTTTTAGCTGATTTTTGTTCCTTTTGTTTGGGAGTTAAAATTCATTTAAGTTTGGATAATTTTATTTGGTGAATTACCAAAATGCCCCTGGGCCTAATGGGTTGGACCCAACCCACTAGCCTTGGGTCAAAGACTGGCTCGGTTGGGTCGAACTCCACCGGCCTCTCTCTCTCTCCCGTGCTCTCGTTCCCCTTCTCTCCCTCGCGTGCGAGCGCCGTCGCCGTCGCCAACCTCTGCCCCGGCCGCTGCCGGCCGGCTCCGGCGCCGCCGCTCTCTGGAGTTTCTCCGTCACCTCTCTCTCCACCGATTCCCTGCCACCTCGATGTTGATTCGCCACCACACATGCCCCAATCGAGCCCGCCGCGGAACCCTAGCCACCATGGCTCGGTTCGTCGGCGCTGCTCCCTGAGCTTCCACGCCTCCGTCTCCTTCTCCTCGAGATACTGCTCGTTCTACTGCTCGCCCTCCATGGCCATCGCTCCTCTGCTCTCCTCGAGCTGCTGCTCCGTGTCGACCACGGTGCTGACGCCGACGGGATGGCTCTCAAACGGATGTAACCCCGGCGTCGTTCTCCATGGCTGCAGTCGGGTTTCAGGTGGTGTGGTGCGGTGAAGCTGGTGATTGCCGTCGCCTCGCGGTGCACTCCACCACGGCAGCACGGGCCCTGCCTCGTCACGCCGTGATGCTCATGTGCCGCACGTCAGGTATAATCTCTGTGACCGGCCGTGTGCCGATGAATTGTGGTGGTCGTGTTCGTGTAGTGCTCCAGTTCATCTCAGTGATGAAATCAACTGGCTGGATGTGCTGTGCTCTGTAGATTAGATGCTGAACAGGTTTGTGTTGTGTCAGATGATGCTCCTGTTTGGATGCTCTTCTCATCTAAGCATCGGTAATGAGGGTTTGGTAGCTAGGCTGGTGGATATGTTTGTGGTGTAATTTAGTTACAGCTAATTGAACTTGTTCTTGTAGTTTTACTGATCCTAATTAGTAGAATATGAGGGTCTGGTCCAGGTGTGGTTACTTAGGTTGATCTCCAGATGATCACATAATAATTCTAGTATGTTTAATTTGTTTCCTTTGGTCACATACATGATTAGTTTGTTGTTTTACTGATATGCCACTTGTAGCTTATTGTGTGCATAGAAATGAATCTGTATAATTCATATTCCAGATGTGTTTAGGTCCTTTTAGCATGATTGCTTGCTGTAGCTATTTATTTAAGACAAAGATATTTATTTTTCTGCTGCAGGTAACTCCTAGAGCCCAAGTTGCTGTCTTCTGGTTAGATACATGACCAGATTGTGTATTTTAGGGCTTTATTGATGTGTCTTAGTGGATCTGGTGGTTCCTGGAAAGATCTACTTGTTTGATCTTGCTGCTGTCCCCTTTGTGTGAGGTGAAAATATGAGCTCCTGGTTTTGCCAGGGATCACCAGCTCAAGTTGGGTGATCTAGCTCCTTTCTCTACTTACATCTCTTTCTAACTATAAACTGATAAGAACAGATCTGGCTTGTGTTCTTAGCCATGCCAATGATGCAAAGGCTGAGGCAAATATTTTGATAAGAACAGATGTTAATGTGTTGCTTTAGTTCTCTATGATGATTTAGCATAGCATCTCTATGCCAATCTGAGAGAAACACTTCTTTCTATCCTCCTAGTGGAGAACTAGTTGAAGGGTAGTTGGAATGATTTTTAGATATATTCTTGGATAGATTTTGATGTGTTGCCCTGCTCTCCTCTCTTTCTAGCACTGTTCTGTCAATTACAGAACTTGCTAGCACCTCTCCTCTGCCTAATACACAAAAAGAATTAACCTGCTGTTGTTGAGCAGCTTGGTCTTCTGGAAATTGATGATAACCTGCGTCTTGTGGCTAGCCTGCTCCTCCTCGCTGCTTCAATTTTCCTAGGGTGTATTTGTCTAGCTGCAAATTGATTTAGTGGAGATTCTTTGTGTTCTTGAGATGTTCTTGAGCTGTTCTAGCTGATCTGGAAGATGATTTGGTTGCTAGATTCGTTGCTGGTGTATTTGTGCTAATGTAGAGAACATATGGTGCGGCTGGCTGCTTATAGCTTGCTATTTGGAAAAATGGATGTGAGAAGAATTTGTTGTAGTTGGGTGCTGAGGTAAATATATAGTGTTGGCTGTTTGGTTGTGGTGGTGACACACAAGTATGTGACTCCTCATTTGCATGGGTGAGTAAGCTACTTGTTGTCATGTTCTTATGCATAGGCATTACTTGGGTTCAAGTTATATTAGATATTTTGCTTGTGGATAACTCTCCTATGTGGCATGCTCATCCACTCCAAGCTTGGTCTTATCTCCTTGTAGGATTTATTCTTGAGCAAGACAAGTGGTAATTGTCACTAAATGGGCTGGTTTGGCTTCTCTCTTATGTGGGCTTTGCAAGAATATAGATGGTGATCATGTGGCTTTACAATTTCAGATTTGTGGGCTTTCATGTATGGCTTACTTTTCTTCCTTGGTAATTATTAATACCATTGGAGAAACAATTTAAATTCCATGTAGCTTTGTTCTTATTGGTTCTTGATACCAATAGAGAACAATTTTAATTGTGGCTTTTCTTTATTAGGAATTTGACTAGATTAGAGGGAAACAAAAATGTTGCCTTGTTGACTAAAGATAATTGGATCAATTATATTTGCCTTTGCCCCTTGTTGCCTTTGTTGCTTGCTCAAATGGATCAATGTTGCCTTCTTATCCTTGCTGCCTATTTGCCTCTAGATGATCCAAATGATCCCAAGATGATCCATGATCCGTTGCTGCCTTAGATAAAATTCCCTCTAATTACCACTTGGGTATTAGGACATGTTCCTAATATCCAGTAGTCGAGTTCCAACAACAAATTTTGCCTCACCCTTGTGGTGAAGGCAAACATTTTAATTATAAGAAATGTTTCATTTGTCTTTGTTTACATTTAGATGATTTTCAATTGCTTCATGTATGTAAAAGAATTTGTCAACAAAGTGGCCAGCCTTGCTTCCATCTTTTACATAACACTAAACCCTTGAATTTCACACAATTTCTAGAGAATTTGTTAAGAATAGGTACTTGATATGTGAATCCTTCTCCAACTCCATTTGGTGGCATTCCCTTCTTTCTCTCTTGTCCTCTTTGTCTTGCAGAGATTAATTTGAAAAGATTGAGAGATAAAAAGATCAAGATGAGATGAGAAGATCAAGATTTAGTTTAGGATCCTTTATTTATTTGTAATTTTCTTTTCATTTGGATGAGATATGTACTTATTCGATTAAAATTGTAATATGAATTACTCTTTCAATTTTATTTCCGAAAATTTGTAAAGTAACACATTTGTGATTGATGTATCTTTTTGTACTTGGATATTTGGACTTTGAAATTTGTAATTTTTAGATGTGTGTTTGACAAGTAATTGATAAGATGGTGAATGGAGATGAGATACTATCCTGATGTATTGAACTACTATATGCTCATATAATGGATTCAAATGATGAGTATATATTGTTGGAGATGATTGAATCTTATGTTCTATCTGAATTATATACTTGTCATATTTTGAATTGTTTCCAGGAGTGTCGAGAATTAGGAAAGGTCATGCCCAAATTTATTGTCCTCGACAAGATGATCCTAAGTTCTACTTAATTGTTATAATGATCATGTCGAAGTTTATCGCACTCAACGCGATGATCTAAACCCTAACTCATCGAGTTAAGAGAAACATCGATCACTTTGCATCGTTTAATTTAACGCGCCAAAATTTCCCGCATTTTTAGATGCATGCTATGCAAATGCACAAATCATATTTCTACCCTTCCGACTCTCTAAACTGTGGGGTATTACATTAACCAACATCGAATGCGCAGACTCAGACGATGAGATATACGCTGAATGGTATGCTGATCCATACAATCCGGACGAGGTGCTCTAGCAATTCAACCTAGGGTGAAGCCAGCAAGGAGATGGTTTATCTTGAATCCGACTGAGAAGAATGTTTGTACGGTTGTTGATGATCAATAGATCGGTTGACCTTTTCGCAAAAAAGAAATGCATCTTAAGTTATGCCCAACCTCCCCAAAAAAAGTTATGCCCAACTATATGTTATTGAACCTTCCATGGTAGTCTATCTATCTATCTACTACGTATGTTATTAGCACTCCAAACTAAGTTATGTTTGGTGATGCACATCATGTTTCTTGGGAATTTTATCGATGTTCGCAATGAAGCCATGGATATTCATCTTAGTAACCAATCATCAAACAATTAATCTATTGTGGGAACGTGTCCTACTAACAAGCTCTGTCCGGCGCGCAAGAATTTATCATTCGTCTCTATAAGGGAGACGGGGCCAACCCATGCATGCAAGGAATCTTTCCGTAACCGAAAATTCAAAAATAAAGTATCTCTTAAACTGTCAATCGAATTGACGATCCGTTTTCACAGTTGTTTCGTATCGATGAGTACTTAAAAACAAGATACCCATCTTGATATGTTTTGAGGAACTTTTTATTGTTGCCAGTTGCCGGGTTATAATATTTTAGGTACCATATTACTAGTTAACATTTACCAACCAAATAATACATAGTTACCAGCTAAATTTTACATGTTTTTGTCATAACCATGATGTATATGTCTAGATAGTGAGTAATTAATCCACTCTAAACACGTAAAATATGAAATTACCATCACGAAAGGATTACATTGGTGAGTAGCGAAGTAAAAAAGGCAACCATTTGATTTTAACCTGATAATCAACTTGACACTAACTGGTGACCAAGTGACTATAATCTGGTATCTAGGGTCGAAAAAAGTTGTCAAAACATATAAATATGGGATCTAGTTTTAAAAATTAACCACGACAAAGTCAACCCTGAAAAACGGATCTGAATTTTGATTTGTGGTTTAAGAGATAAAACATTTCTAATTTGAAAACCGGAAGGAATCTACGTGACTGCGTGCATGCATGGTAAGTTACCATATTCATTCCGTGCCCACGGAAAACTAATCTGAGTCACGTGCCCTTATTAGCACGGTCCATCATCAAATTAATCTTTACTGATAAACATAAAAGTGACCATACGTACGTCGCACGATTAGGATAAAAACAGCGTCCCACAATCGGAAAAAATCACCGTGGCAGGCCGACGCACGATCGGTAAAATAAAATAGACCAAGTCGGTTTGCGTATCCGTAGGTACGTCACTGTTTTACAAAAATCGATCGCTAAAGGGGAATACAATCAAAATAGTTAAAGGGAAAAAACAATCGAACTAATAAAGACATTAACTATGCGCAGGACAAGAACTTTGCTCGAGAACGCACCCATGGGAACGCATAAAAAGTCTCGACTACCTCGGCCGGAACCCAAAGATTTCGCTCGTGCTCGACATTGTTACTCTCTGCTCAACATTGTCGACGTCTAGTCGATCCCCCCCCCCCCCCCCACTTCATCCGGACTGCGTCGTTGTCGTCTCACAGATCTCCCCACTTTCACCGAACTCCTTCGCTGTGGTTTCCCCAATCTGTGAACGCTGCCATAACTCTGTCGTTGTCGGCTCGCCGATTTGCCCATCTTGCCAGAACAAACATAATAGTTTATCTAAATGCTATATGTTTAATTTAATCTCATCTAAAATCTCAATGAACATTCATCATACTTATTATCTTTTAATAATGATCTTTAAGTGGTTTCATACTTGAACTGATACAATGGTATAACCTAACATTTAAACAAACCCCAACACTTCTCTATCATCTTATTTTATGATTTTTAAATAATGTTTGAACTTGAAAACTTTATAGATAATGACATGAGCAGAGATGATATGTTTAATATTTATTTAAAAAATCATGTGGAACTTTATGTTAGGCCTGTTGAGAATAAACAAAGTTCATTCTATCTTTACAAGTTGATATACACTTCCTTCTCAAACTATTATTGCTTTACAGATTCACTATCAACACCCTTATTATATAAGTTAAAAACTGCATGGCTAGTCATTATTAAATAATTGTTTAGTTAGGTTTGTTGACCAAGGTAGATATTTTATAAGTGATGGTCATATAGTCAAGATTTTATGGGTATGCAAATATGTATAGTTAAGTTAGTTCGAAACTAATAACATATGTAAACTATTTTGTAGGGTGAAATGCCCATGTAGCCCCTTTAAGTGTGTTATGCACTCTATTTGGTAGTCTAAACTCTAGAAACATGCTAGTGTGTCAGGTTGTGGGTTTCCATGCATGCATTGCCTTGTTCACGTCTACACCGCATACGTCCTCATGTACCCCCAGGAATACAAAAACACTTAACTATGAGTCTTCAAACAAAGATTATGCATGTCAAACATGGTTCCGACATAAGTACAATCGATGTAGATCCGCCACTGCGTAGAAGCATGTAAAGTAGTGAACAAACCAGCCGCTCTAAATGTTTGAAGTATGTATTTGTTCCTTCCTCTACCAGAAGTGAAGTACTAACCAAGATAAATGGATATGGACAATTATAAAATGTAAATAAATCATAACATTGAATTCTACTATCTGATCTCGAACTTGCCAAAGAAAAATAATGTGTCATGGTATGGAAGTTTGTTCTCGAATTAGTGTGTCGGGTCAAGGGTTGTCATGCATGCATTGCCTTGTTCACGTTTACACTGAACATGTCCTCGTGTACACTCAGGAACAGGGTTGATGTACCGGAAGATGCTTTAGGAGGCCGACTGAAAGCATGATATGCTGCATATGCACGACAATTCAGCCAACACTTTTGCAATCCAAAGTTCGGCTTACCCAGGAGGGACCCTGTCGGGGATTGCCACAAGTATGAGCTGATCTTGAGCAATTCGCTTGCCTCCAAACTTGATTGCCAATCAATGAGCAAATCATGATGATACGGAGTCGTCGATAAACGGAAACAATGACAAGGGTTTGTAGATTAAAAAATTGATGTATTGGTAAAGTTCACTTGATTTTTGTGCTTACGTTTACAATCGGCCATCATCCTTACATTATATAGGGCGGCCAGTCTTGTCGTGCAAGTTACGTTGTACATATTTCGAAATGAATACAGCACCTATGCTAAACTAGGCAGTTCATCGTGCGAGATTCGGCCCCAAGTATCCATGTTGCCCCTGTGTTCATGTCATAACCGGACGCAAATGTCCGAGTCAAACTAGCCTTCGTACGAATGTCGATCTCATAACCGTGTCGCAGTAGGATCCGCTAAGTATTCGAGTTGTCATCGGCCCCGTCTTGGTTTGTGAGCATGAGTGGGCCTCCTTTCCTAGCCTTTACTTGACTGCACCTTCCGGTAGTTGGCGATGTGTTTTCCTAATTCTTCATGCTTTGTGCCGCGCCGCCATATCTAAGTGATGTTTTATGGACGGGTCCACCTGTGATACCCCATTCTACCAAGCTCCTTGAAAGAGCTTCTTTACTGACAACATGTGTATGTGGATAATTCACATATTTGAAGGATATTATCTTCTTCAAGATGAGTTAGCATCATGACCCATATATCCCTTTTTTTAAACAAATGTCCACATTTGTGAGATGTGGCAAACACAGGAATCAAGGCTCTTGATCTCCACCTATGTAAGGAGAGAATCATTACGAAATTTTTGACGACAAAAAATCTAAAGGTTGGCTGCATTGACTACATCCACTCATCAATGTATGGTCTCAAATTCCTAAATGGGTACAAAACTTGTTCACGAGTTTCAGATCGACTTGTCTGAGCGACGAAGAAAAATCCGATATGTGATGGGTTTTTTCTTAAGGTTTGCTAGAAACCTAGTTCTAACCTCTGCTTCGATTTTTTTTCATGGCTCGAAATTTTGAATCAAGAAGGTACGAGTTCCAAATCTTCTAGTTCAAGCCAGCTTCAACGCATAGTTCTTGCAGACATGCTTCGTTACATCGCCCACCAATACAAGACCTTGCTCAAAGTGTTCCCACGCCTTTACCTCCTACCTTGTGGCGTTGCAGAAGGTGTATCAAAAGAATCACATGTGCTAGAGCTCACGAAAACTTTCACATACATGTAACCTAGCTAGTTGCTGCCAAAATTATATACCAAGAAGAATGAGAGGTTTGCGAATAAGAAAGGGACAATATGCGATAAAAACGGGTTTGCAGATAAGAGATGAAGTGCGATAAAGAGAGGTGACAACGACAAGTTTGTGAATAAGAGAGAGATGTCGTTTCTATGTAATTTTGGTTGATTCCATGCTCTAGTCCAATTCCATATAAACGGTAGTCGGCAGCAACTCCACGCGGTCCTCCAAATATACGTCTAGGTAACAAACCTATAGGGTGTATATCCCGAGAACAACCAGAAGACACCACTAAAACTTCTAGCATGCTTGTGCTAGTTTATTAAATTTCTAGGTTTTCCACATCGGTTGTATCACTGAGTATTGCACTTTAGTTAAATTTTAATAAAATAACCTAGTTAGAGTATAATATACTAGTCGCCTGTTCAACCCTCCTACCCCTAGTTGAACTCTTGATCCTTCGACCTTTTGAATGGAGAATTTTTGCACTAAAGCTTTAGACTTGAGGTTTTTTTATGATGATCGGATCTCTTGATAATCAAAAGAATAAGAACACCGATTTTTCATGGATTTTTCGACGCCAAATTTGCTATGGTTCCACACGGAGAGGTTAACATCATATTGTGTCTTGCGTGCGACCTTATCTCTTATAAATACTCTTGTCATCACAAAATATGTGGAAGTCTGTACTTTGAGCATTGAGGAGGTTAAGAAGCTTGCTTGGAAGGCACGAGATCAAAATATGCCAACGATAGGTGGATCGAATTGTTCCACGTGGCGGTGGAAATAAAAACAAAGTGGAGATCAATATTCGTTGAAACGTATCTTCATGGATATTTTTAGCCGAACCTAAGACTTATTCCTGTTGACAAGAGAGTGAAATGTGAACTTTATGGAGCTCTTTCTTAGACTAAAAATATGATATTCGGAAAACAATGAAAGCTTTATAACCGTAAATCCATGTGCTTTGATTTTTGCTAGGATTACGGTTGTCATGAAATAGTAGTCCTGTAGCTTTTTTATATGCCGCTATTTTGGAATCACACGCTCCATAGTCTATGGTTAGAGATAGAGAGAACATCATTCTCACCGACTTCTAGCCTAAGAAACCGAAGCACTAGAGCACTTTACGATCACTTGATTTGCCTCATCGGAAAAGACTGGGATGAGAAAGACTCGGAAGGAGAACGGGGAAGTGGCCCAGCGGTTAGGAGCGCAGTGTGCGACCTAGGTTGGAATCCCGTCGGGGCCGGATTTTCGGGAATTCTCACGGGGGGTTCCTTCTATGAAAAATACCACCAAGGGTTAGTCCTGATAGGTTTTGGTAGAGAGAAGATTAGAATCTACTGCATCTCTAATGTATGCTACAAGCTGGGACCAACATTAACTTTTACCATAAGCTACGGCCCAGTGTTTTGTTGAAATAGTCAGATACAAAGAGAGAAGAGAACTTTAGAAAAGGAGAGAATTTTCCTTTTATTAGTGCTACTGGCACACACCCGTCGTCTGGCAGATGTTGTTGCGCCGTAGGTGACCACATCCTTCCGTCTTCGTCTCCATCATCAGCCCATACACATCTCCTCTCGAAACAGCTTTCGCCCGCTTTATAAATAAAGCAACATGCCAAGCAAGTCCATACAAAGTTACAAGCACAAGGAAGGGACTAGAACAGTTTGCTGGGGCCGCAGCACAAGTAAGCCAAAGAGGAAGAAGCAAGAGAGAGAGCGGCGGGGGCGGGGCTACAAGGGGGAGAGAAAGGGAGGAAGAAAAAAGCTAAGCCCCTCTGGCGCTAGCTGGAAGATGTAGAGGAGATGCGCCGAGCGGTCCCCACAAGTCTAGCAGCATGTCATCCAGCTGCCCCCTGTCCCGATGCCTAGACAACGGGTGCCACTGCTGCAAGAAAACCAGAAATTTAAACATCGAGTCAGAAGCACGTCGGAGAAAGACCCGCTCAATCACCATTTTATTGCGAATTGTCCAAAGGTACACGTCAACGCGGCAAACACCAACCAGAAGAGGCGTCGCCTCCCCCGGTACGGTTCGCCTGTAACTCTAAGAACTCGCCCAGGTCTGAGGCCTGCCAAGCAGGCCCAAGCGCCTCATGGACGAAGTTCCATAGAAACCTGGCAGCGGGGCAGGTGAACAGGATATGAGTTCTCGTCTCGGGGATCCCACACATGGGGCAAAGTCCATTCCCCGGCCCAATCGCTTACGGACCTCCACCCCTGAAGGGAGGCGGTCCCTAAGAAGCTGCCACACGAAGATTTTGATCTTTAATGGTAGGCGGCCTTCCACAGCGGAGAAGCCCAAGCTCTAACTGGATTACTGAAGAGACTCCGATAAGCCGACTTTACGGAGAACGTCCCAGAGGGCGCCAAGTGCCATGACACGAGGTCTTGGCCACCTGGAAGCGCTCGGCAATACCAAATGTTCGTTGGAACGAGATGTTCCAAGTCCCATTGTGTATCGCCGAGCCCACCAGCTGCATCGGGTCCGCACAAATAGCAAACATGGATGGGAATCTATGTTGTAGCGGGCTTACATCAAGCCACGGGTCCAGCCAAAAGAGGGTGCCCTCTCCATTACCAATGGAGAAGCGGGCACCCTTCCTAATCTCATGCTTGATGGTTTGGATGGACTGCCAAAATTGGGATCCATCCCGACGATCACAAGAAAGGAGGGGACGGCCCTGCAGGTACTTTGCTTTGATTAGTTGTAGCCATAGCTCCCCTCTTCTCTAAGTATCCACCAAACCCATCGACGCATGAGCGTGAGGTTCATCTTACGAGAAGATAAGATACCTATGCCCCCCATGTCCTTGGGGCACACACATCCGCCCATTTGACCATGTGGTACTTCTTACGCCCATTGGCCGCCTGCCAGAAGAAGCACGAAAGTTCCCTGTCAAATGTGACATGCATGCCTTCTGGGAATTCGTAGACTCCCATCAGGTACATAGGCAAGCTAGACAGGTAGGCGTCAATCAGGACTGTTTTGCTCCCCTTAGAGGTAAACCGCCCCTGCCAGGGCTCCGCCTTAGCTTTGACACGCTGGGTAACCGGCTCTAGGTCCTTAATAAGGATCCTAGAGTCACTAAGGGGCATCCCAAGGTAAGTAGCAGGGAAGGCGGATAACTTGCAATTTAGTTTGTCCGCTATCCTCTGCTGCTCCTCAAGAAAGTACCCCATGATCATGACTTCGCTCTTGTCGAAGTTAATCTTGAGGCCTGACATGGCCTCAAACCAGAGTAGAAGAAATTTGAGATTAACAATGTCAAGTTCCGACCCCTCCACCATGATCATGGTATCGTCCGCATACTAGAGGTGGGTGATTCCGCCTCCAGGAATAAGGTGCCCAACCACACCAGAAATGTGGTCGGCCGTCTTGGCTTTATCCAAGATAGCTGCTAGGGCGTCAATGGCAAGGTCAAAGAGAAGGGGGAGATCGGATCCCCTTGTCTCACCCCACACGAAGACCTAAAGTAGGGACCAATGTCCCCGTTAATGTTTATGGCCGGTCTCCCAGTCATGACGATCTGCATAATCCAGCATATGAAGCGATCATCGAACCAACGACGCTTGAGGACCTGGCGGAGAATAGCCCAATCCAAACTATCATATGCCTTCTGGATATCTAGCTTAAGGAAGACACATTTAAGATGTCTAGCCTTGACTTCATGAACAACCTCATGAAGAGTCAGAACTCCGTCATGGATAAATCGTCCCTTGAGAAAGGCGAACTGGTGTGGGTGTGCGAGACACTCCACAACTGGCGCTAAGCGTGATGCACACACTTTGGCAAACAGTCTCTGGATAACGTTGATCACCGTGATCGGCCTAAACTATCGTATATCCGTGATCCCTACGACTTTGGGGATCAAGGTAATTACGCCAAAATTGAGGCGAGACATAACCAGTGTTCCAGAGACTTCATGACGGAGTTCTGGCTCTTGTGGAGCGTCTCTGGCAAGCGCCCGCCCGGATTTCCATAGCTTATCCCTGCGTCGTCTGACCGCGACCACGACTGGTTCAGGCGTTAGTACTCCGTGGCCTCGCTGCTTCCATTTTGAGGGAGTTTATCTCTCTCTCTTTTCTCCGCTGGAGATGGTGATTGATGCCGACGAACATGATTTGGCTGTGTGCTCCAATTTAACCAGTAACTAATTATCCCACCCACTACAGTTGTAGTTCTTCCGATCCTCTCTGGTTAGTGTCCGGGCAGGCATAGCACAGAAAACGTGCACACGGTCCAGTAGGAGCCACTGATTTAGGCACGAAGACATATCGAGTGCTACCAACCCCTTACGTGGTACCGTGCTACCAATTTTAAAAAGTAATTTTTTTAGATGTTTCAAACAATTATAGAAAAAAGTGTGAATGTTCACAAGAAATATGTCCGCAGCCTCCAAAAAATTCAGATCCAAAATCGAAATGCACATTGAGAAACAAAAAAGGAAAATCTAGCATGAATATTGTCACAAAAAGACAACAATAAAATTGACACTATTTACATATAGATTTTTCTTTTTCGTTTCGCATTGTGTATTTAGATTTTGGACCTGACATTTTTGGAGACTAGGAAAATTCGCGCAGCGACACGCCGCGCCCTTGTGGTGACACAACATAAATAAATTGGAGAAGGTCGAATTGTTGAAGCACATCAAGAAATTTATTTACCATGTATGATCAAAATGGTGATGGCATCTAACGTTGTTTCAAGGAGGTACAGAGCCCGCCGGAGAAGGAGGCGAGAAGGTTGAGGTTGGCCTACGCTATGGGGAGGTAGTTGCCGACACGGTCCGCCGACGCCTCGCTCACGTGGTCGGCGCCGCCACCATCATCTCCTGCGTATGCGGCAGCGGCGCGAAGCTGTAGAGCTGGCGGTGGTAGCTGAAATCCCTGGTTAGCGCGTGTGTTTTATACCGGAGGACCGATTCACAATTTTTGGAAAACGTGGGGCTTTTCTGCAAAATCACGTGTGGGCTGGGAGGACCGATTCGCAATTTTTAGAAAACGCGGGGACTTTTCTGCAAAATCATGTTTGGACAGTCGGATCGTGGCGGCACGACGCGCCCGTTGTATTGGTATGTGCCGTAGTTTTGTAAAATGAGTTATTAATTGAAGTTGTACGAATATAATTCGGTTAACGAAAACTTTGTACATGTCAGGCAGTAACAAAATGCTAGTCTGGGCTAGATCTAGA